>JBCFYV010000935.1:67686081-68076081 GCA_039000515.1 Timema cristinae | reverse complement strand
TAAATTATTAAAATAATCTAAATGAAATTCAAACCACTCATTGCAATACTTTAAGTGATTGTTACGTTACGATTTTGTATGTTTGGAAAAAATCTATAAATATAGAGAGCTAAGTGTATCCAAAGCATTTGGGGAGAAAAGGGTAACTCCACAAATTTACAGTACAAAATCAGTTGTAATAAAGTATTATTTTTAAGTTATTAATTGACTTTATTATTATTAACTTAAAAATTAGTATTGTTAATAATAACGAATATTTTGTAATATTTTCAAATAAATTTTTGCATATTATATCATTTAAAGTACTATAAATTAAAAATGCGAGTGTGTTTTAGGTCAGAAAAATCTACGAATCTTGTGTTCTAGCGAGATATTTTAGCCTTAGTTTCTGTGAAACCGGGCCACAAAATATCAAGTACGAAAAAATGTATTGTCATATCCAAAGTAAATTCAGAATACTCATAGTTAGCCTTATAAGATAATGTCATAAAATGATTGATTTTTATTTGTGGCTCTTATTAATTTCAAAAACTTTAACATTTTCTTACATATTTAATGTGGCTGACACAAAACTTTGTTTCATAAGCTTTTAGCTTTGCGCATGAATATAGGCCTACATAATAGATCCATTATACAATTTTTTACAACCACGTCTTATCGCCCACTTAGGCTATCCGCATTAAATAACGCTTCTTGAGTAGCTGGAGATAAGGATATAATTTAAATTAAATGTACCCACATTTGCTTGGAGGATAAGTGGGAAGTAATTTAGGAAACACATTCTCATTGCACCTGTTTGGAATTCGAACCTTGACCTCATTGTTACCAGAAAATCAGAACCCGATATTTAGTCCATTTGCCTATTGATCCGAGTATAAATTATATACATACGGTAAATTTAAAGGGACTCGACCAATTATGGTCAATTACGACCAATTATTTTGATCAAATAAAACGTGTCTCTTGTCGAAACTTTTTTTGTTTTTTATCCATAGTGGTTACATTTCGAGTGTTAACGGATATTTTTGGAATGTTTAAATGTTAATAGAGAAAAGCTACTAGTTTATAGGCCGAAACTATCAGTTTTAAAAAAAATTGTGTACAATGAATATTATAATATAACCGTTAGATTTTATTGACTTTTTTTATTTCAAAAATTTTTAAAACATGAGTACAAATTTGGAAGAAAAAACACAAATGTGGTTGTTCATTCACTTTTAGCGAGATTTTATTTTTGGTAAAGTATCAAACTGGACGGTAGACATGTTAAAGTGAACCTGTCATCACTTGAAATATCAAACAAAAGAGCAATATTTATAATTAATTACCCGCCTCGGTGGCGTAGTTGGCTAACGCGCTAGACGTGTTGAGCTCGACTGCTGAGGACGGGGAGATCGAGGTTCGAATCTTGGTCGGGTGAACTGGGGGGGGTGTGTTCCTAAATGGTTTTCCACTCTCCCTCCACGCAAATGCGGATTCACTTCCTCTGATTCAACCTTCCCAATTCCTAATCCAGCAGCGTAATTAGTACTTAAGGCGTATAACCCGAACGGGTAGTAAGATGCGCTGCTAATATTATTGATTTTTGTATTATAATTAATTATCAATAATATTGTGCTTAGAATTATTTGTACTTTCTAAACAAACATGTGTGTTTGTGATCAGTTTATAGCTATGGTTAAGCAATTTAAACCTATAGCAAAATTCATTAAATAAAAATGTATTAGTCATGTTTGTTACATCAATTCAATACTTTAACGAATAATGCTTTACTAGTTGCGTAGCCACGCAAAAAAAAATCTATTTTTTATACCTACCTATTGTCATTAGTCAACGCATTATTTTCAGCATGGATTACATTTGAAGAAATTGACACGAATGAATATCAAAAATAAATATTACTTCTTTCTTTTACGGGAAGTTAACAAGTAGGTAGAATTACTAAACTCAAGAAAAAGTAAAAGAGATTTCAGGTATTTCCGAAAAACTGATAAGATGTAACTCATTTCCAAAGTTGTACATTTCCACCCAACTCAATCTTCTCTCTCTCTCTCTCTCTCTCTCTCTCCTCAGTTGTCCACGACCCTGGAGGAAGGGGGGGAGGGGGGAAGGATGGAGACCTTTCAAGGCAGAAACTACCTAACCACCAGTTACAAGTTTCCTTTACATTCCAAAGTTATTTGCAAGTAAACCTCATTCTTAATTCCTTCTTTTAGAAGTTGCTGTACTAGGTTAAAATAGGAACGTTATTTGGCGATTTATATCCTCATGTTAGAAATTACAAGCTTAATAAATACCTACTCTAGGCCTAACTAACCCTAAAGGGTTTGAACAATATTATTTCCTAAGTGGTCTAGTGGTTAGCGTTCTTTGCTACAGATCCGGGTGTCCAGGGTTCGATTCCTGGCGCTTCCATATGTATCTCTGGGTTTGAAACGGGATCAACTTAGCCTCGTGTGGACAAATGAGGAACTAGTTGAATTAAAAAGTAGCAGCTCTAGTCTAGAAAACTGAGACTAATGACCAAAGTATATGTTATACTGACAAAACGATACCCCCCCTATCTGCAAATGTTGGCACTATCTTTACCAACATGCGGTGGCCGCTTGGTTTATCCCTCTTTAATGTTATTTAACTTTCGTACTTGAGTGTACAGCGTCTAAGATTGCCTTAAACTTTAAACTTAATCTCATAAACGTTTTAATTTATAGCTAAAGTTTTTTCACATAAACTGATAAAACCCTGTTTCTGGTTTCTGGTGTTTTTTAGTTTGTTGAATTAATTTCACTGCGTCAGTTTATTTGACCGCAGTGTAGCTAAGGTTGAAAAAGTCCCCCTTCCCCATAAAAAAAAAATTAAAACTGCCAGTAAGTTTTGGTAAATCTATATTTTTAATTTAATTGATAAATTAAACTGACAATTCTTTCTTGCGTTGGAAACTCGCTTTATTTTTATTTTTTAATTCTTAATAAGGTAATCTCTTAATATAAGACAGCTTCCAGGATAAAAGAAAAATGTCCGTTACTAATTAAGTGTTGTTATTTGGAAAAATATTTTTTAAATCATACTACTTGAACTATATAACTATATGAACTGTATGTGTTTATTAACACTAAAAAGTTTTTTTCCTCAAATTCATGTTATTGTTTTTTAATCTTATCTTCAAGTGAGTTTTATCTGCTTTTTAATTTATATATGAAGAACAAAAATTAACCACATTTAAACGAAATATGTTTTTGTACTCAACGTTAGTACTTTAACCGTTAGTACTTCAACCGTTAGTACTTACCGTTAGTACTTCAACCCTTAGTACTTCAACCCTTAGTACTTCAAACCGTTAGTACTTTAACCATTGTACTTCAACCCGTTAGTACTTCAACCCGTTAGTACTTCAACCGTTAGTACTTCTCCGTTAGTACTTCAACCCGTTAGTACTTCAACCCGTTAGTACTTCAAACCGTTAGTACTTCAACCCGTTAGTACTTCAACCCGTTAGTACTTCAACCCGTTAGTACTTAACCCATTGGTACTTCAACCCGTTAGTACTTCAACCGTTAGTACTTCAAACCGTTAGTACTTCAACCCGTTAGTACTTCAACCCGTTAGTACTTCAACCCGTTAGTACTTCAACCCGTTAGTACTTTAACCTTGGTACTTCAACCCGTTAGTACTTCAACCCGTTAGTACTTCAAACCGTTAGTACTTCAAACCGTTAGTACTTCAACCGTTAGTACTTCAACCCGTTAGTACTTCATCCCGTTAGTACTTCAACCCGTTAGTACTTCAACCCGTTAGTACTTCAACCCGTTAGTACTTCAACCCGTTAGTACTTCATCCCGTTAGTACTTCAACCGTTAGTACTTCAAACGTTAGAACTTCATCAGTTAGTACTTCAACCATTATACGAACTCACAATCACCACTTTTACTATAGTCAAACTTATTTGTGACTTGGATTATAAAGATAATTTCCTCGATAAAAGTAATAAAAGAATCCAGAATGTATCCAATTATTTGTAGTTGAAGATTCTAGGAGACATAATATATATATATATATATATATATATATATATATATATATATAATATATATATATGTGTAGTTGACCCCGATACTTACAAAGGTAAACTATTCAACAAAATGAAGTTGTAGGACAGTATCAGCAAAAAAAAATAGGAACGTACATCAATGATTTTGTGTATCTGGGCAGAATGTTTTGTAGAATAGAAGGCTGATGGTGAAATCAACAGATTACATCTTGGAGAATATTTGGATGTATGTGGACTATTGTAAGAAATGTAGTTGTAGTAGTTAAAGAGGCAAAGATGGTGGTATATAAAAGTGTTTTAACGCCAACATTGTTTTGTGGATGGAAGCGTGGGTTTGTCAGCAGAAACACAAGAGCAAGGTGAATGTGGTAGGAACGAGATATCTAAGAAACGTATGTGGAAAAACTCGTATGGAGACAGTCAGTGATGAATGGGTGCTGAAGGAGTGTGTTTGAAAGGGAGTCCAATAGGTCAGTAGTACCCCTTGGCCATGACTAAAATTTTAATGTACTCCAAGGAAAAAAAAAAGTCCAAATGACAGGTTTAAAAAAAATATGACCACATGGTAAATTATCGATCTATTTGAAATATTGGGGAAAATTATATGTAATCAAAATATTTCAAATGTGACAAAGCTATTTAGAGATAGTCCTACTGTTATAGCTTTAACATTATCTCTTAATGAGAATCGTTATAATCAGTTTAAAAAAACATAATTTAAATGAAAAAGTATGTAGGAAACTTTTTTACATTTTCTTCAGAAACTCGTTCAAAAATAAAGAGAAATAGTAAACCTAAACGAAATATCTTCAAAACAATTTTTTTTAATTGTAATTCTGGATCTGATGTATTATGAATCCCAAAGTTTATCAATGAGAGGAGTGTGGCTGCTTGGTTTGGCACAACCTTTTGATGTCTGGTTGTCCAGTTGAAACTTCAAGCGGAGGTCCGGCTCCAAACTTAGCCTATTGCGGTACTTATTTTTAGGTACACCATGGATGATAAACCACTCTCACAGATATATGTTGTAGAGAAAGGCATCATAAACTTCTAATGAAGGTGTCAAGTAGAGGGTTGAAAATTCTCATAAATTGATCTCCAGCCGTGAGAAAATAGGGGAAAAAGAAGGGTAGAAATAACCAGATATCGGTTACTGCCAAGAATAATTTACAATAAGTCTCTTGTTATTTTGCCAATTTTTCCTTGAGAACTGCTCGTGAACCCCAGTTTGAGAACCACTGCAACAGGTCAATATGAAAGAAATGTGTTACGTTGGTTTGGGAATGTTGAGAGGATGAGTGTGGATCGAGTGACGAAGGTCGAGTGTCTGGATCAAAAGGTAGGGGTAGGCCATGTAAGGCTTCGCTAAATCTTGTAGACGAATGTGTGAAAAAGAGAAACATTAATAGTTTTAAGAATAAAAGATCATGTATGACTCGATGTATGGATGTTGTTAAAGAGAAGGAAGTATGCAAGGATAGGAAAGTGTGGAGAAAGTTAGGATGGATGGATTAAGTACGGAGTTGTTTGTTAAGCTATATGCACAGTTTATTGCCTACCCCGTAGGGAACGGCGTAATTAGGTAAGTATGTTTAAGACATTTAGTGTCAGTGCTATTTTATAAACTTTCCCTAGAGGGGTAAAACGAGATCGCTCACGTTTAACGCGAGACAATGGTATTCCTGATATTCCTACAGTCAAATACTGCATATGGACATGTTTATCCCATTTTTGTCCGCTGTTAAGAGATTTATATGCATATCTAGAAGTGTCTGCTTCTGTTATTGAGAAAGTATGTTACTAGGAAGTTGTTTCACCGGTAAGAGCCAACTGTCGTAGCTTGGAGCCTTGGTCAATCTAGAGCATGCAAGGATGATGTAAGGATAAGAACTCAAACTGTCAACTGTCCTGAATCAACAGTCACGTATTCGTATCAGGTCATGTTTTTATGAAACAGAGATTGTTTTGCCAATTAGCATAACACAGAGTATTGGCAAAACTAGTAACTTAGGGGAAACTCAGCTCCTTTTTAGGAATATAACAGTGATTTTTAGACCTTTTGAGGAGAGAGGGGAGGGGGGGGGGCAAAAGGACGCAAGTTGTTAAGGGGCTACTTCTAAGTGCTTTACATACTCAGCGACCAAGTTACAAAGTTACAGCAACTTGTGGGGAGAATATCCTACAGTTTGAGTCCCTGTTCAGTACGGAGGAGGACACCGCAACCGATCTTAGAAGTCTGAGGTAGACCACAGCTGGGCGGTCAAGTGTTCGACACCAGCTAGAGTTATAGCACCGAAGATAGGTCAGGGCACTGAACTACTTAGTAGGGACATTGATAACACGAGGACATTTTCCTAAACTCTTTCAACCGGCTCTAAAACCTACATCACATTTATGCACTAGTAGAATAATTACTTTATACCTCAAAATCAGAACGAACCCCACAATTATTTGCCATGGCTACCCATCCCACTAGGCCATCCTGACACGTCGGCCCACAATGCTATTTTGCTGGTAAAATTTAAACTGTCCGTAATAAAGAGGAATCCGCTAGTCAGAGGTGTCCGTTGAGGGGCCATTTCACTGTATTATCACATTTCATTTCTGTTGATCATTTTATCATTCTATCTCTGTTTCTTTCTATCTGCTTCTGTTTCTCTCTGTCCCTCTCTCTCTGTCTACATATATAACTGTGTTGTTCAGGAAGAGAGTCAAGTATTGAAAAACCACGATATATTCGAGGCCTTCACGCAAGACTTATGTCAAAATGCGAAGTTAATGTAACGTGAAACAAGCTATAGAGACCAACTTCACGAACCGATGAACAGTAAATCTCTCAACTTCATTCCTCCCCCGCTCTCCCCCTGGTCCAGTGATAAGGGGCACTGCAGCCAAGTTTTATGAAGAGTTCAACTCCCAAAATTTCTCCATAGCTCACTACGCGACCCAGTTTCCCAAGAAATGTGGACTATTTCCTACCCCGCAGTAATCTTAGCAATCAACTCACACTATCAGCCTCACTCCTTCTATAGTGTGCTCTGCCTTAGCTTCTACATGACTTCATCAGAAAGAAATGTAAACCTTTGTACTTTAGGAAGAGTTAATAATTAATTTATCTTCTCCTATACTGCTATCTACCTTAACTTCTAAATAAAGTATTAAAGGATAAATAAGGAGCTCTGTATTTTACTTATAAACATGCAATGTCAGCACTTTTTTTCCTATGGTGTGTTCTGCCTTAACTTCTTAATGACACCATAAAAGAGGTATTTTACCAACTAATTCACACCATCAGCCCCTATTCTTCTATAGTGTGCCCTACATTAGCTTCTACATGAAGTTGTCAAGGAGGAATTTATACGTACGTTACGCACGTTACGTAGAGGCAACTTACCCTTAAGGTGGAATAGAAGAGGATGCAAGAAAAAGTAAGGGTTTTTGTAGTTTTTTATGGCCAAATATTTTTTTTAGGTAATTTATAGTAAAAAATTGCCTCAGTACAAGCATATAATTTAATTTTCTTCACATGGTGACCTCATAATTTTTTGAATATCTGTCAAAGGTGTTCTGAAATTTAACAACTTTTTCTCTTATTATAAAAGAGTTTGTCATCTAATGCCGCTATGCTCATGACAGATATTCAGGAACTCTTTGTTTGTACTGAAGCAATATTTTATTTATTTTGGCCAAAAAAGGTTTTGCCATAAAAACCTAAAATATACTGACCTTTTCTCGCGTTCCCTACAATTCCACCTTAAACACACTGCATCTGCTATTTTTATCTATAGTGTATTCTACCCTAACAATAACATGACGTAATCAAGTGAAAATATGAATCAATGTTTAACTAATATCCGTGCTACTCAACTCACGTCATTATGAGATTTGTTTTAGCATCTTATCTTACTACCAGTTCGGTTGTACTATATACTAATTACACGAATGTGTTAGGGATTAGGAAGGTTGGATTTGCATGAAGGGAGAGAACAACAACATTTAAGAAAAACCACCCTCAATGCATCGACCAGGATCAAACTCTGATCTCCCGTCTTCGGCACTTAGTATATTGTGAGAGTAGCGCCTTAGACCATGCGGCCACCAAGTGGTCTTATGGAATCTTAATTATTTATCATAGTTAAGGCTTGATAGTTAAATTAGAAATATAGTTTTAATTTGCTTCATTTTGGGATAAAAGAGATCTCTGAACACCTAACTAGATCTGTGAGTAAAAATTCCCTCTAGTTATGTTATTATTCTGTTACATAAACTCGTATTATGTTCCTGTGAACCCAACAAAACGAGTCTTACAATCCATTCTGTCCCCCTGTCCGTCCGTCCGTCTGTCTGTTTGTCTGTCTGTCCCCTGTCTGTCCCCATGTCTGTCTGTCTGTCGTCTATCTGTCTGTCCTGGTGCTACATACAAAACGGTTTGAATGGATTTGGTTCAAACTTAATATTTAGATTTTATATGTTATTATTATTATTATTATTATTATTATTATTATTATTATTATTATTATTAGCACCGCGTCTTACTACCCGTTCGGGTTATACGCACTTACGCTAATGTGTAATGGTAGGGTGATTGGGAGATGAAATGGAGGACCTACAGTTTAACATGGGATCCGAACCACGGTGGAGGCCTGGCATTCCACACATTCACAAGTTGTGATTAATACACGTCTTGTCAGAGGTGAAGGAAAGGTTTGGTAATCAGATTAATCTGTGCCGGGACCGAGGATTGAACCCCTGACCCCCAACACAGAAGTCTGACACCTTACCGCTAGACCACCAGGTCACCGTTTTTATATGTTCACACCTCAATAATATTTTTAAAAAAATATTTTAATTCTTAAATTTAAGGCATTAAAGTACTGATTTTTGAAAGAAAAAAAAATCAAAAATTACTACCGATTTTGTTTAAAATGTGTATCTGAGGGGTGTTTTACATCATAAATATGACTGTACACTTGTTTTTAGGGGGGATAAATTCGTTTAAGGAACTTATATATATTTTTTGAAAATTTAATAATTTTCAAAAATGTTTAACTCTTTTGTTCAAAATGAATATCTGGCAAGTGCGTGGAAAGGTATATTTTCTAGGAGGTGTCCATACATTCCTGGGGGCTCCGGACCCCCTCTTGAACTCCCTCTTCTTCCCTCCATTTGTATGCCCTTGGTATCTTAGAGTATTGTACAAGATAAATAAGAATGTGAGTTTGTCAATCTAATAAAAATCATTTGAGCCTAATTTACTGTTTTTGAAAGATTTGTCAAAAAACTATAGTGGACTATACTAGCAAATATATAAGATTGTGTCGTAGCAATTTATTTATTTTTAAACTGTATTTGGGTTGTTTTCTTAAAACGATTGGAATGTTCTCGGCCGACTATCGGAGCGTTTTTAGAAACGGTCTGAAGATGAGGGAGGAAACTGAACCGTCGGTTGAGCCGGAGAAACGTAGCAATTAAGAGCCGGGAGGGGCGGGGGGAGATAGGGGGCTGACAAGAGTGGCGAGGGTGCGACGTGATGGACCAACCTCTATACCCCCTTCCACCCTTTTGTATTTCTTTTCTTCGACAAGAGGGTTGTAAGGGGCTAAGTAACATAGCGAGGAATGATTTTAAACTGTCCTGGCTGGATTCCACGGGGGATATTTACTGCCGCAGAATGTTGGGGTTGTAACACTGATAGTATAACCCACCCCCATCCCCCATCCGCCCATTTGACAGTGTGAAATCACACTAGTGGCCTTATATAGTTCATACGAAGGGACTTTTAGGAAAATATAAACATATTTAGACTAAATCTCCGTGTAGAACAATTTGAAGAGCATGCAACTTAAAATGAGCTCAGTTTCATTCCTACCAATTTTAGAGAGAGCTAAAAAAAAACTATTTTAAAAATTATCTGAAACATTAACATCATATTAAATATTTTTATGAGTTTTTTAAAATATCTTTACTGTTATCTATTTTAATAAAATAAAGCGTTTGTCGGTCTGTCATAAGCATTGCGTGATATCTGGCAGAACATGTGCAACTAGTGGCTGTAATTTTAATATTGGGATTTGATTATTTTTTAAATTAATTAAAAACTGGTTCGGAATAAATGAAAATGAATAATTATTTTCCTGTCTGTTTGAAACAAAAGAAAACGTTGTCCATTGCGTGGTTACCCTGAGAAACATCGGGTATTTATGCTAGACTTAAATATAATTTACTGTCTATAAAAGAATTCATTTTGCAGCTGTGAATAAAAAATATATATGACTATATAAAATAATGACTTGAAGCAATTAAAGGAGGAAGAATAAATCAAGGATAAAGGAAGACGGGGGCACAGGCTGGAAACAGTTGATGATGAGGGATGATGGTGATGATAGTAGTGAAGCTAAAACCTTCCAGCAATTTTTTTTAAATTATTACTTCAAATAAAAACTCACATTTTAGAGTAATTTTAAAATATGATTGATATAGATTATTGAAACAATTGGACAAAGAAAGTGTTCTTCTTTGTTTGGGACATTATGGAACTTTCTTAAGGAGCTGTTCTCTTCTTATGCTAAAAAAAAAATATGTCTTTCAGATCACCCCCCCCCCCCTCCAACCCCCGATTTATTCGGAGTTAGATTATAACTGCACCAATCAATTTGTTAATTTATTTTTTCTTCACAATTACCAAGACTAGATCTGAAAATTTATTTAAAAAAAAATGTTGTACCTTAACCCAAATTTCCACAAGGTCACATCGTTTTAGAGGGAGCAGGAAACCTCCAACCTGGATTCGAACCCCGATCGGCCACTAGCCAGAGAACCAGACAAGGCAGGATTAAAGCAATTAGTTCCTCGTGACCACTGGAAAGAAACGCCACTAAAAAAAACAAAAAACCTGTTCTGGTTATTGGTTCACCCCCTCCCCCCATTTACATATAAATCGCATATAAGCAGTGGTTCTCCCACGTGTTGTCTTTTTCTTTGTGTGTTGTGCAACGTTGCATGGTGGTGGTGGGAGGGGGGGGGCATACAGGGATTATTCATAATACCCCCCCCCCATCCCCTATACTAGCCCTTGCTCGTGAACCAATTAGTTTCCTGTGATGAGAGTCTGCACACTTTGATCAGCGCCATATAGATGACACTAAATGTTTTCCACACATGGCGGGGATGATAGTATGTGCATGTGTGCAGTGGCACGATGGGGAGTTCATCAGGAGGGAGGGGGGTACTAAGGGGGTGCTCCTGTTTCAGTGCTCCATTGTAAACATTAAAAGCCGTATCATCCTGTTAGGCATCAACATATTCATGCTCTGGTTCTAGTCTGACAGGAACTGAGCAGTTAGTCATGATCTGGTTCTAGTCTGACAGGAACTGAGCAGTTAGTCATGATCTGGTTCTAGTCTGACAGGAACTGAGCAGTTAGTCTGCTCTGGTTCTAGTCTGACAGGAACTGAGCAGTTAGTCATGATCTGGTTCTAGTCTGACAGGAACTGAGCAGTTAGTCATGCTCTGGTTCTAGTCTGAAAGGAACTGAGCAGTTAGTCATGATCTGGTTCTAGTCTGACAGGAACTGAGCAGTTAGTCATGATCTGGTTCTAGTCTGACAGGAACTGAGCAGTTAGTCATGATCTGGTTCTAGTCTGACAGGAACTGAGCAGTTAGTCATGCTCTGGTTCTAGTCTGACAGGAACTGAGCAGTTAGTCATGATCTGGTTCTAGTCTGACAGGAACTGAGCAGTTAGTCATGCTCTGGTTCTAGTCTGACAGGAACTGAGCAGTTAGTCATGCTCTGGTTCTAGTCTGACAGGAACTGAGCAGTTAGTCTGCTCTGGTTCTAGTCTGACAGGAACTGAGTAGTTAGTCATGCTCTGGTTCTAGTCTGACAGGAACTGAGCAGTTAGTCATGATCTGGTTCTAGTCTGACAGGAACTGAGCAGTTAGTCATGCTCTGGTTCTAGTCTGACAGGAACTGAGCAGTTAGTCATGATCTGGTTCTAGTCTGACAGGAACTGAGCAGTTAGTCATGCTCTGGTTCTAGTCTGACAGGAACTGAGCAGTTAGTCATGATCTGGTTCTAGTCTGACAGGAACTGAGCAGTTAGTCATGCTCTGGTTCTAGTCTGACAGGAACTGAGCAGTTAGTCATGCTCTGGTTCTAGTCTGACAGGAACTGAGCAGTTAGTCATGCTCTGGTTCTAGTCTGACAGGAACTGAGCAGTTAGTCATGATCTGGTTCTAGTCTGACAGGAACTGAGCAGTTAGTCATGATCTGGTTCTAGTCTGACAGGAACTGAGAGTTAGTCATGATCTGGTTCTAGTCTGACAGGAACTGAGCAGTTAGTCATGATCTGGTTCTAGTCTGACAGGAACTGAGCAGTTAGTCATGATCTGGTTCTAGTCTGACAGGAACTGAGCAGTTAGTCATGCTCTGGTTCTAGTCTGACAGGAACTGAGCAGTTAGTCATGATCTGGTTCTAGTCTGACAGGAACTGAGTAGTTAGTCATGATCTGGTTCTAGTCTGACAGGAACTGAGCAGTTAGTTCATGATCTGGTTCTAGTCTTGACAGGAACTGAGCAGTTAGTCATGATCTGGTTCTAGTCTGACAGGAACTGAGTAGTTAGTCATGATCTGGTTCTAGTCTGACAGGAACTGAGCAGTTAGTCATGATCTGGTTCTAGTCTGACAGGAACTGAGCAGTTAGTCATGATCTGGTTCTAGTCTGACAGGAACTGAGTAGTTAGTCATGATCTGGTTCTAGTCTGACAGGAACTGAGCAGTTAGTCATGATCTGGTTCTAGTCTGACAGGAACTGAGTAGTTAGTCATGCTCTGGTTCTAGTCTGACAGGAACTGAGCAGTTAGTCATGATCTGGTTCTAGTCTGACAGGAACTGAGCAGTTAGTCATGATCTGGTTCTAGTCTGACAGGAACTGAGCAGTTAGTCATGATCTGGTTCTAGTCTGACAGGAACTGAGCAGTTAGTCATGATCTGGTTCTAGTCTGACAGGAACTGAGCAGTTAGTCATGATCTGGTTCTAGTCTGACAGGAACTGAGAGTTGCATGTCTGGTTCTAGTCTGACAGGAACTGAGTAGTTAGTCATGATCTGGTTCTAGTCTGACAGGAACTGAGCAGCGATTCATGCTCTGGCTCTCGTATGATAGCTAGCTAATACTATGTTCTGGTTATCAACAAATCCCCCCCCCCCAACCCTCACTATCTTACTACCCATCCAGACCATACACGTTGTAATTACGATAGTATGTCAGGAATCAAGAAGGTTAAATTTTGAGTAAGTGTACTCATATTTGCATGGCGAAATAAAGTGAGAAGTCATTTAGAGAAAAACACCCACAATACACCCACAATACATCCACAATACACACACAATACACCCACAATACACCCACAATACACCACAATACACCAACAATACACCCACAATACCCAATACACCAATACACAAATAATGAACAATGAAAACCCACAATACACCACAATACACACACAATACACCCACAATACACCCACAATACACCCGACCGACAGGAAATCTCATCATCTGCCAGTCCAGCGCATAACAGGTGGGCCACGATCACTGGCCAGGAGGATTATAACCAATAATAGACCTGCGGGTAGATATGAATTCCGCCCAAACAATATGTTTGCCTTGCATTAGTTTGGACTTGGTTGTAGGTTAGGTAGGTTAGGTTAGGCTAACATTTGGTTGTGTCTCACTATTCATCACTTGCTGTTTTTAGCTCAGCTTGAGAAAACATTTATAATAATCCTAAATGGAGCTCCGCAACAGCCGGGGGCAAGTTATTGCACCAGTCATTAATCACGCCTTGTTTACAATATTCACAAGAAGGAGCTCTTGGGCCTAACGGTGATATATCCGGCCAAGTCCGGTCTACTACAAGAGTGAAGTCTCCTATACCATACTCTCCACCCTTGTAAACAAGGTTCCTCGGACTCTTTGTTAGTCCTCCCCTGACCACTCGGGTACAATTGCGTCGGAGCACTTCATTCCCGATAGCAAAGTTCTGTTGCGAGAGTAAACTGCCTATTAGTGTTCTTTCGATCTGCTGAAAGCTTTACACGACCTTTTTTTTTTAAAAAGGGAGGATAGCATCGTAGTTTAGGAAGAGGGGGGGGGGGGGGCTTTATTTCAGCTAGGGAAAAGGTGGGAGGAGACGCCCTTTTTAGAGAGGTCAGAAACTCTCTTAACTATTTAAGTTACAGAGCTCACAGGGATTCCCTCAAGTATTTTACTGGAGCCCCAGCTGTGGGTAAATAACGGTGATGTGGTTGTACTTTTACACCACTTTGGTGATATCGTGGACCGAGTCCCGGTGGGGTCAAAAAGTTGATACACACGTGTTGCGAAATCAGGCGAGACAGGAGGTAATCTTAAATCATCTTAAAAATGGCGGTTCCAGGCGTTATCAGTAGCTCGTGCTAAAATTCTGAAAAAACAGCTCTGTGTGTAGAATGTACTAAACTCATGGATAAACGTGCTCATAAATGTTAAGCCTGGTCCACACGCAACGTTTTATCACTCAGCTAACAGTGCGCAGGCCAAACTGTAAAAAACTGTTGCGACTTAGGGGTGTTCACAAAGTACGGTTTTCTATTCAGTTCCGTGGAATCCATCATGGAGTAGTCTGGTCGGTTTTTGCCATTTGTCTTGCAAATAAAAGGTAAATTAAACGTATTAAGTGAATGCGATGGTCAAGATTGCCCAGATATTGGCTACTGAACAGATACAAGCTCATGGGGTGTTCGTAAGAAACTCACGTGAACATTGACGAATATCAGTCATAGTCAAACAATAAAACATCGATCAAGGAAAAAAAACTATATTTCTTGAGCTCCACAATCAGTGTTCCTGCACCAATATGGGAAGAAAACTGAGCTACACGTGTATACAGGGTGTTCGGAAACTGATATATCCCAAACGGCACAACAGATGTAAAGTACGATCTTCAGAGGAAGACCGTTATTTGAAAACTGTGTAATGACACAGTTTTGGGCCCCTCTCAATTCAAAAAGTCATGAATTGAGTATTTTTTCTTTAAAGAATTGTATGTAAAATTTCCTTGCAATACTTCATCCATGAAGGGCCAGGCATTTTCAGAAGTAAATTCAATAGAATACGTTTTAAATCTTTCTTTGTTTAAAAACTTCCTTCGTTCTATTTGAAAATCTGGTAATGAGTTGGCTACATTTTACCCAATATGAAGCTAGCCTTCGCAACATCGGTTTTCAGGTGTTATCCTATTGGTTGGTTTTAACACTGAAGACAAGGGGTCCAAGAAGCAAGGGGTAGGTTATATATAAGGGACTGGAGCAGCTCGTACGTATAACACTGAAAACAAGGGTCCAAGAAGCAAGGGGTAGGCTATATATAAGGGACTGGAGCAGCTTGTAGTATAACACTGAAGACAAGGTTTCAAGAAGCAAGAGGTAGGTATATATAAGGACTGGAGCAGCTTGTACGTATTGAACATTAGAAATTTCTACCTCAACTTGTAGCGAGTTCTAGCTCTGGCTCTCTACGTCAATTCGTTAAACGAATAAAAACTGTATCAATTTAATGTTAAATTTATAATATTGAAAGTGTAATTCATTAGCCAAATCGTGTATAAACATTGACTTTTACTAATTTCAACAGAAATAACTAATAAATAATCCTACTGTGGGCTAGGAAAATAATAATCGGATCATCGCATAGCAAGTGTGCAGTAAGACAACCTTGGGATGTATCAACGTAAAAAAAATGGTATCAACATTGGGATGTATCAACGTAAAAAACGGTATCAACATATTTACTGCCCAACCGCGGGGCATGCATGGATCATCATCATCATCATCATCAAAAATATCATCATAATTGGAATATCAAGTTATCACAGTGGCGGAAATAAAAAATATGACAATAATTTGTATTTATATTCTTAGTCCGTTTAGTAACTGATGTAAAGAAAAATAATATAGCTATCCATACGAACGTATTATTGGAACCATTTGATAAATTTGTCAAGGATAGGGACAACCGGATATATGGGTGTGGGTTCGTAATTTATATACAGTTTTGGTTTTTAGGACTTATTGTACTATTTTACAATACTACAAAATGTTATTTTACCAAGAAGTTACTAAAAATATGTAAAATACTTTCTTAGGAGCTCGTGACAGAATGAAGTACAGTAAGGAATGCTAAACCAACGGCCTTACCGACACTCTAGGTGATCCTACACGGATAAGAACCCGGTACCATGTGATCTGGCATCCTAGCCCGCGTAGCCCCAACACCGGGAAGAGTGACCCCTTAGAACCGTTGTTAAATTGTCAGCCCTGTTAGCCAATAGGAATGCTGAAAAGCTGTTATGAGTTGTCAGCACTTGTTTACTCACTCACCAAGACACGTTGCTATACCAGTTCTGTCACTCGCGATTCACAATAAACAAACAACCTCAATTTATGTCATGGCGATTACATATCCGCATGATCTAACGCACTACTCTTGTGTCGGTCTAGACTGCTGAAGACGAGGAGATCGGGGGGTTCGACCCCAGCCGGTTGTAATGAGGGTAGTTTTTCCTAAATTATTTAACACTCTCCCTCCACGCAAATGGGGATACAGTTCCTCAAAATTACACTTTCCTAGCCCTAACACATTAGCGTAATTAGTATGGCTAGTAATACGTGGTGCTATATATATATATTTGAAAGTTTGCCCATCAGACTACCCAATTTTACCGTATTGGCTCCCGTCTGGAGAGCAATAAAACCATTTGACTTTTTTTTTCGGATCTTGTATTGATTCCTGTTTTAAATTCAGAGCTCATGAATAGAGGCAAGCCTCCCATCGCCAAGCTATATATATATATACATATAACCTTTTCCTCCAGGATCAAAGAAAATCAATCACTTTCCCGCTGTTTGCCAGAGTTTTCACTTGGTTAGATGATGAGAAAGTTTTTTTTTATCCCATTCAAGAATCTCACGAGAAAAGTGTTAAGTGTGTTATTCAAGGACGGTCTTGTGTTGGAAACCTGACATTTGATTTGTAGTTCTCAAAAAAAAACAAAAAAAAACTGAGTCATGTCAACGTACAACTTGCAAAATAACTTGCTGATCTACCCGCGTGGTCTAACGCGCTACTCTCGCAGTAAGCTACAAGACAAACAATCACGGAGGAAAGATCATGGTTCGAATCTTGGTCGGGTGTATTGAAGGTTTTTTTTACCCAAAACGGTGTTCCATTCACCCTCCACTTAAATGCGGGTGCACTTCCTGTAAATATAACCTTCCTAATCCCTAAAACCACTAACGTAATTAGTACACAGGGTATAAGCCGAACGGGTAGTAAGACGTGGTGCTAAATGAAAATAAAAAACGTAAGCATTGGTGAGCATGCAGACTAAAAGGTAATCTCTAATTAGTCTGATTCGCCTATGACAGGCGAGGTTAAGATTTAAAAAATCACGGCCGAGTGGGTCACAGATTTTTTTTTACCTAAATGGTTTTACACTCTCATTCCACGCAAATACGGGTTCATTTCCTCTCAAATTATTCCTTCCTCACCTTTACCTGGTTAGCGTAATTAATTATTTCTAGCACCACGTTTGGCTACCAGTCCGGGTTACAAGCTTGTGCACTAGCTACTTTAGTGATAAGGATCAGAAAGGTTAGATTTAGATTAAGTGTTCCCAAATGTACGTGGAAGCAGAGTGGAAAACTATTTAATACAAAACCACCTTGAGTACAACCGACTGGATTAAAACCCCGAGTTCTCTGTCATAGACAGTTCAAACAATTTTGAGGGTGACGCGTTAGAATTTGTGACCGCCGAAGCGGGTATCACACTTACTATACTCGCTCTTCAAGCAAATGCGGGTACACTTAGTCTAAATTCAACTCTTTTAATCCCTAATACCATTAGCGTAATTAGTAAATAATCAGAACGGGTAGTAAGACGCGGTGATAAAACTAAGGATGTCAAACTCAATTCTTCGATACTCCTGATTCTTATTGGTATCAAAATAATCGATAATCGATCTTAATATTACGATTATCGATACTTCTGATCCCTATCTCTTAGTGAGAGTACTGGCAACTAAGCAAAACGTAAAAAATGCATATTGAATAACATTCGATTATTCCTATACGAGTTTATTTGCCGTTAATTGAAATATATTTTTGTTCAATTGACAACCCTATTAGGTGGAAAAACTATTTGTGTCTTTTTGTCTTTTTTTTTTGCTATGTTATGAAATTGAATAAATATGTTTATATACGAGGTTGGAAAAATAATGAAATAGGAAATGTTCAAGAATCTAAATCGTAAAATCGAGGTTGAACATAAGAATTGGAATCGATAATTGGACTCGAGGAAGACAGGTATTGTGACAATTCTCATAAGTGTTTAGAAAGTGCGCGTTATATATGAGAATCAAATAACATTTTATATAGCAGTAACTAATTTATTTTGTTATTATTATTATTAATATATTTTTCAAAAAATTGAAGATAATCAAGAGCGTTCCCAAATTGTTTATTTTTTTTCGTTTCAATCATTTCAGGTATGTTTGTGTATGCAGCGTCCGTCGGAGCAAATGTAGCGAACCTTTGATAGCAAAAAACAACAAAAGAGCATCTGACCAAACAAACGAATAGGCTCTCACGTGTACAGGATGTGTGTGGTGGTTTGAAGGGGGTGAGGGGAGGGGGCACTCTAAACCCCCTGCAACAATGGAGTGCTTCAAACATTGCAAGCCAGAGGGTGGTACATGAAGGGGGAGAGAATTGAGGGATATTCTACTCTTTATAAAACTAGTTCCAAACAAAAACAAAACGTTGATGTATTTGTTTAATTCAGAGTCTTAAATTTCATACATCCGTTAATGGATATTTGATTTTTTTAATCTCTCATATATTGAGAGTATTGTAACCTGACATTTTTTGCAACCCACTTCCCTCCTGCAATAGACTGGACTGCTGATTAAAAGACTATCAGGGTTCGAGCCCCTTTCAGGTGTATTGAAAGGTTTTTTCCTTGATGGTTTTTCACTCTCTCTCTCTTTCTCCCCACACAAATTTAGTTACACTTCCTTATATATATATATATAAAACCTACCTAAGCCCTAAAACCATTAACCTAATTACTATATAAGCGTATAACCCGAATGAGTAGTAATATGCGGTGCTACAATTGGTTAATTGTTCTCATCACTCAATAGAACACTCATTGGTCAAATTGAGACAGAGTAGGGGAGAACATATCACAGGTACAGTTGTAACAATCTCTGCTTATTCTGGTCAAATGGGGACAGAGTGGGGAGAACATACCACAGGTACAGTTGTAACAAGCTCTGCTTACCCTGGTCAAATGGGGACAGAGTGGAGAGAACCTATCACAGGTACAGTTGTAACAAGTCTGTTTACCCTGGTCAAATGGGACATAGTGGGGAGAATATATCACAGGTACAGTTGTAACAAGCTCTGCTTACCTTGGTCAAATGGGGACAGAGTGGGGGAGAACATATCACAGGTACAGTTGTAACAAGCTCTGCTTACCCTGGTCAAATGGGGACAGAGTGGGGGAGAACATATCACAGGTACAGTTGTAACAAGCTTGCTTACCTTGGTCAAATGGGGACAGAGTGGGGAGAACATATCACAGGTATAGTTGTAACAATCTCTGCTTACCTGGTCAAATGGGGACAGAGTGGGGAGAACATATCACAGGTATAGTTGTAACAATCTCTGCTTACCCTGGTCAAATGAGGACAGAGTGGGGGAGAACCTATCACAGGTACAGTTGTAACAAGCTCTGCTTACTCTGGTCAAATGGGGACAGAGTGGGGGAGAACATATCACAGGTACAGTTGTAACAAGCTCTGCTTACCTGGTCAAATGGGACAGAGTGGGGGAGAACATATCACAGGTATAGTTGTAACAAGCTCTGCTTACCATGGCAACACTTCATTACAAGACACTGAGCCAACCCTCGAGGCTCGTTTCTCTTACTATTTCAATCTATTTCCACCCACCCAGCAGTTCCCTTTCTTCTATTCTTATTTAATTCTTTATGAACAATGTATATGAAAGAGAACACTCGGTAAATAAATGTCTTGCGTCAGAGTTGGGAAAAGTTTAAGAAAATTACGTTATGATGAGAATATAAGAGGAAGGAAGAAGATAAAAGATGTAATGGGAGACCTGCAGAGGAAATCCTAACTCTCTCCTTTTTCGAAGAAATCATTTAAAACAAAGTAAGACGAGTTTTAATTGTTTTAGCAGAAAGTATTCAGCTCCAAATGTTAGTAAAATAATATGATACAGTCTGTTTGTTTGCGAGAATCAACAAACAATGCCGTGTGTTTGGAAGATGTTTTCTGAACCAATACGCGGCAAATGGTACCGGCGACATTTCGTACCATTCAGAGAAGAATGGCTACCTGAAAAGGGTCTATTAATGACTTAAAATATTTACGATATGACGAATGGTACCTACTTGATGGGAAGGGGTACCAGGCTTCAGTTTTAAATTCATTCACGCGAATTGAATGCAATTAGTGTGTAAGATCCCTCAGATGTGCAAGGTCACGTCGCAAAGGAGAATGGAAATGGTAATGGAGCGTTTCAAGTATTTAAAATCTAGCTTAACTTAACCTAGCCAAACCTAGCCTAACCTGGCATAACAAATCTAACTTAACCTTACAAACCTAACTTAACCTTACAAACCTAACTTAACCTAACCAAACAAAACCCTAACCAAATCTAACCTCTCCTGGCCTAACAAACCTAACCAATTCTAACCTAACCTGGCCTAACAAACCTAATTTAACCTTGTCTAACTTAACTCACTATTTAACTTAAACTAACTGAAATGTTGACGTTATCACAGGTATCTACTATCCAGTAATGAACCTTGCTTGCACATATTATCTAGTTTTGGTTTTTAGGTTAAGTAGATAGAAGTGGTACCTTTTGTACGTTGAATCTTCACAGTAGAGATATGAAGTAAACTTTTTTTTTTAGCCCCCTGTCTTACTACCCATTCGAGTTATAAGCTTATGTTAAAATTACCTTGATGTGTTATGGATGAGGAAATTTGAATTTTAAAAGAAGTGAGTCTGCATTCGCGTGAAGGGTGAGGGGAGGGAAACATTTAAAAACATCGTCACTACACCCAACCGGGATTCGAAACCCCGCCAACTACAGTCCAGTATATCACGAGAGTTAAACATTCATACCATCCGACCACCAAAGCGGGTTGAAGTAAACTAAGTTACAGTTCAATTTTAATATTAAGAGTCTTATTTGACATGTATGAAAGTTATTATATTAACTTTCACGTATTCATACGTCAAGTCATGTGATCTGCATCCGTCACTTTTGATAGATATTATCAATATAAACTAATAATAATAAAGCATTAAAATTTTATCAATATTGTTCGTAAAAAATAGTTTTAAAATACGCGAATTTTTTTTTTCTAGCCCCGTGTCTTACTACCTGTTCAGGTTATACGCTTATTTACTAACTACAACAATGGTTTCAGGTCTTAATAAGGTTATATTTAAGGTTAGTGTACCCAAATTCACGTGAAAAAATATTTTGGAAAAATCACCCTCATTATACTCGACCGAGATTAGAACGTTAATTTCTCTGTCATTGGCAATCTAGTTTACTGCGAGTGTAACACCTTAGACCACGTGGCCATCAAAACAGGTCGACGCTAAAGTTAAAATTATTTATATTGTAAGTTTTCATCTTTTATCTATTGTATTATAATTTGACCTAAAATTATTTTTTCTACATTATATAAATAAATTTTTTGTGCACTGAGATTAGAAATTACGACATTTGTAAAAATATTCTAAAAAACAAATCTTGTTAACGAACTGTATATAAAGTTTTGTGAGATTCAATTAAGTTATTATAACTTTATGCGCCCTTCTTTCGGTGTCAATGTTTTTTAAAACTTCATATCTGAGTTGCATTTCGTTTCAAGTACGAGGTAAAAAAAAAAAAAAAAAGAGGTCATAAACCGTGGAGAAGAGCTATTTTATAAATCTTACAGGAAATGAGATAATTGAATTAAGCGCAATTTTCTCAAGAATAACATTATTTAAGTGGAAGAAGGAAAGAAAATCCAAAGTATCCAGTTCGTAGATTTTATTTCATGGGATTCAATTACCCCCCGCAGTGAGACTAAGAATGTAAATTATTACTTACCTGATTTACTTTGTTCTAGAAACATACTCCTTTTATTCCGAACAGTTCGTGGAACAGAATTATATTTATTTTATTCTCGTATTACAAAGACATAGAAGTATAAAATACGAAACACATTTGTGTACCTACTATAATGTTGTACCAGAAGAATATATTATAATATTACTTACATACGTGAACTATCATAACATACGTCTGGTTCGGGTTTAGTGTATTCTAAAACTTCCCCATTTTCAACGTCAATGTACTCTAGTTATTTCTCATATAGATAAAGTATTGTGACCATAAAAATGTTCTTTCTCGATGGGAGTGTAATGAAAAGCGAGTTAAAAACGTTATTTCTTTTATGCAATTTTTTTATCAAAACTTTTTTTTTGTCAAAATAAATCGACTATTTCTCCAGTAGGAACATTTAAGTTTAATTTCCTTCACAAGGTGCTATCAACAGTTGTTGACTATTTATCGAGAATGTTCAGGAATTTAATGACAACTTAATTCTCTTAATTTAAAACGTTTCTTATCTAATGACGCTATGGTACCATGACATATAGTCAAGATTTTTTTTTTTAGTACCACGTATTACTACCTTTCGGGCTATAAGCTTATGTACTAATTACGTTAATTGTTTTAGGGATTAGTATGGTTATGTTTAGAGGAGGTGTACTCGTATTTGCATGGAGGGAGAGTGGAAAACCCGACCGAGACCTCCCGTTATCGGCAGTCTAATCTACTATGAAAGTAGCGCCTTAGACCATGCGGCCACCGAAGCGAGTAAGAAAGACTGATATTAGGGTACCATGTGAAGAACGTTAAACTCTTATGTTTCTACTATAGCAATATTTTATTCATTTTTTGGGCAAAAAAAAATATTTTTTTTGCTTAAAAAACTGAAAAAAATACTGACCTTTTCACATTTTCCTTGCCCTCCCACCTTAATATTATGATTAATCTCTAAGTTGTGTCTCCCTAACTAAAAAAAAAAGTGATGGCCTAAGCGGTTTGACGTATTTAATCAATTTGTTTTAGTTAAGCAGTATTTAATCCCAAACTACGATGGCCTGGTTTTAAGCTCCTGCTTCTTCATTCTTAAAATAATGAGATGTACACACAACTAGGTAATATTAGGATTACATAATTATTTTTTTTTAGTAACCTAACAAATGAAATAGGAACAATTATATCATAAATAAATATTATGATTTATTATTACTACATAAATACAATAACTATAAATATATATAGAAAAGTTGTTCAACTTTAATAAACAAAAAACACTCAAAGTAAAATATTCTGATAACATTTCCTACTTATTAATTCTATACCGATTACCGATATCTAATCTTATTGATAATGTTTATTCTGTATTAGAAAGTAGTGAAGAAGCAATACTTTACTTCTTATGCTAGAAACGAGTAAAATATCTTCTCTTATCGACACTAAATCCAATTCACGACTGTCTTACCTACAAACGTCGCTGACGGACTGACTGAACTGATGTAATTCGACCAACGCTCGCTGTGTCCGAACAGGCAGCGCGGCGTGGCGGCCGCCGTCAGAAATAGCCTCCTCTCCTCCCCCCCTTAACAGTAGGATCTTAGGCTTCCAGTCACGTGACCAGACGCCCGGTCAACCGGAGAGACGCCGGCATGAGAGCGGCGCAAGTACTTTCTCTCTCTGCTATATACTTTCTCTCTCTGTTATATACTTTCTCTCTCTGTTATATACTTTCTCTCTCTGTTATATATTTTCTCTCTCTGTTATATACTTTCTCTCTCTGTTATATATTTTCTCTTTCTGTTATATACGTTCACTCTTTGGATGAGTCACGGGAACGAAATATTTGAAACCATTTTGTCCCCTCAAAATGTGTTTTTATATTTTAATTTACTTATTTAACGTAAACTTTCTGAACCAACAGATTCATATTATTATTATTATTATTATTATTATTATTATATTATTATCACCGCGTCTTACTATCCGTTCGGGTTATACGCACTTACGCTAATGTGTAATGGTAGGGTGATTGTGAGATGAAATGGAGGACCTACAGTTTAACGTGGGATCCGAACCACGGTGGAGGCCTGGCATTCCCCACATTCACAAGTTGTGATTAATACACGTCTTGTCAGAGGTGAAGGAAGGGTTTGGCAATCAGATAAATCTGTACCGGGACAACCAACAGATTATATCGGTATACAACTTAACTAACTTTAATCAAGAACAGACACAACACCCAGCCCCCGGCTGTTAATTCATCACTGTGAAGGGGAAGCCCATATTTAAGCAATTATACAATTTTCTGCCATACCGGGGATCTAACCCGGGACCCTTAGCTCGATAAGCAGACACGCTACCAATTGAGATAAAGTGATTTACCTTACAATGGTATCAACTTTTTATTCATACGTAGATACCTCACATTTGTGGACACGCGGGCTAGACGTCAGGAGGGGATCTCATGCATAGCTCATATATTGACCGGGTGTACAATTTTCTTTCGTCGAGATGTTTCACTACTCTCGCTTCACGTAAATGATGGTACATTTCCTTTAAAATCAACCATAATCCCTATCCCATTGTTAATAGCGTAGGTTGTCTGGATGGGTAGTAAGACCTGGTAAAACTAAATAAAAATGAGAGAGTAGTAAAATTAATATTGTTTTTTGCCATCGCGTCTTACACACTCGTTCTGTTAGGGATGCAGAAGGTTTAATTTAGAGAAGTGTACCCACATTTGGGTGAAAGGGGACTGAAAAACCATTTAGGAAAAAAAACACCCTCAGTACACTCGATCAGGATTCAAACCCCGATATTCCTGTCATCTGCAGTTCAATCTATTGCGAGAGTGATGCCTTAGACCGTGCGGTCACCGAGGTGGGTGTTGTTCATGGTGACTATCACAGGGAGCTGGTGCAACTGATCATCACAGGGAGCTGGTGGAACTGATCATCACAGGGAGCTGGTGCAACTGATCATCACAGGGAGCTGGTGGAACTGATCATCACAGGGAGCTGGTGGAACTGATCATCACAGGGAGCTGGTGCAACTGATCATCACAGGGAGCTGGTAGAACTGATCATCACAGGGAGCTGGTGGAACTGATCATCACAGGGAGCTGGTGCAACTGATCATCACAGGGAGCTGGTAGAACTGATCATCACAGGGAGAGGGTGCAACTGATCATCACAGGGAGCTGGTGCAACTGATCATCACAGGGAGCTGGTAGAACTGATCATCACAGGGAGAGGGTGCAACTGATCATCACAGGGAGCTGGTGGAACTGATCATCACAGGGAGCTGGTGCAACTGATCATCACAGGGAGCTGGTAGAACTGATCATCACAGGGAGAGGGTGCAACTGATCATCACAGGGAGCTGGTGGAACTGATCAACACAGGGAGCTGGTGGAACGAGGAACATGTTTCCCAAATGGGAGAACAATTTTATTTTTTTTACGTTTTCATTTGGTCGTTTTTCGCTCAAAAGTGCGTGAGTGCGTCTAACGACCCACCACATTGTTGGTGAGGGGGAAGGGTGTGTGTGTGGAGGGGGGGTGCACCACGAGACCACACACGTCCCAGGAAACAAGGGACGATCGCGCGGCGTGGGATGAAAGCAAAACAGAGCCGGACTGCAATAACAACGGCAAGGGAAAGGAAAGGGTGGAGGGGGGGGGGTGTTATCTCTGTTTAACAATCAGGACCATGTTGGGTAGATGACGGGACCCACCCTCCCCCTCCGGGGAGCTACCCAGCCCCTGTCCACAGCAAACAAGCTTCAGAACCCGTAGTGGGAGACTTAGGGTTCGATCTTCTGAAACCGCACTGGCGGGTAAGGGGAGTAAAGGCTCTATTTTTTTATCCCATTTTCAATAAGTTAAATGATGCTGCATTTCCCTACGGATTTATCCTCTTCCCTCCTGTATTTCTAGGTTGGTTGACTTAAGTTGAACATCGTCCAAATCTGCGTTAAGACGCACAGGAATGATATAAATATATTTATATTCGAACAAATGCTGAGAAACTTATATTTAACTACCCTTCTCATCCCTAGCCCATAACATGTTCACTATAAAACATTATATTCGTATTCGTTAGACTTGATACCAATAAACGAAGGTCTATCCTGGTTAAAGATAGTTTGTTGTGTGATGTGCGGTTGTTCCGCTGCTGACACCACGTGTTTCTTCACAGAGTAAACACTTGCTATTGACACACGGAAGGTTAGCTCTAATGCAGCGGTGTTCAATGGAGAAGGTCCTACTTTATTTGCACGCAGTTATATAATCCGCCATTTCAAGCGAAACTTAGTTTATTTATACACCGCAGGTAGATATATACCACCGGCTGCCAACTCGACTAGAAGCTAAACTAACACAGGTTTCTAAACTTTTCCAGACACTAAGGTAGAAATAATTGCGCGGGGAAATCCCTACGGGAGGAAGTAGGAAGTAAGGTGAAGTGGAATCGATTAGCAACTCTCAATTATTTATAAAATAGTTGCCAGTTGCGCAAACAATAATCATCGTCCTGTTCAGATCTAAGTTGATCTCCAATCAGTGTCTCGAATCTCATTTTCAGTTGATCCATTAAGAGCGTTCATCTTAGCGGGACCCAAATCAGCTCCCGGCTCGCGCGAGGTATTATGGGAGTAAAGGGTAAAAGAAAATACCAAGAAATGCTAGAAATATGTACAACACATTCGTATTTGAA
Organism: Timema cristinae; assembly: GCA_039000515.1. Taxonomy (NCBI): domain Eukaryota; kingdom Metazoa; phylum Arthropoda; class Insecta; order Phasmatodea; family Timematidae; genus Timema; species Timema cristinae. The sequence continues at coordinate 68,049,067 of JBCFYV010000935.1, read as the reverse complement.
TGATTACTCGACATTTTCCGCGGTGACGATGGAGGACAAAGTGACAAAGTTTCTTGTTAATAACTACAGTATGTCCCTATTAATGAATACAGTGCTTATTGTAAAGTATTAACTCTTTATCTCACATTAATGTTTAATCAAAAATGATCCACGTGGGATGTTTTTGGTGTAAATTTACAATTTCTAGCCAGCTGTACCACCAAGTTTACGGGCTTATGATGCACGCTATTAACTATTAGGAAGGAGGTGATATAATATTGCGCGTTTGAGCAACATCATTTGTAGCCAATTATGTGAAAATATTTGCGAGTACTAATGTACCGTTGTCCAGGGGACGTACTAATGTACTAATAGTACATTCTTTCTGTGGAGGATCTTTCCATGTCCCTATGAGATGAGATGAGGGTGATAGTGAGTATGAGGGTGATAGTGAGTATGAGGGTGATAGTGAGTATGATGGTTATAGTGAGTATGAGAGTGATAGTGAGTGTGAGGGTGATAGTGAGTATGAGGGTGATGTGAATATGAGGGTGATGTGAATATGAGGGTGATAGTGAGTATGAGGGTGATGTGAATATGAGGGTGATAGTGAATATGAGGGTGATGTGAATATGAGGGTGATGTAATATGAGGTGATTGAATATGAGGGTGATTAATATGAGGGTGAGTGAATATGGGGTGATGTGAATTAGGTGATGTGAATATAGGTGATAGTGAGTATGAGGGCTGATAGTGAGTATGAGGTATTGTGAGTTTTGAGGGTGATAGTGAGTATGAGGGTGATAGTGAGTATGAGGGTGATAGTGAATATGAGGTGATGTGAATATGAGGTGATGTGAATATGAGGGTGATGTGAATATGAGGGTGATAGTGATATGAGGGTGATGTGATATGAGGGTGATGTGAATATGAGGGTGATGTAATATGATGTTGTGGAACCAGTAGAAACATTTAAACCTTACTTAAGCCTGACTAACCAAACCCTGGTGACCATTGGGGTAGTTCCCCTTCCAGGAAAAGTAACCAAGGGACCACCCAAGAATCAAACCTGGACCCGTAGACCGTAGCCAGGTACACTTACCACTATATCACGGGGCCAGTTAATAAGGTGATTATTGATCAAGTCTCTTGTAAATTTAATTCTCTGCCGTCAACGGTTTGATTCTCCAAAGTTTCTCGAACGGATGTGGTGTTTCTATTAAAGTCATCGGTCAGACTTTTCCAGACTTCCTTTTCTGTTATTTGTCTGGTTATTTGTCACCGCATCAGTTTTTTTTACTCATTTTATAATATCAATACGTATTCTTTCAATAATTACATGAATAAGACGCGCTCATTTGAAGTGAAGCAGGGTTTCAGATTTTTTTTATAACTCATTTAATTTTGAAATAATCAAATACTTCAAATGTTCATTTTATAACCTAACAATAATAATCCATTAATACAAACTTATATTAATAGGTTTTAACAAATTTACGTAGATTAATTAAAGTATAAACAGATAATCTCAAAGCCAACCTGGTGTATACTTTTAGGTTATGTTACAACAGAGAGGTGTTCAAAAATAGAACTTTTCACAGCGTTGCCATGTTAGTTTTATTTGGTTATTTGTTCAAATCTGTGGTCAGGCGATGGGATATCTTGATCCCTAATTAACTTTGTTGCAACCCGAACTTTTCTTGATCTATGATCAAGCTGATTGGCAATCCGGTGATTGATGAATCGATATGATATTTGTGCAAACCAGCCCTAAGCCCTTCATAAATAATCGTATTGGATTCTAAATTTAAAATATAAATAGATCCGAGACTCGGATTTGTTGGAATTTAATTCGAAATTTTAAATTTAAAAAATAAAACATTCGAATAGTTTGAACATTTTAAAGAAATTAGCATGGATCTATTATTTGACTTGACCTCGTAATATTTTAATTATAGTCGTTGTTTGGACAAAGTTTTATGCGCCTTTTTTGTTTATTGGAATCGATTAAAATATCCATATAAATTAGCTTGATATTATATTTGGATTTGATAACATTTCAATCTAAAATATTCTATTTGAAACGTTTTAGTTAAAAAATGTTTTACTCGGAATCGATTTTAGTCAGCAAGTATAGATTTGGAATAGATTCAAGTTAGCAAGTATAGATTTGGAATCAATTCGATTCAGCATATATATATATATATATATATATATATATATATATAGATTTGGAATAGATTCAAGTTAGAAAGTATAGATTTGGAATCAATTCGAGTCAGCACATATATGTATATATAAATAGATTTGGAATAGATTCAAGTTAACAAGTATAGATTTGGAATCAATTCGAGTTAGCATATATATATTTGGAATAGATTTAAGTTAGAAAGTATAGATTTGGAATCTATTCGAGCAAGCAAGTATAAATTTGGATTCGATTCAAGTCAGCAAGTATAGAGTTGGATTCGATTCAAGTTAGCAAGTATAGCTTTGGAATCGATTCGGTGCTTGTGTAATCATTACACTAATGGTTTTAGGGATTTGTACGTTTATATTTATAGGAAGCGTACTCACGTTCGCGTGGAGAGAGAGTGGAAAACCATTTGGTATAAACAACCCTCAGTACACCCAACCGAGATTCGAACCTTGGACTCCCCATCATAGGCAGTCTTGTCCACTGCCAGAGTAGCGCGTTAGACCACGTGCCATCCTACTAATTATAATAATGGATTAAGGATGAGTAAGGTTGAATATAAAGAAAGTGTATACACATTTGCGTGGAGAGCTGGTGTAAAAACAATTAAGGAAAAATTACCATCAATAGATTTTTTACGGTCAACATTAATAACATTTTACTATGTTCTTAGTATTGTTTTATAGGTATTGATATTATTTATAAAAAAATGACGGCTACAGGCCACATGACTTGACGTATGAATACATGAAAGTGGATCTAGTAACTTCTGTAGCTGCTATATAAGGTGTGAATTGGAGTATACAAGAGCTGTGATGGAAGTTCTGTATTTTATCCGCACCCGGGGAAACCGGCAATTTAAAACACAGCTCCAAAATGCATAGCACTTGTTTATTTAGTGTTTTTAGTGAACCTGTCTTCGGTGTTTTGACCGTGAATGTACTACGAGGAAATAGGAAGTAGGGAAGTTAGGGGAAGGGTGGGGGGCAGGCACAACTAGAGGAAGCGTAAGAAAAGCGATTCTGCTTTCATTCTTGTGTTCATCTCTACTTTTGAGAAAAGTTCACCCTTCTCCCGTCTGCCTACCTCCCCCCCCCTCCCCTCTTTTCCGTACTTGCTGGATTCAAAAAAAAAAAATAAGGTGGTGGGGAGGGAGAAGGTGGTTGATAGAAGAAGGGGTTGCTAGATGCTGAAATACGGCTTAGAAAGAGGGGGGGGGGTAAGCGGCACTGGGGATTTTTAAATTTCAATAAAAGTCAAGGAAAGTCAGTCACTGAACTTTTGGGGAGAATAGAAAATAATATGAAAAGAGAGAGTAAATTTCTCTGTTTTTTTTTTTACGTTACTAGTCGTTCTTCCTTCCCCCATTTTTATTCCTCCTGTTCCGTCTTACATTCTCACTACATTTTTTTTCTTATTTAAAAAAAAATTCTTTAGCTAGGACGGTCAAATGGTGTCTGAGTTCGAATGCTCCTTGTTGCCTTCAGCCTCGTTGCCGGGAAGATCAATCGACACAAAAGAGGGATTTATTTGAACTTTCATGCCCTCTTTTTTTTTTATTTCCCCCCTTTATTTTATCACTTAGTTTTTTTTTCCTCCCGTCATTTCTATTCTCTTTTCTTATAGTTTACGAATCTACATTTTGTTAAATTGAATGCTATTTTTTTTTATCAAGAAAGAGAATAAAACGTAATGACATTAGAACGAAACAGATTTCAGAAATTAACGGTGTTGCGTTCAGCGCGGGTTGCCCTCTCGGTGTAACTCAGGGGCTGCTTGTATTCTGTCTTTGGTGGCAGAAACATATCCATCGGGTCTTACTACCCATCCGGGTTATACTCATTCGTATGTACTCGTTACGATAACGTGCTAAGGATGATGATGATTTTATTTCAGAGGAAGTGTATCTACATTTGCATGTAGGGATCGTGGGAAAACTATTTAGGAAAAAACGCCCTCAGTACACCCTACAAGGATTCAAACCCCAACCTCACTGCTATCAACAATTTAGTCCATCATGCGAGTGACGCTTTAGATCATGCTACCACTGAAGCAGGTAAAAAAAACTTAATCAATTAACTGATAACCAATATTAAGCTAGTAGACCATAATATTAATTACAAATTAAATATTGATTGATTAGTTGATGGCCAGTATTAATACTAGAAACTATTAATCAAATATTCCATAATTATCCGATATATAGTATATTTTATTATAATATAATATAATAATATAATAGCACCGCGTCTTACTACCCGTTCGGGTTATACGCTTAAGTACTAATAGGGTGCTATAACCGAACGGTAGTACGCGGTGCATAATAAATAATACTAATTACGCTAATGGATTAGGAATTGGGAAGGTCAAATTAGAGGAAGTGAACCCGCATTTGCGTGGAGGGAGAGTGGAAAACCATTTAGGAACCCCCCCCCCATTTCACCCAACCGAGATTCGAACCTCGATCTCCCCGTCCTCAGCAGTAGAGCTCAAGTATTGTTAAAATGTTAATTAGCTATCCGATGGTTATTATTAATACTAAAAATTGTTTATCAAATATTAATTAAGAAGACGATAGTAAATATGATAAACAGAAAATATAGATATAGTATTGATTAATTAATAACCCAATAGCCAGTATTAATAATATAGAGCAACAATAAGATTATAACATGCAGTCGACAGCCAGACTTAGAACGTTAGTGAATGTTTAGTGAACTGATAGTGTGGACCCAAGCCTCTATCGATCCACCTTTACCTATGAGGACTCAAGAAAACCCACGCTAATGTCCACTTAGTCAAGATCTTGCATATTATGGCCCTTAGTTCTAGAGAGAATCAACAAAATATTAGTTAAGTATCCGGTAGCCAGTTAACGTTTCAGATCCAATAAAAATATCCTTTATATATGTTTATAATAATCTAAATATCTAATTAATTTAATTTCCCTGGTTCCCCCTGTGTGGTCCAAGGTCCCCAGTTTGACAACCGGAATACTCACATCGGTCCAATATTACCACGGACAACCGCCTCCCCTTGGGCTTTGCCGTCATCAGTTATCCCCCCCCCCCCACTAAAGGGTGAAAAGGGTTTAGGGACACTCGAATCCGGAAATGACAGCTGATTTTTGCTGCCAGCCCCAAATCCCCGTGCGTCAAATGAGTTGAAGCCTCAGTAATATTTCCACCCCCTCCACAACATTTTACAACTCACCCTCGAAATTTTATTCTGCATCCACTCACAACCCTACTTTTTTATTTGTTAAAAAAAATTTGGGGATAAAAAATGGATCGGATGCAGTTTAAAAACGTAGTAAAGCGTTAAAAGACCGGACTACCACCGGTAATAAGTTTTGACCATCAAAAGGGGAGGTGTTCAAATTCCGGGGAAATATATATTTTATTTTTTTATATTCTTCACGTACGGACTATTCACATATTTACGTTAAGGTCCTTCGACAGTAAAATAATGTTACTACAAGTTGTAAATAGTGATTCAATTATTTCAAATAATTACAGTTCACGAGCTATAAGGGTTAAATGTGCTATTTATATTTTTTACGTGCCATTGTTAAGGTGGGACGGAAGGGGAAGAGAGAAAAGGCCAGTGTTTTTACAGTTATTATGGCAAAACTTTCTTTTTGTGAAAATAAATAAAATATTGCTTCAGTAGAAACATAGAGTTTAATTTTCTTCATGTAGACGACTTGGCGGTCTAGGGGTAAGGTGGCAGACCTCTGTACTGGGGGTCCGGGGTTCAATCCTCGGTCCCGGCACAGATTTATATGATAGTCAAACCCTTCCTTCACCTCTGACAAGACGTGTATTAATCACAACTTGTGAATGTGGGAATGCCAGTCCTCCACCGTGGTTCGGATCCCACGTTAAACTGTAGGTCCTACATTTCATCTCACAATCACCCTACCATTACACATTAGCGTAGAAATGTATAGAAAACTAAACTCTATGGCGGTTCACTACCAAGACCAGGTAATCGCTACCATTTGCTCAAAAGCGAGCACGCAAGAGTTCTGGTTGTTGATCCTCTCAATCAGTCACGTGACTAGTAACCGTGGTACCCGGAGGTGGGTCTAAACGGAGCCAAGCACCCGTTAAACCGGGGTAATAACTGATCCCCCCCCCCCTCCTGCACAACACCATTACCCGTTCGCTCCACTGAACAGAGTCTCTCTCTTTCTCTGCAAGAGAGGATTTTACAAATACATTATTAACACGCGTGGACCCTTTTTTTTATACACCCGGGCAGGCCTACATTACACTTGGGGGTTTATAAGGGGGGAGCGGGGGTATCGTGAATGTATGGCAACGTTCATGAGGTGCCGGCTGCGGAGACCGTTTCAACGGGGAGCACCAAATTCAAATTTATCCCCCTAGCCCCTAAAAAAAAAGGACCTCTAAATGTATCCATTGGAAAGCTATTTGCTATCACTTATGAAGAAATTTGGTTAGGATATATATAACCACGTCTTACGCTAATGGTTTTAGGGATGAGGTGGGTTATATTTAGAGGAAGTGTACCCGCATTTGCTCGGGGGGGGGGGGGGAGAGAGATAGAGAGAGTGGAAAATTAATTTGGAAAAACCACTCTCAGTAAATCGAACCGAGATTCGAACCTCGATCTCTCTGTCATCGGAAGTCTAGCAAACTGCGAGAGTAGCGCCTTGGCCATGGGGCCATCGAGAACCGGTCAGGATATATTAACGTGGGTTGGTTTAAGTCAAATACTGTGTGTTATATATATATATATATATATATATATATATTATTATAGTATATATATATATTTAATATGGATGACGACCCGCATAGGTGGTCGTGTGGTCTACGCGTCACTTCTCTTGTTTTAGATTGGATTGCCACTGTTGGGGAGATCGGGTTTCGAATCTCGATAAGAAGTATGAGGGTAGTTTTATTCATAATGTGTTTTTTACACGCTCCCTTTCCCACGAATTTGGGTACATTTATTCTAAAATTCTACCTTCCTCATCCTTATTTAACGAGTGTAGATATAGTGTATGCGTACAACTATAAAAAGGCACTAAGACGCAATGGTAAAAAATATAAACAAAACTAACAAGTCTGTCAATGTTATAAATATATATTTAGTTTGTAAAAGCCGCGTATGCAAGTGTTAAACTATTATTTTATCTAAAACCCGATTCAGTGGCCGCATTGTCTAAGGCGTCACTCAAGTTTTGGCCTTCAGATGACAGGGAGATTCGGTTTGAATCCCGGTTGGGTCTACTGAAGGTGGTTTTCCACTCTCTTTCCACGTCAATACGAGTATATTACTCTAAAATGCGTCATTCCTCATCCATTATTAGAGTAAATATCATATATGCGTATAACCTGAACAGGTAGTAAGACGTGGTGATAAAAAAACACTTAGAGGAATATTTAATTTATTTGGTCTAAAAAATCTTCCAAAAATACTTTCCCATAACTCGCAATCTCCACCATCCCACCTAAGACACCCGCCGGTGTTCGACGCAGTTGAACTGAACTGAACAAACGCACAGAGAGAATATTGTGATGATCGTTTGCATGTAAATGTCCAGAAGACTCTCCAGGAAATGCGACAGTGTCACCATCTCTTGGTGGGCAAAGTAACTCACTAAGAAATAGTAGTCACGTGCTCTAAGAGGAATGTCGATTAAAATACCAACAACATGAGGAAAAAAATCGGATTAATCACGATTGCAACCAAAACATGTTTTCAGTAGTACGTCGATAATTTGGACGTCAAAAATACGGATCGCCGAGAGAGAAAAAAATATTATTTGTAAAAATAACCACACTAGTATCAATATCAAAAACATGCCCGCAAAAAAAAAAAAAAAAAAAAAACACATCTCATCCCTTTCTAAAAAAAATTGAGAATATTTAAGTTTTTTTGCATGTTCTCCTTTAGAATTTGTGATATTTATCAACAATAAAACAATGTGTGTTTAAATAAAGTGAAAATGTTTTTAACCAAATACTGAGTTTTCGTAAGTATCCCGTCCATACTTTTATTTATTTTTATTTTTTCATATTTTTTTGTATGGGTACTGTATTTTCTAAGATCCAGACGGACCGGGCCGATCCCCAATCAGTCTGAACTATCTACAGTCTACTGTATTACATAGTTTTTACACCCGGGAACATGAAAGAGTGGATAGTTTTATACATGAGTATAGTTAGATTGTACAATTGTTCCTGAAAGGTAGCAGTCTTACCTTGACATATTACACCATGGCCTTTCTGTATAAGCTACGCCATAGTGGAACAAAGCAAGGTAATCTTGCTGCCTTTCAGGGTAAACGAAGGGGTGCATAAATGTTATGTGTATACGTAGATACCGGCTTCGGTGGCGGCATGGTCTAAGGCGCTACTCTTACAGTAGACTAGACTGACGATGACAGGGATATCGAGGTTCGAATCTTGGTCGGGTGTACTTGGGGTAGTTTTTCTAAAATGGTTGTCTACTCTTCCACCATGCAAATTCTGGTACATGTCTTATTAATATATTACCCGCCTCGGTGGCGTAGTTGGCTAGCGCGCTTGTGTTGAGCTCGATTGCTGAGGACGGGGAGATTGAGGTTCGAATCTCGGTCGGGTGAACTGGGGGTGGTTTATCCTAAATGGTATTCCACTCTCCCTCCCGCAAATGCGGGTTCACTTCCTCTAATTCAACCTTCCCAATTCCTAATCCATTAGCGTAATTAGTACTTAAAGCGTATAACCCGAACGGGTAGTAAGACGCGGGATAAAAAAATCAATAAAAAAATAAGATAAAAATCAAGTGCAAATGGTATTCCAACAAAAACTTAAAATGTTAAAATTAATTTTAGACTTCCTCGTAATACAATTGGTGTAGCATTATTCTAAACTCTACCTTCCTCATTTTTAATTAATTATTATGAGTATATGTATCGCTCGAACGGGTAGTAAGACTTGGTGCAGCCCTTACAACTTCAACTTTTTTTTTTAATATCCTGTCAGCCAAACGAGCTGGTTTTCCCATGAGAAATAAAATGTATTTTCAAATTTCCCAAAAGCAAGAAAAGGGATGGACGATATCGCTCCATCTATTACTAATTAAGTTCCCAGCCTCATAAAAAAAATATGGGGGAGACCGTTTGACATGGAACTTTCATTTTTCTCCTCTCACCTGATAGGGCATCAATAATCGATAAAGGTAGACGCGTGTGTTGAGATATATTTGGTCCGGTTGTACATGACGGGGCGTGGGATCTACAATTCTATCCAACGGTACCAGGTTCTATTCTAGGTAAGGCAAGTGACTGTTAATCAATATCTATTTTCATTTGTTTGTTTTTAGCAACGCGTATTACTCCCTTTAGGGTTATACTCACATGTACGAATATTACGAAAATGGGTTAAAGATGAGTGAGGTTTAATTTACAAAAGTGTATACACATTTGCGGGAAGACAGAGTGGAAAACCATTTTGCTAACAAAAAACTCAGCACATCTGTCAGTCCATGTTTTTTTTCTTCAGGAGTTACGTCTTAGACCATACGACCACCGATGCGCGTTTAAAAATAATGTTCTATTTAATTAATGTATTTAAAGCGTTACTTCCGCAATGTACTGGTCTGGACCAACAAGAAGAGATCGGGGTTCGATTACCGATCGGGTGTATTAAAGGAGTTTTATTTCTGAAACAGTTTTCTACTCTCCCTTCATACAAATTCGGGTGCAGATTTAAACCTTCCTCAACCCTAATACATTGGTGCAATTAGTACACATGCGTATTATCTGGACGGGTAGTAAGATGGGCTGCTAATAAATAATAAAAAAAACATTCAAACTTGAAAGATTAATTCTCTCGGTAGCAAGTGAAACTTTACCTCTCGTGAGATGATTAGATTGTGATATAAATTATAAATTAACGAGATTAATCTCCAACAGTTTTGTTTGAATATAATATTATATATATATATATATATAAATATATATATATAAATATATATGTGTGTGTGTGTGTGTACAACGTCACATAGCAAAGGCGATAATAAGACATCGTTAATAATTACGCTGGAACAGATTCAAGTCAAGACAAGAGTTAATGAAAACGCCGGAGCTATCGCTTTTGTATAAACCGTAAATTAGGTTCGTAACATCTTTAAAATAAATATTAATTATAAAATCTGATCTTCTCAGCAGAGGAAACATTCAGCGTTCCTTTAGTAAAAAAGGGGAGGAGGAGTAAAGAGGCTTAAATGAACTGAGAAAAGGCTAAAAACCTAATAAATTGCTCCGTGGAAGATAAAAGAATCCAGTTTCCTTCTGAGAGAGTAACTTACATCTTGTAAATGTTTACGAGCTGTTCGTTAATCTAATTTCCTTCCGCTGCTGTTTATATATTATGTTTATATTATATATAAATATATATATATAATTATAATTATATATATATTATAATATAAATATATATATAATAATATATAAAAAGCAACCTGTAGGAATACAAGACAGCTGTAATGAAGAAACTGTCTTTTACTTGGATGCTCGATTACAGGGACGTAGCTGGGAAGTAAGTTTTAGGGAAGGGGGAGGGGAGGGAAAGAGGGTTCTGAACCCCCACCTACCCCTTTAACCCTACTGAAATCTAAACTAATATTACTTTTTAACTAGAATTAAAGTACTCCTTTTTTTTTTCCAATACATTAAAATATAAAACAAAGAAAAATACACTTTTGTTTAATCGTAAATAATCAAGTTAATATTATGTGTGTAATATTTCTGGCACTTGAGAGAGAGAGAGAGAGAGAGAGAGAGAGAGAGAGAGAGAGAGAGAGAGAGAGAAAGAAAGCTCCTAAGTTGTCTAATCCGCCCCTCAATAAATGTAAATTAATGCTATATTTAATTGAAATTGAAAGGTCGCATTTCAAATTATTATTTAAAAAAGTAAATTGTTATTATTAAGTCTTACATTTTATAATCATAGTCCGACCAAGGCAGGAATCGACCCGTGTTTAGGTTCACTCTTCACTCATGTTTTAAGGCAGAATCTGTGATGGAGATGTGGAAATCGTCGGCTACATATGAGTGGTAAATAGTTAAAATCACGAACTATCAGATAACGCAGCCACAATTGACTCGATAAGGCAATTTAAAGAATATGATATTAATATTCGGCTATATCTGTAGCTAACAAATTATAATAAATTGGTTATTTAATCTATCGTGATATGTTCATTCTATACTTGTCATTGTTCTATTGACAACATAAAGCTCTGCTGAGTCGAAGGTGGCTGCGTTATCTGATAGCTCGTGATATTAATTGATATCTCATATGTAGCAGAAGATCTCCTCACGTCCATCACAGACTCTGGCTTAAAATATGAGTGAAGAATGACCTTGGACACTGGACGACTCCTGGATAGATCAGTGGCTAGAGCATTGGCACACTATGTGAAAGGTCCCTGGTTCGAGTCCAGTGTCTAGGTGTCATTTTTCAATTTAGAGAATATTTAAGGTTAACTATATTTACCAAATTGTATTATAGTATAAAGATATTAATTTAGTTTGTCTGCTAACCGCTTCGTTGGTCACATGATTTAAGAATCGGTCTAGTAATAGACTAGACTTCCGGTGACGAGGATGTTGGGATTAGAATTCTGGTTGAGTGTATTGGTGGGTCCCCCCCCCCCCTGAATTTTATCCCATTATCCATCCAATCAAATGTGAGTATACTTCCTCTAAAATTCAAACTTTCTCATCCTTAACACATTAGCGTAATTAATTCATATGATTATTATCCGAACGGGTAGTAAGAAGTGGTAAAAAAAATATTTCCAATATTCTGGGATGAAAAATTATTTAATAAAAATGTGTTGCTTTTTAAAAAAAAAACACAAAACTCTCGTAGTTATTTAAAAAAAAAGCCAGTTACGGTCTTTTATGTAACGTAACAGCGTATGCCTTCATTAGGCTCATTTGTACACACTTTGAGCCAGCATGATACTTGGAGGATGAAAGGGAGTATTGATGGGGGGGAGGGGGGGGTGAATTGATGGAGAAAGAAGAGGGGAAGAGAGCAGCTTAATAAAATTTTCACAGTAGCAACATGTAGCCGGAAAACCTCGTTTGCTGATATTTTGAGCGGATCAAAAGCTTTGGAGGGGAAGAACGAGTTTAGTATTTATTAGGGGTGGGTTCATTCTCCCCCCCCCCTAATGGGGGTGAGTATTCACTGTGGGGAAATATATATAACGGAACAGATATGATTCCATTATTTGAGAGAAGATACATATAATATTTGCTATAAAGATCCATCTGTTGTGGCTGAGTGGTTAGGGAAATCGACTACAGACCAATAGGATCCTGATTATAATCTAAAATAACTGAGTGCTTATGTGTGTGATAAGTCCTATTATCTACCTGGTACAGTTCCTGGTGATAAGTTGAGTCGGGTTTGATTTTACTTTACCATAGAGAGAAAGTATTGTGACCGTGAACCTTTTTTCTTAGATTACGACGGGTCTTAAAGTTTTATGTACCCGCCTCGTCATCGGCAGTATTGTGAGAGTGACGCCTTAGACCATTTGACCATTTATTGAAGGGGGGTTCACATCTTAAGGTAAATAAATCAAATAAATAGTAAAAATAATTTCAAAGACTAAATTATTACCAAATACCAAATGATTATTAAAGTGTTGCCAGCCATATTTTCAAAAATACCGTACCAATAAAAATAAAAATAAAGCATTGACGGGTTACTTACCTGTGGTTATTTTTATAATTTTTTTTTCTTGGTGATCCGAATTATCAACACTCTACTGTATGTTAATAATTTCTAAATAATCTTATCAACATTTTACCACACATTGTAAGCAAACTTGCCGCCACAAGGGACCAGGATATTTTGTTCGTCTGATTACTCAGTTCAAAAATGAGTTAGTATGTAAGTCGTATGTTGAGAATGTCTCACGTTAAAGCGTATAAACATCTTTTTTCAATAATAATAATAATTATTATTATTATTAGCACCGCGTCTTACTACCCATTCGGGATTTACGCACTTACGCTAATGTGTAATGGTAGGGTGATTGTGAGATGAAATGAAGGACCTACAGTTTAACGTGGGATCCAAACCACGGTGGAGGCGTGGCTTCAATAATTAATCAGATTAAGCTCAATTTTTTTTTGTAGTTACGTCTTACTGTCCATCACATTTTAATCATACGAATAGGATAGGAATAAGTAAGGTATGTTCCTAAATGGTTTTCCACTCTCTCTCCATGCAAATATGGATACATTCCCTTTAAATTCAACCTTCCTTAATCCTCTTAATCCTAACAAATTAGAATAATTAGTGCAAATACGTATAACACGAACTGGTAGTAAGACAAGGTAATAAAAAAGTAGGGTATAATTTAGTGAAAGTATATCAGCATTCGCATGGAGATTGTGAACCCATTTAAACATAGCCGCCCTTAGAGCACTTGGTCGGTAATCTCCTCATAGATGAATCAGACAATACAAGCCCGACATCCAGTCCGCACGTCCATCGAAACGGGTTCTCTTCGGTTCCAAGACGTCTGCCCTGTCGGAGGGAACCATTACACTACTTGTTGCTTTGTTACAAGCCCCAAGAAGGGGGGGGGGGGATTGGCAAGTTATGAATGGGAAGAGGGGGGGGGGGTGAAGGGGTTGGTAAAATGTCAACCAGCCTTGCTGTTGAAATATTTATCTGAATATTTAATTAAAGTTCCAAGACAACCCCCTCCCTTACCTCCCCCCTCTCGAAAGCTTGTCTAAAGTTCCCTCCCTGTGAGTGAGTTGGTTCTAGCTAGAAAATGATAATGGTTGGTCTTGGAGAAGTTTTGAGTCGTCCCTCCCTCCCTGGAGGTAGTGGGAAGTTAGTCTCGAGGTTAGGGTGGTGGAGAGAGAGGGGAGGGGGGGGGGTTGAGTGATAACATCCCTTGAAGGTTTTGACTGAGCAAGATGAGAGGAGGGTAGGTCTTGGCAGAGAGGAGTTAAGGGAGGGGAGTGTCACCTCGGAGACGCGAGTGGTTTTCCATCCGAGAGGAACGGACTGGAAAATAAGAAGACATCCAACAAAAGGGATGAGGAAGGGGGTAAAGGGGGTAGCCGGAGGGGGTCGCTCTGTGGTCTTAGGAAGAACGGCCTTATGTCCGCGTGCCGCTACCCACAGAATACCTTGAAAAAGTATTCTACACCTACGATATTATTTTCAATTTAGAGCAATAAAGATTGGAGCTTTAGAATGCTCTAGAAACTCATTCATCCGAAGTTGATGGTCCCAGGATCCGAACCGGATAATCAAGATTCCGGATAACCCGTAATTATGGGAATTGTAGCTGTTAGGGGTGTAACAAAAAATTGGACATAACCAATATGGAGTGGAAATAAAAAACATTTATCCGCAGCATGATACATTATAATTTTTTAGGGGGTATTAAACGTCTACTTTCTGAACTAACACACGACTGATTGACTAACTTAAATATATAACAGACACCACACCTGGCCCCCCGACCAAGGTGGAAACCATATTTCACTACTATTTTTTTTGGGGGGGGGGCCAAGCCGGGAATCGAATCTAGGATCCTTATCTCAGTAGATAGACATACTACCGACTGAGATAAGGGGGCGTTCAAGTATTACGTAAGCACCTTAGGGGTGAAGGGTATTCGATATTTGCTTATTTTTGTTAACAAGGGAGAGGGGGGTAGAACAAGGCTTACGTAAGACAGAGAAAGACGGTTGAAATTGAGGGAGGGCGCATCGCAAGCCGCTTGGACTTGGTCCAGCAAAGAAGATGCTGAGTGGCTATAAGAAGAGGAGACGTCAACGCTTAAGGATCCCAGGAAATACTTTTATTTTAATTAATTATTTAAATATGACAAGAGACATCTTTTAACCATAATATAAAGTACATTAGAAAGGTCTCACGATTGTCTAACAGATGGCAGCACTAGCTCAATGATTGTCTAACGGATGGCAGCACTAGCTCAATGATTGTCTAACGGATGGCAGCACTAGCTCAATGATTGTCTAACAGATGGCAGCACTAGCTCAATGAGTGTCTAATAGCTGGCAGCACTAGCTCAATGAGTGTCTAATAGATGGCAGCACTAGCTCAATGAGTGTCTAATAGATGGCAGCACTAGCTCAATGAGTGTCTAATAGATGGCAGCACTAGCTCAATGAGTGTCTAATAGATGGCAGCATATTTCGATGATTGTCTAATAGATGGCAGCACTATCTCAATGATTGTCTAACAGATGGCAGCACCAACTCATTGATTGTCTAACAGATGGCAGCACTAGCTCAATGAGTGTCTAATAGATGGCAGCATAGTTCGATGATTGTCTAATAGATGGCAGAACTAGCTCAATGAGTGTCTAATAGATGGCAGCATAGTTCGATGATTGTCTAATAGATGGCAGCACTAGCTCAATGAGTGTCTAACAGATGGCAGCACCAACTCATTGATTGTCTAACAGATGGCAGCACAAGCTCAATGATTGTCTAACAGATGGCAGCACCAACTCATTGATTGTCTAACAGATGGCAGAACTAGCTCAATGAGTGTCTAATAGATGGCAGCACTAGCTCAATGAGTGTCTAATAGATGGCAGCACTAGCTCAATGAGTGTCTAATAGATGGCAGCACTAGCTCAATGAGTGTCTGACAGATTGCAGCACTAGCTCAATGATTGTCTAACAGATGGCAGCACCAACTCATTGATTGTCTAACAGATTGCAGCACTAGCTCAATGATTGTCTAACAGATGGCAGCACCAACTCAATGATTGTCTAATAGATGGTAGCACTGACTCAATGATTGTCTAACAGATGGCAGCACTAGCTCAATGATTGTCTAATAGATGGCAGCACTGACTCAATGATTGTCTAACAGATTGCAGCACTATCTCAATGATTGTCTAACAGATGGCAGCACTAACTCAATTTGAGCTAAAATTGGACCTTACCCCCTTTTTCCCCTGAACATTTTTTTTGTTATGATTACTTTCGGTCGACCTTTTAACAGTAGCTATAGCACCACTGTACTTCATTTCATAGCACGTGATTGGAATCGCTGATTTTCAGTTAATATTAATAGTATTTAGTTCTAAAGGGTGTTACCGCTCGACGGGTTTCTGATGTAGTTTATTTTAGAACGCGATTAAATTCTATTTTAGATAATTATTTTTATCTATTAATTTTATTTGTAAATTATAGGTACATTTTCTAAGCACACCTATTATACAGTATACTCCTAATAGTCCTTCTTAACACCCAACCCTAGAGATTAAGGTGAGAATGTAGGAGACGCGAGAAAAGGGTAATTTTTTTTGCAGTTTTTAAAACAAAACTTTTTTTTTGTGTGAAAATAAATCAAATATTGCTTCAGTAGAAATAAAGGGTTTAATTTTCTTGACACGGTGATATCAACAGTTGTTGAATATCTGTCCAAGGATGTCCTGGAATTTAATGACAACTTTTTCTCTTCATTAAAAAAGTTTCTCATCTAATGCTGCTATGAGCACGACGACATATTCAACAACTGTCAGGAAAATTAAACTCTTTATTTCTAATGGAGCAATATTTGATCTATTTTCACACAAAAATAAGTTTTGTTTCAAAAACAGCAAAAACACTTCCATTAACTCGCGTCCCCTACATCTAAACCTTAAATATATTTGTCAGAAGTGCCTGGGATCGAATAAAGGTCCACCTAGACTTGTATTTGACCCCTATGACCACTTGAACCCTGGGTCAGGGTTAATGGGATAGGTAATAGGAGGGGTATATTATTATTATTATTATTATTATTATTATTATTATTATTAGCACCACGTCTTACTACCCGTTCGGGTTATACGCACTTACGCTAATGTGTAATGGTAGGGTGATTGTGAGATGAAATGAAGGACCTACAATTTAACGTGGGATCCGAACCACGGTGGAGGCCTGGCATTCCCCACATTCACAAGATGTCTTGTCAGAGGTGTAGGAAGGGTTTGGAAATCAGATAAATCTGTGCCGGGACCGAGGATTGAACCCCGGCCGCCAGCATAGAAGTCTGACACCTTACCCCTAGACCACCAGGTCACCAGGAGGGGTATAAATGCAGTAACAATAATCTGGGGATAGAATTATCAAAATGACCACCCTACTAATGCAGTATTTCGAGCCCCGACCCTCCTGGATGAAAGCACACTGCCAAAGAGCCAACTCATGCCGCTGTAAGGGGTTGTCAACACATTCTAATAATTACTCGCTGTTTCTTCCGAGATATTTGCTTCTAAGAGGAAATAAACACATTTCATGGTTTTAAACTTGTTGATGTATTTCACCGTTACACTGTGTAACGTAAGAAATATCAAGGAATTCTCCCCACTCCCCCTAACAATCTTCGCCTGGGGGGGAAGTAGCCCCTTCCTCCTTACCAACCCAACCCCTTAACCCAAAACCTGTTAGCGCGGATGACACAGGAGAAATGGTAGTAAAGTAAATTTTTAAACAAAATGTAAAGTGAGATTTTTACAATACACGCGTTAACCTATCCGTGAAACTTCATTCGCTATTCACTGAGCGTTTCTCAGAAAGAATGAAACGCAGTAAAGAAAACGACCTTATTTACTTTAGAACATGAACGATTCTCTCCCATCGGTTGTTATTTAGAGTTTAAATAACACAACTACCAAACAATGTCGTCTTCCTTTTGAAACTTTGAATCAATTTTGAAGTAAATAAAGCTTGTTAGCAAATATTCCGTAGCGAAAGGAAGTTTCATTCCAGCTTCAGAGTTTATCTTTATGAATTGATAAATGTCAACCTTATAAAACATTGTATGTCTAATGAATGGCAATGGTATAGTGATGAAATGTTGTTAGTGACTTGCATGGTGTTGTAATGTTGTATAATAAGAATAGTGCTTAAATGTTGTTAGTGTCTTGCATGGTGTTGTAATGTAGTATAATAAGAATAGTGATGGAATGAGTGTCTGCACGTGTTGTAATGTAGTATAATAAGACTAGTGATGAAATGTTGTTAGTGTCTTGCATGGTGTTGTAATGTAGTATAATAAGAATAGTGATGGAATGAGTGTCTTGCATGGTGTTGTAATGTGTATAATAAGAATAGTGCTTAAATGTTGTAGTCTTGCACGGTGTTGTAATGTAGTATAATAAGAATAGTGCTTAAATGTTGTTAGTGTCTTGCATGGTGTTGTAATGTAGTATAATAAGACTAAGTGATGAAATGTTGTTAGTGAATTGTACACTTTTATAATGCAATGTAACGAGGCTTATAATGCAATGTTTTGACAATATTGGACGTGATGTAATGCAATGTAACGAGGCTTATAATGCAATGTTTTGACAATATTGGACGGTGATGTAATGCAATGTAACGAGCTTATAATGCAATGTTTTGACAATATTGGACAGTGACGTAATGCAATATAACGAGACTTATAATGCAATGTTTTGACAAAATTGGACGGCGATGTAATGCAATGTAACGAGGCTTGTAATGAAATGTGTTTGACAACAACGCATGCTTCTGTAATGTAGTATAATGTGGCGCAGTGTTTTTTTTTTTACTTGCAATGGCTAGGGAGTATTGCTGGCATGTCTAGCTGCAAGGGACTGTATAACGACACAGCGTACGCTGAATACTAATATACTTCTCCCCTAGACTTGAAAATCCTTCAACTTGTCGTGGGCAGAATTCACACGCTATTTGCTCCTTGAATTCACTGAGGAGAAAAATGTTTTATGTCGGTCAAGTGACATAAATTAACTTTAAATAGTATGGTAGAGTTAAACGTGTGTTATGGTTTAGAATGTATGTTTGCATAGCATATATTATTTATTATACTTATATAATATTTTTATTTAGCATTTAAAAACAAATATTAGTTAGGCCACATACACTATAGTGGCAAATAGTAGGACCGAAATAGAGACAATGTTAATTGACAGTTCGTATTTATTACATATACGTTCATGCATTCATAGTACAAGTTAAATGCCATACGAATGTATTATTATTAGTAGTACCGCGTCTTACTACCCGTTCGGGTTATACGCACCTACGCTAATGTGTAATGGTAGGGTGATTGTGAGATGAAATGGAGTAACTACAGTTTAACGTGGAATCCGAACCACGGTGGAGGCCTGGCATTCCCCACATTCACAAGATGTATTGTCAGAGGTAAAGGAAGGGTTTGGTAATCAGATAAATCTGTGTCGGGACCGAGGATTGAACCCTGGACCCCCAGCACAGAAGTCTGACACCTTACCCCTAGACCACCAGGTCACCTATACGACTGTAAGTTTGGCAAATATACGATAGCTCTAGTAACATATGTATAATTGAACTGCGGTTTTATTTTTAATATTATGTTATAAAAGACCATTACTTTGTCGATGCAACTACAGCTTCAAAATAAACTATAAATATAAATATATGGCACGATAGACCGCACAGACGTTGTCTCTTCTTAACCTCACAATGGAGACATCTAGCTAAAACTATGAAATATGTGAAATAAAATAATACGATACATTTTTGGATGAAAAATGAGCATCACATTCTACCAAACAGCATCAATTAAATAATATACACCGTAACATAAACAATAAACATTAAGTAAAGAGGATCATCTATGTCCACCAAAAACATTACAATGTTTTCAACTGTCAGAGAGTTACACACACACATATAAATTTTATATACGTATGTATTTAAAAAAAAAAACACTTTTTCTCGTTCAGGTAGTCATGAAACGTTGACTCCCGTCAAAATCGAGTTCAATTTTCTTTTGACGAATCCAATAGGGTCTTCTTACTTTCTCTTAGTGGTAGAGAGAAAGTAAAAATAAGTGCCCAAAAAACTCAACGTGTTTTTCCTCAAGGTCACCAGAGTTGATCCTTTTACCTAGGACCTAACTGGGCTCCTCTAAAAAATAGCTCCTTTATTCCTTTCCTTTGTGTCCGTGTGAAGTTTCTCGTGTTTTGAGGATTCAAAAAAATATCTACTCAGTTAGGACAGTTAATATTGTTTAGCCTGATTTCCTAGAAACAATGAATACCTAACCCCACATTGGTGGCCACGAGGACTAGGGAGTACGGCCTTTTATGGTCCTGTTTGTCATTTACAAGGAGGTCAAGGTTTGAATTCCGGCCAAATGTATTGAAGTGGATTTTTCCCCTAAACGCGCTCTCCACGTAAATGTGGGTACAATTCCTCTAAATTTCCACTTTCCTCATCCTAGTATATTAAAGTAGTGTGTACCTAATGAATATAACCCGAACGGGTAGTAAGACGCGATGACAGAAAAATAATTAAATGTTTTAAAAATAAAAGTAGGGAATTTTTAATATTTTTTTAAATTTAAAACCAACAAACATTTTGCTATACCCACTACGGTGGCCGCATTGTATAAGGTGCTATTCTTGCAGTATACTGGACTGCCAAAGACGGGGAAATTGTGGTTCGATCCCAGTCGGATGTACCGAGGGTGTTTTTTTTTACTAAATGGCTTCTCACTCTCTTTCCTCGCAAATGCGGGTACACTTCCTCTAAATACAACCTTCCTTATCCCTAAACCATTTATATAGTAATTAGTACGTAAGTATATACCCCGAATGGGTAGTAATACACGGTGCTAAAAGGGGGGAAATACTATTTTGTGACTTGTATTCTTTTTGTTTGCTCCTGGTAGCTCAGTTCATTTGTCTCCCCCCTCCCTCCTCTTTATTCCCCTACTCCCTCCTCTTTATTCCCCTTTCTCCCCTTCCATCCTCCATTGTTTTACTAAACACATCTTCCTCGCCGCCCGTTCTCGTAGTAAATTGTCAACATTTCTTCTAGCCCCCCCCCCTCCAGTGTTTGTTTTATTCAGCAGATCCATCTCTCGTCCCCAGGATATGCCACACATGTGTAGTAGTCCTCCCTCTCATCACATGTGGGAGAGCTCGTGTACGTGAGAGATGGCCACGTATGTACCTAGAGCGTGTCGGAATGATCCGCTCCTATCAACAACCAAGTTTTACTGCAAACAAAATAAATAAATAATAATAACAAGTACAGTTCAACAGGTGGTTGGAAAATTTACACTTGAAAACTAATTCAACAGAGTTGATACATTAAAATGGTGGATTTTTACAATGTATTATTTTAATATGAGTATTACAATTACACTTTCATTACCCAGAGCTATGCCAGGACATAAACAAAACCAATCCTTATAAATATATGTTTATATATTAGAGAAGGTCAAATAATTCATTTCTAGAATCCAAATCTAAAATTTTCTTTTGAATCCTTAAAATATTTATAAAACAATACAATTTTAGTATTTAAAGTTGTTTAATGTTTGGGGCCACTGACAAATTATATTTTGTTTGTCATTTCTTTTACGTCATAAGAAACGAAACTTTTTTTTAAGCATCAGTCTTACCACCCGTTCGGATTGTACGTTTATGTTCTAATTACGCTAATGGTTTTAGAGGATGTTACATTTATAGGATGTGTACACGCATTTGAGTGGAGGGAAGGTGGAAAACCATAATGTAAAACACCCTTGGTACGTCCTAACCAAGATTCGAACCTATATCTCCCTGTCATCGACGATCTAGTCTACCGCGAGTGTAGCGCGTTAGACCACGCGACCACCGAAGCAGGATTTTGTGATTTTGTTACTCTCCTTACTACAAATGTATATTTAATTCCTTTTAAATTATTGCTTAAAACTTTTATTTTAAGTTAAGCTCTTCAAATTATTGTGTATTTTAGGAACCGTCTAATATATTTTTGCGAGACGTAGTCATGAATATTAACAAAGCCCCTGATTGTAGTGATAATACATATTGCAGTACACGACTGTTATGAAGTATAGTATCATGATCTATCTCACGGCGTAATATTAACTGAAGTCTTCCAGGCATAAAATACCTTAACTCGCGTTTTGTCCAGTTTCTCGTTCACCGGTAACGGTGACCAAGAAGACTAAGACGTTAGTCTCAAATCCCCTTGATGGAAAATAAAAAGTGAAAGTTCTAGCCCGAGGATGGTTTTCAACACGTGATTCCTTCACCGTGATTTTCCCTCCCTCTCTCCACGCTAAGGCGATGTACTTAGAGACACCTTCTCATACTTAACCCACAGATTAATAGCACTGTTTCAAATCATAGTTCAATGAGGCTTGTGTTTAAACATCATTTTAAATGCATAGCTAAAAAGAACCTGCCGCTGCTCACTTGTTCTGACCCCCTCCCCCTCATCTGGTGCTCCCCCCCACCCCTCTGGTGCTATCCTTCACAGAACAGAAGGCTCAGCACTTGTTTATTTATTTCCGCGCCAGATTAACATTGAATATTCTACCTGTCCACCAGACACCTTGCGTGACGTCATTCAAGGGCCACCCTCCCCCCCCCACCCAACTGGTGGAACGATGTACACTTCACCTTCCCTGATGTGGTGACAAGGGTCAGGTGGAGAAAGGGGAGGGGCATAACCCCCCCCCCCCACCAAAGTTATGTACACTCGGTTACAGTGTCAACTAGACACACTGTAAAGCTATTTGGGATCTCTTCACTACATCATTAGTAGATGAAGGAGTAGGATAAAGAATACAACAGAACACTGATCTTGTATGGAAGTATTAACAACACTAGTAGGTGAAGGGGTAGACAATGTTCTTGTTTGTTCAAGGACAGTTAAGTCGTCTTTACAGCATTTATGTTTTAAGATATGATATTATCTGTGAGTTAGTGGTTAGAGCTGAAGAACGTTCATCGTAGCAGACCCAACTCAAATCCCGGCTCGTGTGAGATAAAAGGCAAAAGAAAATACCAAGAAATACAGAAATGTGTGCAGTGCATTCGTATTTGAATGATTACTCGACATTTCCGCGGTGACAGATGGGGGACAAAGCGACAAATTTTCTTGTTAATAACTACAGTATGTCCCTGTTATGACAGAATGAAGATTTGTGCACAGTTCTTAGCTGAGAAGCCATTCTAAAACGGTCAAAAACGGCCTTTCAATGCAGTTTTTAACCAAACATATTTAATATTTCAACAATGTTCGGTATTAGGAACTTGTATTGCCTCTTTATCCCATTTATAGGTGAGTTTTCGCAATGAATTGATTACTCTTGGTATCGAGTGTTTTTGACCAGTGGTTCTGACCCAAGGTGGAGCTAGAAAATACTTTGAGTTGTTTTTAGAAGAAAAAAAATAGTTTGGGTAGAGTAGATAACATTTGGTAGATTAATTTATATAAACCTACATGTAATGAAATCGACGTAGAATGAATTATTTAATTTTAATCTTAGTTAGATTGGTGCTTATTTTGACTAGTCCTAATATTTACACAACATATCAAGCTAAACATATCTTCCCAAAAATAACTTAGAGAAAACATGAAGTATGTATGTTAGAGTAAATAATACTCACTTTCTTTTATCCATAATTAAACTGTTTTTAAGTAAGTGCTATCTATTTTTAGATTGTAATTACTGTCCATTTTGATTTACATACTGTATAACTTAAAATTCATTGGTCATGAACTGAGCTGGGGTCCGGGGTTCAATCCTCGTCCCGGCACAGATTTATCTGATTACCAAACCCTTCCTTCACCTCTGACAAGAAAACACTTGTGATTGGGGAATGCCAGGCCTCCCCCGTGGTTCGGATTCCACGTTAAACTTTAGGTCCTATATTTAACATCGCTAATAAATAATAATAAAATAATAATTAATAATAATAATAATAATAATAATTGATTATGAAGTTAAGTCGTTTAGACCTAAATGAATAGTGAAGCTGTTTTGAATGTGGCAACAAATTCTCAGATCATTGGTCGTAACCAAACTGTTTAGTCTGGTCAAGGAAAGCGTTACCAAACCGAGCTCTGGTATCGTCTCGGTCATAAACATCGTTACATCATTAACATCGATACCAGGTCAACCGACGAAAACACACCTAATGTTTAGTCAGAAATGAACCACGTGCAATAGTGTTGGTGTAAATCGACTATTTCTAGTCGACTGTACCACGGAGTTCGTTGGCAAGTGATGCGCGCCCTTAAAGGCCACAGTCCTCGTTCTGATCACATTACAACTATCAACAGTTGTCACTATCTTACCCAACATGTGGTGGTTGATAGGATGCTATAGCTTGCTTACGGGATGATATCATACAGTTTTAATGAAAACCAATGGCGTCATCTGAACAAATGGAAAGAGTTTACGTTCTATTGAGTCAAAGTGTACAGACGTGATTTATCTACTTAAGAAAGTATGAAACAACAACTTAACAAGTAAAGCTTCTGTTTTGATATAAAAAACACACACATACAAGAAGATGTTGTAAAAACTTATTAGTAGAACGATCTTAGACCTTTAACTTTTTTCTTCTTATCCGTTCTTCTTTCTGTACATCACAACGAAGAAGTCAACCCCTTTGGAGCTTATCCCTGGTGTTGGTGGAGGGTGAAGTTAGGGGTTGTTCATAATATCGGTGACTGCAAGGAGGAGTAAGGTCGGTTGGAGGGCTTAGTAGGAGAGCCTTGCTCGAGATGTCACTGGATGATGGATCACCTTAACGATCCACACATCCGGGAGAAGGGGGAAGGGGGAACTCCGTACAGACTCTTAGAGTATCTCTCGCAGGCTGGGAAACAGCGGCGCATCAGTGGATAGGGAGTCTTAAGGAGAGTTCTCACGTGTCAGGGAAACAGCGGCGCATCAGTGGATAGGGAGTCTTAAGGCGAGTTTTCACGTGTCAGGGAAACGGTGGCACATCAGTGGATAGGGAGTCTTAAGGAGAGTTCTCACGTGTCAGGGAAACGGTGGCACATCAGTGGATAGGGAGTATTAAGGCGAGTTCTCACGTGTCAGGAAAACAGTGGCACATCAGTGGATAGGGAGTCTTAAGGAGAGTTCTCACGTGTCAGGGAAACAGTGGCGCATCAGTGGATAGGGAGTCTTAAGGAGAGTTCTCACGTGTCAGGAAAACAGTGGCACATCAGTGGATAGGGAGTCTTAAGGAGAGTTCTCACGTGTCAGGGAAACAGTGGCGCATCAGTGGATAGGGAGTCTTAAGGAGAGTTCTCACGTGTCAGGAAAACAGTGGCACATCAGTGGATAGGGAGTCTTAAGGAGAGTTCTCACGTGTCAGGGAAACGGTGGCACATCAGTGGATAGGGAGTATTAAGGCGAGTTCTCACGTGTCAGGAAAACAGTGGCGCATCAGTGGATAGGGAGTCTTAAGGAGAGTTCTCACGTGTCAGGGAAACAGTGGCGCATCAGTGGATAGGGAGTCTTAAGGAGAGTTCTCACGTGTCAGGAAAACAGTGGCGCATCAGTGGATAGGGAGTCTTAAGGAGTGTTCTCACGTGTCAGGGAAACGGTGGCACATCAGTGGATAGGGAGTATTAAGGCGAGTTCTCACGTGTCAGGAAAACAGTGGCACATCAGTGGATAGGGAGTCTTAAGGAGAGTTCTCACGTGTCAGGGAAACATTGGCACATCAGTGGATAGGGAGTCTTAAGGAGAGTTCTCACGTGTCAGGAAAACATTGGCACATCAGTGGATAGGGAGTATTAAGGTGAGTTCTCACGTGTCAGGAAAACAGTGGCGCATCAGTGGATAGGGAGTCTTAAGGAGAGTTCTCACGTGTCAGGAAAACATTGGCACATCAGTGGATAGGGAGTATTAAGGTGAGTTCTCACGTGTCAGGAAAACAGTGGCGCATCAGTGGATAGGGAGTCTTAAGGAGAGTTCTCACGTGTCAGGGAAACATTGGCACATCAGTGGATAGGGAGTCTTAAGGAGAGTTCTCACGTGTCAGGAAAACATTGGCACATCAGTGGATAGGGAGTATTAAGGTGAGTTCTCACGTGTCAGGAAAACAGTGGCACATCAGTGGATAGGGAGTATTAAGGCGAGTTCTCACGTGTCATTTCAAATTATACATTTTTTCCATTAAAATAAAAATGAAAGCAATTTGTTCACACGTGTCATTGATCATGACGATGATGATGAGAATGATAAACTACCGTTTCATTTATTGAAATGGTGCCGTGTATAATGTTAATGTGAGCTGCGGTTCATGAAATATGTGTGCAGTTAGATAAAAACAAGCGTATATGAACTGAGGATTTATACCAATACATGGTCGCAGTGTAACCTTGAATTTTTTTTTATAACAAACTGTCACGTATATATTTTGTCTAATCTTGAACTATTTCTACTGTTAAGCTTTTAAGTAAAAATTGTAATGTGTTGTAATATTCTTGAAAAATCCAAACAACCCCCACAACCAAGTCTATTATACCATCCCAATTGGAGTCAAAATAAATAAATAAAACCAATAAATCTTTACATTGAAAGTAAAATGAATTCATTAATTCTTATACATATTCCCTGTTCATTTTGTTTTCATTTCTGAATAATGATTATTAAAAAAATAATAAAAGTAGAGCAACTTTTTCACTATTAATGAAAGCATTAAATAATGATTCAGTTTAATGAAATGACTGTGCTTACGTTCATTTTGAATTTAATCTTTAATGAATCTTTGAAAATGATTAATTGAAAATGAACACGTATATGTATTTTAAATAAATTAATTTAAATGTTTTAATGATACATTTATATGTTGATACCTTTGCCCTACATTTTGGCGAGATAAATATCTTAAAATAACAAAAGCACTTCTTAAATAACGATGAGGTTTCTAAATGTTCGTGATACGTCTCAATTATCAAATTTACCAATTAATTGTATTTAAATCCAGCTAAGAAAATGACGCTTGAAAATTGGTTAACATATTCAGGCACATTTATAAAAAAAAAAGGAAATAAAAAATCTTTTTTCAATTACAAAAAAACATTTGATTGATATAAATGAGCTGAAAAATAATTTTTACATGGGGTGATTAGTTAATGGGTAAGTATATCTAACAAACAAACACTGAAAAAGGAAACGTTAGATAAAAAAATAAATCAAAGCCAAAGTAAAGCACTTAGTAAAATTACTTATTCTATCAGTACATGATTGATTTTATTCTAATAAATGAAGCTATAAATTATTAGGGAGAGTACAGAATTTTACTGTAAACATTTTTTTAGCATCACGTAACACTAACCTAATGAGATTATACACATATGTACCAATTACGCTAATAATGTGTTATAGATGAGGAAGGTTGAATTTAGAGGAATTGTATCTTCATTTGTGTGGAAGAAAGGTGGAAAAACCATTTAGGAAAAACCACCCCCAGTATACCTGACTGGGGTTTGAACCTCGATCTCACATTCATCAGCAGGCCAGTCTATTGAGAGAGTGACGCCTTAAACTAGTCGACCACCGAAGTGGCCTACGTCATCGACTTGTTAGCTGCATTTAAACACAGATCCGGTCTTATTCCAAGATGATATATTCAAAGTTGTCACTTTTGATCGATATTACCTATTATTATTATTATTATTATTATTATTATTAACACCGCGTCTTACTACCCGTTCGGGTTATACGCACTTACGCTAATGTGTAATGGTAGGGTGATTGCGAGATGAAATGAAGGACCTACAGTTTAACGTGGGATCCGAACCACGGTGGAGGCCTGGCATTCCACACATTCACAAGTTGTGATTAATACAGTCTTGTCAGAGGTGAAGGAAGGGTTTGGCAATCAGATAAATCTGTGGCAGGACCGAGGATTGAACCCCGGACCCCCAGCACAGAAGTCTGACACCTTACCCCTAGACCACCAGCTACCTAGAGCTCTTCAAAGAAATGGTGAAAGTAACCTTAGTGATGGCGTTCTTGACTACAAGGGTTCACTCCATACCTTCTCTTTCTCCTTGTGACAAATTACATTGTTGTCAAGAATGAATCACTATCACTGTCTAGAGAGGATTGAGACAGAATCATTTCTTATCAGGAAACACGTTCCAATAACCCGAAACACGACTCCCAACTAACCTCTCATGCCCAGCATCTTACAGCAGCGAGGTGCCTAGTGAGCATTGATGATACAGCAGCGAGGTGCCTAGTGAGCATTGTGATAACAGTAGCAAGGTGCCTGACAAGCACCTATGATACAGCTGTTAGTAAAAGCATAAAAGTAAAAGAACCCTTTAAGGTTTGTTAAAATACCATTCCCGGTGAAATTGGTAGGCCCTTTCACTCTCGCTTATAGAAATTCTCATGTGTTGATATTAATCAGTCGGTTCAAAAAGTGCACGTTAAATACCTTAAATAAATTAAATTAAAAATCTTTTCTAGTCGTCAGAATAAGGCCGTTCCTATATAAATCGGACTGTAGCGGCCTCCCAAGCCTGGTCTGGGCTAGTATGTCATTACAGTTTTATCGGCGCTAGTTTTTAATGACCCTGTCCCCAAATATGGGATTGTGTGTGAGAGAGTAAGATAAATGTTATTGATTCGACTCTACTTTCCTCTAGTAGTCGTCTTGAAAACATCGACCAGAACTACAGAATAATAGGAGTAAATTTTAATTAAATTAGCATTCGTGTGCCCAGCTATTTAAAATTGTATGTTTTAATTAGAAACATTGCAAGTTGCTATTTAATTTTGAATAAAGCAGTTACATTAAATGTATTCAATTAACAAAAAACAAAACAAATACTAATTACGTGAAGTGTACAACCTTTTAAACACATGAAATAATGCATATATTCATTAATTTACTCTGTGAAAAATTAGAAACAAAATTAAACCAATTAAATTTACATTTCCAACAGGGTCAAAGTTTTTCTCTAAGCTAACTTACAGTTAGTATTCATTCCCTGTGACACCGGTTGCCGCTCCAACAGGGGAAGTGTTAATGTGGCATTTTGTTTGTCTTACCAACCATTCGGATATACGCCTATGTACTAATTACTTTGGAGTGATAGGGCTGAGGAAGGTTAAATTTATAACGAGTGTACCGGCATTTGCATGGAGAAAGAGAGTGGAAAACCATTTAGGAAAATACCACCCTCGTTATACCCCTTCATCAGCAGTCTAGTGTATTTTGAGAATGACACCTTAGACCATGCGGCCACAGAATCGGGTCAGTGTTAATGTTTAACTGCTTTGATCCAAATAGGAATTAATTAAAAATTGTATATATAGGCCTACAATTAGTTCTTGAAACTGAGATTAAATTTAAAGAAATTTTTTGTGTCCATTTCATGGATAATTTTATTTTGTGTGTTTTCTTTTTAATCTCTCGCGAGCTCTTTGAGAGAGGAAGTATTGTGATTTAAAAAAAAAATCATCTGAGATTGTGATGAATGTCAGACGTTGACGTTGAACCTGAAAAAGCTGTTTTAGTGATGCCGTCTTGTCTGTCCGTCTGTCTGTCTGTACCTCGGTCTAGAGCCGAAATCATTTTACTGGTCGGGTTAAAACTGTGTATCCAGAGTTTTCAAAAGGTTCCCTCCGGTGTATTTTTGGGATTAGGAATCTAACCCTAAAATTAAAAGTAGTTTTAAGGGCTGACAGAGAAAAAGAAGATCTTATCGAAATGGGTTATAACTATTTTTATTAAAATTCCTATCTAGGCCTTGTTTAACAATACAAACAAAATGGCACGTCTCATTCTCACAGTAATAAAATATCTTAAAGTGTACTTTACATAAGCGGATATCTCTTAATTTAATTATATCTCCACAACCCTTTGAGATATAAGATGACGTATCATTGAAAGTTGCAGTATTATTAAAAAAATAAGAAACTTTTATTTGAAATATTTTGTTATAAAATCAATTAATAATTAATAATAATAGCACCGCGTCTTACTAGCCGTTCAGGTTATACGCTTTAAGTACTAATTACGTTAGTGGATTAGGAATTGGGAAGGTTGAATTAGAGGAAGTGAACCCGCATTTGCGTGGAGGGAGAGTGGAAAACCATTTAGGAAAAACAACCCCAGTTCACCCGACCGAGATTCGAACCTTAATCTCCCCGTCCTCGGCAGTCGAGCTCAACACGACTAGCGCGTTAGCCAACTACGCCACCGAGGCGGGTTATAAAATCAATTGTCTATGAGCTATTGGCAAATATATATTTTTAAGATGAGTTCTAGAAAATGTATGATTGATTGTTATGATCTTTGGTGGACACAGATGCTACTTTTTTTTTCTAAATACGTTTCTGTAACAGTGAATATTATTTCATTTGTAGTCTTTGGTGTAAATTGATGCTCTTTTTTATATTGTGTTTCTGCAACAATGTGATAATAGATGCTTAATAGTTACATGCTATAGTCAACACAATATTTTTCCTGTAACTAAAAATAATAACAGTACATTATTTCGTGTGATATAGCAGTTAAATAAATTAAAATTTCAACTAAATTAAATTCATTTAACTGTAATTTAAAATTCTTTAAAATACTGTATTCCCGTATTCTCCCGGTTAATCCGAATCCGAGCAAGTTTCGGTCCCAATTAGTTAGGATTAACAAGGTTCAAGTGAATTATGTCAAAAACTTCAATATTTAGAATTTTAATAATCGTGATGGATTTTAAAAATAATGTTTGTTGTCATGGATTTAAAATTTTATTTTTTTAGTCCTTAAATTTGTTCTTGCTTTTATTCTCTTCTCCCCCCCCCCCCCCACCCACGACACAACGGTTTAAAAACGCTGATCTTAGGCTATATCCGTCCGTGATCGAGTAATAATCAGGAGTGCCAACTGATTGCCCTAACATTCCCAATCACTTGTTTGTCATAAGGTCCATGTTAAATTATGATTTTTTTTCGTACGACTATTTTACAACCGCCCCAGTTGGTATTAATGATCTTTTCTTGATTACATATTTCAATCATTTCAAAGGAAGTTAATTAAAAAGCTGGGTATGTTCTATATTAAGGGCCCAAAAAACACACCGGAAAATACTTTCTACTCAAAATACGAAAGTCATTTGACTCTAGAAAATTATTTGTCTAGCTAAGATCTCAAATAATTAAAGTTACCGTTTGCAGTAAGTTTTTTTTAACACAATTTTTTTTAATGAGAAGATAAATATTGCCCCTTTCTAGAAAACAAAAAGGTAATAATATATTTTCCACTTGAGTAATCAACAACATCTGTGTCAGGCATTTCATTTGAACGGCATACTCCCCCCCCCCTCCCCCCTACAAACCCGCCTCTTTCAATGACGTGAAATCGTATTTGGCTCTCGTGCACAAGTTTTTGTACAGTAGCATGTTTTCTCCCTTCCTCCTAGGGTGCGATTTCCACCCCCCTAACCCCCGCCATACGCACCCTCACGGACGCGTAAAAAACCACCCCCTTTCCAACCCTCTTACTCTCCTGGGCATTTGTTTTAGCACCACCGACTGTCACGTGATGAGCTTGTACTACCTATTCTGAAAACATTTGGGTTCTCTTGAGCCAGGGTTGCAGGTTATATTGAGGGCCAATACTCGGGTCCGCGTTGCACAAACAGTTGTAACAAGCTCTGCTTACCCTGGTAAAATGGGGACAGAGTGGGGGAGAACATATCACAGGTACAGTTGTAACAAGCTCTGCTTACCCTGGTCAAATGGGGACAGTGGGGAGAACATATCACAAGTACAGTTGTAACAAGCTCTGCTTACCCTGGTCAAATGGGGACAGAGTGGGGGAGAACATATCACAGGTACAGTTGTAACAAGCTCTGCTTACCCTGGTCAAATGGGGACATAGTGGGGGAGAACATATCACAGGTACAGTTGTAACAAGCTCTGCTTACCCTGGTCAAATGGGGACAGAGTGGGGGAGAACATATCACAGGTACAGTTGTAACAAGCTCTGCTTACCCTGGTCAAATGGGGACAGTGGGGGAGAACATATCACAGGTACAGTTGTAACAAGCTCTGCTTACCCTGGTCAAATGGGGACAGAGTGGTGGAGAACATATCACAGGTACAGTTGTAACAAGCTCTGTTTACCCTGGTCAAATGGGGACAGAGTGGGGGAGAACATATCACAGGTACAGTTGTAACAAGCTCTGCTTACCCTGGTCAAATGGGGACAGTGGGGGAGAACATATCACATGGGACAGTTGTAACAAGCTCTGCTTACTCTGGTCAAATGGGGACAGAGTGGGGAGAACATATCACAGTAGAGTTGTAACAAGCTCTGCTTACCCTGGTCAAATGGGGACAGAGTGGGGGAGAACATTTCACAAGTACAGTTGTAACAAGCTCTGCTTACCCTGGTCAAATGGGGACAGAGTGGGGGAGAACATATCACAGGTACAGTTGTAACAAGCTCTGCTCACCCTGGTCAAATGGGGACAGAGTGGGGGAGAACATATCACAGGTACAGTTGTAACAAGCTCTGCTCACCCTGGTCAAAATGGGGACAGAGTGGGGGAGAACATATCACAGGTACAGTTGTAACAAGCTCTGCTTACCCTGGTCAAATGGGGACAGAGTGGGGGAGAACATATCACAGGTACAGTTGTAACAAGCTCTGCTTACCCTGGTCAAATGGGGACAGAGTGGGGGAGAACATATCACAGGTACAGTTGTAACAAGCTCTGCTTACCCTGGTCAAATGGGGACAGAGTGGGGGAGAACATATCACAGGTACAGTTGTAACAAGCTCTGCTTACCCTGGTCAAATGGGGACAGAGTGGGGGAGAACATATCACAGGTACAGTTGTAACAAGCTCTGCTTACCCTGGTCAAATGGGGACAGAGTGGGGGAGAACATATCACAGGTACAGTTGTAACAAGCTCTGCTTACCCTGGTCAAATGGGGACAAGTGGGGGAGAACATATCACAGGTACAGTTGTAACAAGCTCTGCTTACCTGGTCAAA
The DNA here is from genome assembly GCA_039000515.1 of Timema cristinae. Taxonomy (NCBI): domain Eukaryota; kingdom Metazoa; phylum Arthropoda; class Insecta; order Phasmatodea; family Timematidae; genus Timema; species Timema cristinae. The sequence continues at coordinate 68,016,042 of JBCFYV010000935.1, read as the reverse complement.
TGGGGACAGAGTGGGGGAGAACATATCACAGGTACAGTTGTAACAAGCTCTGCTTACCCTGGTCAAATGGGGACAGAGTGGGGGAGAACATATCACAGGTACAGTTGTAACAAGCTCTGCTTACCCTGGTCAAATGGGGACAGAGTGGGGGAGAACATATCACAGGTACAGTTGTAACAAGCTCTGCTTACCTGGTCAAATGGGGACAGAGTGGGGAGAACATATCACAGGTACAGTTGTAACAAGCTCTGCTTACCCTGGTCAAATGGGGACAGAGTGGGGGAGAACATATCACAGGTAAGTTGTAACAAGCTCTGCTTACCCTGGTCAAATGGGGACAGAGTGGGGGAGAACATATCACAGGTAAGTTGTAACAAGCTCTGCTTACCCTGGTCAAATGGGGACAGAGGGGGGGGAGTGGGGGAGAACATATCACAGGTACAGTTGTAACAAGCTCTGCTTACCCTGGTCAAATGGGGAAGAGTGGGGGAGAACATATCACAGGTACAGTTGTAACAAGCTCTGCTTACCCTGGTCAAATGGGGACAGAGTGGGGGAGAACATATCACAGGTACAGTTGTAACAAGCTCTGCTTACCCTGGTCAAATGGGGACAGAGTGGGGGAGAACATATCACAGGTACAGTTGTAACAAGCTCTGCTTACCCTGGTCAAATGGGGACAGAGTGGGGAGAACATATCACAGGTACAGTTGTAACAAGCTCTGCTTACCCTGGTCAAATGGGGACAGAGTGGGGGAGAACATATCACAGGTACAGTTGTAACAAGCTCTGCTTACCCTGGTCAAATGGGGACAGAGTGGGGAGAACATATCACAGGTACAGTTGTAACAAGCTCTGCTTACCCTGGTCAAATGGGGACAGAGTGGGGGAGAACATATCACAGGTACAGTTGTAACAAGCTCTGCTTACCCTGGTCAAATGGGGACAGAGTGGGGAGAACATTTCACAGGTAAGTTGTAACAAGCTCTGCTTACCCTGGTCAAATGGGGACAGAGTGGGGGAGAACATATCACAGGTACAGTTGTAACAAGCTCTGCTTACCCTGGTCAAATGGGGACAGAGTGGGGAGAACATATCACAGGTACAGTTGTAACAAGCTCTGCTTACCTGGTCAAATGGGGACAGAGTGGGGAGAACATATCACAGGTACAGTTGTAACAAGCTCTGCTTACCCTGGTCAAATGGGGACAGAGTGGGGGAGAACATATCACAGGTACAGTTGTAACAAGCTCTGCTTACCCTGGTCAAATGGGGACAGAGTGGGGGAGAACATATCACAGGTACAGTTGTAACAAGCTCTGCTTACCCTGGTCAAATGGGGACAGAGTGGGGGAGACATATCACAGGTACAGTTGTAACAAGCTCTGCTTACCCTGGTCAAATGGGGACAGAGTGGGGGAGAACATATCACAGGTACAGTTGTAACAAGCTCTGCTTACCCTGGTCAAATGGGGACAGAGTGGGGGAGAACATATCACAGGTACAGTTGTAACAAGCTCTGCTTACCCTGGTCAAATGATGGGGAACAAGTTTTGGATGGGAAGGGGAGAACATATCACAGGTACAGTTGTAACAAGCTCTGCTTACCCTGGTCAAATGGGGACAGAGTGGGGGAGAACATATCACAGGTACAGTTGTAACAAGCTCTGCTTACCCTGGTCAAATGGGGACAGAGTGGGGGAGAACATATCACAGGTACAGTTGTAACAAGCTCTGCTTACTCTGGTCAAATGGGGACAGAGTGGGGGAGAACATATCACAGGTACAGTTGTAACAAGCTCTGCTTACTCTGGTCAAATGGGGACAGAGTGGGGGAGAACATATCACAGGTACAGTTGTAACAAGCTCTGCTTACCCTGGTCAAATGGGGACAGAGTGGGGGGAACATATCACAGGTAGAGTTGTAACAAGCTCTGCTTACCCTGGTCAAATGGGGACAGAGTGGGGGAGAACATATCACAGGTACAGTTGTAACAAGCTCTGCTTACCCTGGTCAAATGGGGACAGAGTGGGGGGAACATATCACAGGTAGAGTTGTAACAAGCTCTGCTTACCCTGGTCAAATGGGGACAGAGTGGGGGAACATATCACAGGTACAGTTGTAACAAGCTCTGCTTACCCTGGTCAAATGGGGACAGAGTGGGGGAGAACATATCACAGGTACAGTTGTAACAAGCTCTGCTTACCCTGGTCAAATGGGGACAGAGTGGGGGGAACATATCACAGGTACAGTTGTAACAAGCTCTGCTTACCCTGGTCAAATGGGGACAGAGTGGGGGGAACATATCACAGGTACAGTTGTAACAAGCTCTGCTTACCCTGGTCAAATAGGGACAGGGACAGAGTGGGGAGAACATATCACAGGTACAGTTGTAACAAGCTCTGCTTACTCTGGTCAAATGGGGACAGAGTGGGGGAGAACATATCACAGGTACAGTTGTAACAAGCTCTGCTTACCTGGTCAAATGGGGACAGAGTGGGGGGAACATATCACAGGTAGAGTTGTAACAAGCTCTGCTTACCCTGGTCAAATGGGGACAGAGTGGGGGGAACATATCACAGGTACAGTTGTAACAAGCTCTGCTTACCCTGGTCAAATAGGGACAGGGACAGAGTGGGGGAGAACATATCACAGGTACAGTTGTAACAAGCTCTGCTTACCCTGGTCAAATGGGGACAGAGTGGGGGAGAACATATCACAGGTACAGTTGTATCAAGCTCTGCTTACCCTGGTATCCCCCCCCCCCACGTGTAACATAAACTGAATGTAGCCTAACGTGCAAGTCCCCCCCCTCAACCCACTTCCTTTCTTTCCCTCTTCCTGAGCGTCTAGAGGAAATAAAAACTTTAATGTTACCCGATGAGAATAAATTCGGTGATGGAAAGGGGACAGTTTCATCCCAAAAGTAAATGTCGGGGGTTGAAACGTGGGAAAGGAGTGGGGGGGGGGGGTCTAACGACCTTCGAGAGGGGTTACATCACGTGCGCATGCGTGACAGCTGTCACGACGACCCTAGATCCTTCCTTTCCTTTAATGATTATTAAAACGACGATCTTTCTCCCCCCCCCTCTTGATCTTCTATCAATTGAAACGGCCACCCCCTCCTACTCCCTGATGGCGGCGACGTCTGTTGAAAACATCTTGTTGCTGATGACACTGTGGGAGGGGGGGAGGGGGGGCGATCCTGGTCCTGAAGGTATTGATGGGAAGATTGTGTTTTCATTGTCGACCGGAATGTGTTCGCCGTCATCCTCGGGGCCCCTTTGGGGAAAGGAGGTGGACACATATCGTGTCCTGGCAGCAGGGGGACCCCAGATACAGTCTGATTCTTAGAAAAAGAGCCTTCTAGAAAATACAAACAGGTTTTTTTTTTAATTCAACACTGATAGAATTTTACAATAGATATTGATAATATTTATTAAAAATGACAGCTACAGATCACATGGCTTGACGTATGAATACGTTAAGGTGGATCTGGTAGCTTTTTTTTTAATATTATCAGATGAGGTCTTCCTATTAAATATTTTACAACTAACAGAATAAACATTTTATGTATTCCGTAACACTTTTCCTTTAATGACGTAACAATGTGTGTTTATAATTAAGGAGCGTTCGTGACGTCATTTAAGTCCTTGCTACTGATATTTTTGTCCTATTTGTTGTAGGGGAGAGGGTGCAAATGAAAATTGGTTACGCATGGTTTTTTGCAGTATTATTAGCTAAAAGTAATTGTTTATGAATTGTTAACAAAACTTTTATGTCAATAGAATCAAGAAAAAAAAATGTCTATTTATTTTTTATTTCTCTCAAAGTAACAACCTGCAGATCACGTGATTTTACGTGTGAACACGATAAAGTGGATCTAGTAACTTTTCTAGTTATCAGGTGAGATAATTTATGTCCGACATTATAGCTCAGTCGGTAGCGTGTCTGTATACTGAGATAAAGGTCCCGGGTTCGATTCTCAGCATGGCCAAAAAATTTATCATTGGTAGAATGTGGGTTTACCCTTTCACAATGGTAAATTAGTGGCCGGGGGACTGGGTGTTGTGCCTGTCTTAGTCTGAAGTTAGACGGTAAGGTACTGACTCAGGCTGGTAACAGTAATGGTGGATGTACAGGGGAGATAATTTCTTTGAAAATGTAAAAAAAAAACAGTGCACCACATCTTACTACCCTTTCGAGTTTTAAGCATATGTACTAATTACTTTAATGAGTTATGGATGAGAGAGGTTTAATTTAAAGGGAGTGCATCAACATTTGCGTGTAAAGTGGAAAAACATTTGGGAATAAAAACCACCCTCAGTACATCCAATCGAGATTCATCGTCAGTTCAGTCTATTGTGAGACTGACGCCTTAGACCTCTCGACCACCAAAGTGGGTTTCATATTTGTTAAAAGTACTTTCACTATAAATTTGTAAGTTAAAGTATAATCTAGAGAAAATACACCTGCATTTGTTCTGAAAGAAAAGTGGGTAGTAATTTAGTAAAAAAAAAACTTCAGCCTAAGGTTGTCATGATTCGAACTCCGACCTCCACGTCACCAGCAAACTAAACCATGCGAGACTAATACCTTAGTACGTGTGACCACTGATGTGAGCTATAAATAATAAATACATATTTTCAATTCCATGCGTTAAAAGAAAAAAAAAACTGTCAAAATGAATCCATGATTGATGAGTAAAAAAAAAAGTCCTCTGTCACAATAGGAACAGTTTCATTGCATTAATAAAAAAAACTCCCTTTCCCAGGCAATGAACTGAGTCCTTTTTTCAACCACGAGTTGATAGATACGTGATACAATATTGGTTGTCGTTAAAAAGTTGTATTATTTCCGTAGTGAGAAATGTTTGCATTCAGTCTGCAAGAGTAATTTCAATGTTCAAACAAAGGTACCATAAAAAAAAACACAATGTCTAGTCCTATTCATCAGAATTACTCAGTCCTATATTCTGATTGGTCGCGCGAAATCTATCCCACCCGTCTGACGCTACGTGTAACTTTCAGGGACAAAATAAAATATGAAGAAAAACCGCTGGTAGAGTTTGCTAAAAGCGCTGACGTTTCTATCTCAGAGAGCATCTCATTGTTTACAACCTACATTCAAACCCAGCTCTTCTCGTGTCAACTAAAAGTAACAAAACTTTACTCCCCCCCCCCTCAGAAAAACAAGTTTGTGTCTGCTCATAGTCAAGTTCGCACCAGCAGAAACTATCGCTATCAAACAAAGTTTGTCAGGAGTGTGGTTGGCGTGTCTTGATAATCATTCGTGACTGTTTCCGTGATACTTTCAGAAGAACACGATAAGTCATGTTTTACTAATGTCGTGATATTTTTTTTATCAGGGGTATCTAATCAGAAAATTCTGAGCCAAAGACTTACAAACTAACGAAACTTTATAAAAGACATAACACAAGTCCAACAGTAGAGTCTCAGATTAATGAACCAGTCTCAACCCATGATTATCCAACTGTAGCTCAATGCCAGCCGGTTTATCCTGAGTCGACAGGCCGGGGTTCAAACTCGGGTAGTATAGGTAGGGCGGGGGTAATGAGGGAGGAGGTATAGAGGGAGAGTAAAGAAGGACATGGTAAAGAAGGAGGGAATAAAGAGGGACAGGGTAAAGAAGGAGAGGATAAAGAGTGACAGGGTAGAAAGGAGGGAATAAAGAGGGATAGGTAAAGAAGGAGGATACAGAGTGACAGGGTAAGAAGGAGGGAATAAAGAGGATAGGGTAAAGAAGGAGAGGATACAGGTGACAGGGTAAGAAGGAGGGAATAAAGAGGATAGGGTAAAGAAGGAGAGGATACAGAGTGACAGGTAAGAAGGAGGGAATAAAGAGGGATAGGGTAAAGAGGAACGGGTAAAGAAAGATGAGGTAATGAGAGAAGGCGTAATGGGGAGGGGTAAAGAGGATAGGGGTAAACAGGTAAGGTGTACATATGGAGAGGATAAATAAGGGGTAAAAAGTGAGGGTAATACAGAGGGATGAGAGCTAGATCAGACCAAAGATTGTATTCATCCGCTTAATAAAAGACAATGCAACAAAGACTAGTCAGATATCTTAGCCTGCTACTGGGTAATAAATATGTATAAGCCGATAGTGTAATGCAAGGGGAAGGAATGTGTTTACAGTTTTACGAAGCAATATCCGTCCAGACTACTTTACCGCTCGTTTTATGTCCGACCATTATTTATGGAGTCTGGGAGTACAGGCTGATGAATAATACAGGTCCCTGAGTGCACGCCAATAAAGGTTTTAAATGTCGTTTTGGACTAATTCTAGTGTTTTTACCCATCCGTGCAAGTAACCGCTGCGCTGTTGTAAAAAAAGATGACAGCACAACAGTCGTTGTTGTTTTACGACAGACAGCAGCGACCATCTGTGAATCTTTACGGGTTTCTAACAAATAGTTGCTAAGTGTATTCGTTCTAATCTTGATTTTTTTTTTAAATCAGCTGATATATACCGGCACTGCGCGGTCTAAGATAGTCCGTAGTGTTTCGTAAACGGAGTGACGCGGCACACCCCGGTTGCGAATTAAGTGTGCCGTTCATGCGTCTTACGCACTTCTTATACTTAATAATACTTTTTATTAGCACCACGTCTTACAACCCGTTCGGTTTATACGCTTATATAATAATTAAGATAATGGTTTTAGAGATTAGGGAGGTTATATTTATAGGAAGTGTACCCAAATTTGCGTAGAGGAAGAGTAGAAAACCATTTAGGAAAAAACCACATTCAGTACACCCGACCGAGATTCGAACCTCAATCTCCCCGTCATTGACAGTCTAGTCTATTACGAAAGTGGCGCGTTAGCTCACGCGACCACTGGAGTGGGTAGCTCGTACTTAAAATCATCATAATCATCATCACGAACCACTTCCAGCCCCTGACTGGGTCTGTTTGGAACATAAGCCTCTCCACAGCCACCTTTCCTCCACCTTGATCCAGTCCTCTCCACACTCCTCTTTACTCCCTTCAGCCATCTGTCCCCTGGTCTTCCTCTCTACCTCCTTATCCACCATCCTCCTGGACTTCTTTCTCTCTCTGTTCTTCTCACATGTTCATACCACCTTAGTCCTGCCTTCTCTATCCTGTCCTTAACTGGCTCTTCCTTCATTCTTCCTCTAACTCTCTCATTTCTCTGTCCTGTCCTTGACTGGCTCTTCCTTCACTCTTCCTCTAACTCTCTCATTTCTCTGTCCTGTCCTTGACTGGCTCTTCCTTCACTCTTCCTCTAACTCTCTCATTTCTCTGTCCTGTCCTTGACTGGCTCTTCCTTCACTCTTCCTCTAACTCTCTCATTTCTCTGTCCTGTCCTTACTGGCTCTTCCCTTCATTCTTCCTCTAACTCTCTCATTTCTCTGTCCTGTCCTTGACTGGCTCTTCCTTCACTCTTCCTCTAACTCTCTCATTTATCTGTCCTGTCCTTGACTGGCTCTTCCTTCATCTTCCTCTAACTCTCTCATTTATCTGTCCTGTCCTTGAACTGGCTCTTACTTCACTCTTCCTCTAACTCTCTCATTTCTCTGTCCTGTCCTTGACTGGCTCTTCCTTCACTCTTCCTCTAACTCTCTCATTTCTCTGTCCTGTCCTTGACTGGCTCTTCCTTCACTCTTCCTCTAACTCTCTCATTTCTCTGTCCTGTCCTTGACTGGCTCTTCCTTCACTCTTCCTCTAACTCTCTCATGTTTCCCTATCCTGTCAACTTTTGTCACACCAATACTGCTTCTCATAACTCTCATTTCACTCGCTCGCATTCTGTTTCTATTTTGTTCCTTGAGTACCCACGTTTCTGCGGTGTACGTCACTATTGGTAGGTAATAGGAACTGTAGACTACTGCCTTTCACTTGTCTGACACGCACTTACCATATATTTTAGACATCATCTGACAAAATCAAAAGCTTCCGCGCCAAGTTAAGAGGTTTTGTATTATTTTCCAAATTACTAATGATCCGAACGTTAAAGAAGCGGACATAGAAAAAAAGAACTTATTCCTTTAATATTGTAAGGTTTGAAATTACTTCAGAGAAAAAATTAGACTAAACTTTGTAGTATATCGTGGAATGACGCCACGCGGTGGAGGGGGTTTAAGACGTCACCTGTTGGAGATATTATTGGACCTCCCGTCGGCGTGGGGTTAGTAACAATATATTACAACCGTAACTTTTCCATACTTGAACACCCAGAGAATAACGCTGGCGCCACTGTCGGCCCCAGATGGGGAATGGATATGTAACCATCCACGTCAAACCTATTCCCTACAGTCAAGTTAAACCATTCGATCCTCCTCCTGGAAATCGACTCACGAAATCACACACAACAACACCATCATACCTTAAACACACCTACCCACATCCCAAGAAAAGAAAATCCTCCCAATCGACCCAGCCAACACCACATCATACTCAATTACACACAATCATACCATTGCAAAGCAACACTTACAATCATCACATATAAAAAACTTCCTCCCAAATTCCCACGACCCAACGCAATCACTCTCAATCACCATCATACCTTAAACACACCTACCACATCCCAAGAAAAGAAAATCCTCCCAAATTCCCACGACCCAAAACAATCACAAATTTTCACCTCAAAGGGTCATTTACTAATACACATGTAATTCCTTTACAGCTTATTATTTACTAATACTTGTATTTTCTTACAGCCTCATTTCATCTGTCTCATTTCATAGGTATATAAGTTCATTCATGGTTAAGAGTCATGACAATGACTCGGTACTCAAACAATAAATCAACCCTTTCATAGACAACCTGGCGTGGCATAACTGTCAAGTCAGATGTTCTTTGTCGGGCAACAGCCGTACTGCGATACTTGAACACTAGCTCTTACCAGGTCTTTAGTTGTTGGATCCATTCAAATAAAATGGCACACTATTACACGGTATTTAGCACTGTCGGAACGAAAAGTTATAAATACGCGGCAGCTTCAAAGTTTGAAATTTGGACGTTAGAGCGACGCAGTGTTGAAGGCCAAATGAAGCCGGAAGAGCACTTATCCTTGGCTATAGACGAACAAGAAAACATCTAGAATATTCCAATTTCATGAGATTACACCATATTTCATCAGCTTTTGAAACGAGATATAAAAACAACTATGCCAGAACACTTAGCAGGGAGTGCCTTGTTGTGGACAATGAAGAGGTGTTGAAACCTGTTAACAAAAGCTAAGAATTCATATTTCACTTAACGAATAGTCCGAACATAGAGAATTGAAGTTTATGAAACCCTCATTTTAAAAGAGGTTGTAATTCATGATTGATTTATCAAATAAAAACAATAATAGATAATTGAAATTTATGAAACATTCATTTTCAAAGAGTTTGTAACTTATTAAACTGTTACATTTTAAATAAGTGAGGCTTTGTTGATGTATGAGGCTATTTTAATCATCAAGTCAGTTAAAATGCCAATACAATTTGTGCGAAACGCAAGCGATGCTTAATAAATCATTATTAACAAAAGCTTACCTACATTAAAAAAAAATCAACAATGTCGTTTGAAAACATGTTGTTTGGAGGGAAAAAACGTACAGGTTTTGATTAAATTTTTCTTTTATTTTTTTGGTTTGTTCTAGCTGTTGTTAACTTATTAAAAATTTCCACTTTTGAGCCAGATTTATTGTTGTTTTAATCTAATCTTCAACGTTGACTTGAATGTTTGGGAAAACACGTAAATCAATGCCAGCAATGGAGTGTGTGTTTTCAAACAGTTGCGTTGGGGGAGGGGGGGTAGGGTGAGTGGGGGGGGGGTTGGAAGACAAATTACCCCGAACGTTGTAAACGGTGTAAAGGACTTGGGGCTTCTTTGACAAGTAGGACGTTTGTTTTGGTTTTTAATTAGGATCCCTGGATATTATAATACATAGAGTTATATACCGGCTTTGCTGACCACATGGTACTAAGGCGTCACTCTCGTGTTGGACTAGACTGTGCCTATGATAGGAGATCGGGGTTCGATTCCCGATCGAGCGTTAATAAAGGTTTTTTTTACCCCTCTAAATGGTTTTTTCATCTTCCAGGCAAGCAAATACGAATACATTTCTTCATAAACTCCACCTTTCTCAGCCGTATTTTATTAGTGCAAATATGCGGATAGCCCAAACGAGTTGTTTTTTTAAGCACCGTGTCTTACTACCCGTTCGGGTTATACGCTTATGTACTAATTATACTAATGTATTAGGGATTAAGAAGGTTATATTTAACGGAAGTGTACCCGCATCTGGGTGTAAGGAGAGTGGAAACCCCTTTAGGGAAAACCCTCTCAGTGTGTCTGAACGGGATCGAACCCTGATCTCCCCATCTTCGACAGTCTAGTCTGATGCAAGAGTAGCGCCTTAGACCACGCGGCCACCGAAGCGGATGAACAAGTATATATAAAAAAAGGGAATCACCAACATCGGCGACGAGTTATTGGGGATTCCCCGACAACTATTCAGGCTCACGGAATCCTTGTTTGATGCCTGATGATTTATTATCTCTCCGATAAACGGACAGTTCTTATCCGCCATTTCCCACTAAAGTAACTTTTTTATTTTATTTCTTTTTTTAAAACGTGACTTTTCTCACGGACGTGTTCAACGCAACTCTCTCTAGTAAAATTCCCCCTTAATTCAAACTTTCCTCAACACCCTCCGGGGGTAAGGGGGAGGGGAGGGGGTCAATGTGCCCCAGCATTAATAATTACAAAATAAAAAAAATATACTCTTGAGTTTTCTGTGCCGGCACATACAATTTGACCAATTTAGGGAAGTTGTTATATCAAAGCGGACTGGCTGGGGGGGGGGGGGAAGGGGGAAGAAGTGGGGGACAGAGGGGGGAGTCTGAGCCTCATTATCTTGAATTTAAGGGAAGGAGTGTTACGTCCTAATTACGGACTGCAATTTATCCGGGAGACATTTAAGGTCATTCGACCATCAAAATGTTATTGCACAATTCTAACAAGTGTATAATTATAAGTTATGAAGTGTGATTCAATGATTTCAAATCATTACGGTTCACGAGTTTTAAGGGAGAGTAATTTATGTATGGAGCTCAAATTAGTATAACTATACATTCATATTAGGTGTACCCAATGAAATATTTATATTACTAATGTTATAAATAATTAATATTTATAATAATAATACTAATATTGCGCGGCTGGGCTACATAATTCGTAACCTAGTAATTTAAATATTAGTCGGTACTAATATACCATTGCCCAAAGGACGCCTGAATGTGCTAATAGTACATCCTTTATTTATAATAATATAAATATTTAATTGAAATATTAATAATTTTAATATTTCATTGAAATTAAGATTAGGCACATTGTGTGTAGAAAATTAAACTAAGCCTACTGGAGCATTCTTTTATTCATTGCGGGCAAAATTTAAAAAAATGTTATAAAAACTACAAAAATGCAGACCTTAACTTGCGTTCCTTATTTTATATTATATATATAGAGAGAGAGTCTATTTCGTTTGTTTTTAAGTTTTATTTATGTTTTATGGTGCTAGTGGCTGTCTCTGTATTGAAGTGTCTAGAAAACCAATTAATAATAATTATAACAATGGCTCGAGTCACTGATAGCCAGTACCCACACTCCATTAATCAAATTGTTGCCCCCTTCAGCCCTTCCTCCCCCCTCCCCCCCACACACACCTTGATTGTTCTAGAAAATGTTAATTTGAATATCTTTACTTGGGTCAATTCCCCCTCCCCCTCCATCCTATCACTCAAGTTAATGACAAAAGTTGATGGTGGCGGTCAGAGAAATTGAACCCCTCTCTCGCACCTCACAAAACCCCCCAACCACTCCACAAAACCAAACAAAATGCAAACGAGCACACGCGCAAGCGACAAAAGTTTTTAAATTAATACAAGGACAACCCTTCCCCAACCCCCTTCCATTCATTTCTATATTTTTTTTACTCGGTAATAATATCGCAAGCAAATACAAGAGACATAAAAAAAAACACAATTTCCTCCCAGCCGACATGATGTAGCAATCTAGAAGGCTGTGGAATTCTTTACTGTCACAAACATCTGGGACTTGTTTCAGGCATCGCATTGTCTCGTAAGGGCCGTGAATATGAGGAGGGGTTCAAGGGGGAATTGAGGGGTACAGAGGGGGGAAGGAATCAAGTGTCTAAAATGAAAAGCAGGGAGAGAAAAAAATATTGCTTTTTTTTTAATAACAAAAATTGTTAAATTTGAAAGACAAATGATTATGGTCGGGAATGTTTAGTCAATGAGAAAATTGCTTGTTGAACGCGTTCACGGAAATTGTAAGTTTGTTTTGGTTTTTTCTTTAATAATAATAAGAATTATTTTTCTGACTAGATGTATAATGAACGGAAACTCTTGAAGTAGGGGAAAAAAGTAACATACAAAAAAAAAAAAACTCATTTAATAGCTTCTCCGTGAGCAACCTTTTTCAAATTAAATATTTGGTAAACAGAATCTTTTGAGTGCCAATTAAGTGAAGTGCTTCATTTGTAGAAAAATCATGGACATCTTTTTTTTTATATAGAAATCAGTCGTTCATTTTTAAATTTCTTGGGGGAAATAACACTTCAGTTTCTATTCCATCTCATATTCACTGAATATTTATGAATAACTGTTTTCAAAAATTGACATCGCTTGTCAAAAACCATATGACGTGATATTTGACAACATGACATTTAAAACAACATTAATTTTTAAAACTTTCGACACATCCTCACTAGGTCTTAGATAAAATTTAATTAAGACTATCAAAATGTTTTCATGCACATTTTAAACGTGATCATCTTATGAATGTGAAGAATGCCAGGCCGCCACCGTGGTTCGGATTCCACGTTAAACTGTAGGTCCTCCATTTCATCTCACAATAACCCACCATTACACATTAGCGTAAGTGCGTATAACCCGAACGGGTAGTAAGACGCGGTGCTAATAATAATAAAATAATATATAATAATAATATAATAATAAATATAATAATAATTTAAACGTGATGGAGATAATTACCATGAATAATTCTTAATTTGGTTTTCACTGAAGTTTATATGGATATAAATTTTAAAATGTCTACAAGAGTTCAAATACACACTTTTAAAACTCTAGAAAACAGTATAAACGTATAGGTATACAACTAGATATATGAATAGTAGAACTCACTTCATTCAAAAAATGCTAATTATTATATCATGTTCTTATTGATATAGGCCATGTTAATATTTATGTTTGTAAACATTTATCTTTGGATTTTAATTTGGAATATCTCCTTTAATTTCTCTGTGGATATGAAGTTGAAAAATCTCATATTTTTTTCCTTGGATTTGAACTTGATATTTCTCCTTGGTATCAAGTTAGACCGAAAACCAATCAATAACTACTTTATATTCATAGAGAATAACTATTGTTCGAGTGGTTTATGGCGTCAGTCTCACAATATAATATGTCCCAAAAAAAATGACGCCTTTGGTACTTGATGGATTGCTTGGAATTTAAATTGAAATCACTTTGAGCTATTAAATAAAGCACCTTTCGAGCAGCCACCATATTTAAACGGATAAGCTGATTGGAAAACTTTGTACATGCATCGTTCGGCTTAGGTTCAATACAACAAAATACAAATCATGAATGTTTAAGGTGGGATGAAAGGGGTGCGAAACAAGGCCATAGTTTTTGCAGTTTTTATGGCAATATTTTTTTTTGTGAAAATAAATAAAATATTCTTTATTAGATACATGGAGTTTAATTTTCTTCACATGATGATATCAACAGTTCCAAAATATCTGTCATGAGCATGGTGGCATTATCTAACATCTGGCAATAGGAGAACAAACAGGGGAGGAGGAAAATACAGATGACAATAAAATTTGTGTTGTGACACCCCCCCCCCCCCTTCCCCTATTCAATGACATTATATTCACTAAGATCTATACTACGCTCCTATAGCAGTTACCTTTCGTTTCCCGGACATTTAGCTCTTAGCGATAAACAGAAATATGTGGATTTTTGAACTTTTCAAAGGAGGAAATGTAAACTTTTAAACTATGTTTACAAGACTGTATATTATAGGGTCATATAACACATTATATAGCTCCGTGTTCATTCCAGTAAACAACAAACGTTTGTTCTTCTAAAGGTATTGTCTATATTTAACTTAAGCGCAACATCTAATTATCAATATCTCAGCTACTTAGGCCACCCCCTTTTCTTCCAACCCACACCCCATTCACCCTGCAACCCTCCCTCCCAAATACAACCCACAACTTATATTTTACTTTTCTCAGTTTCATATTTATTATTACGTCACACGTGGAGTGAAGTACTTCAATTTGTTTTTGAAAAGAAAAAATCTAATGTTGGGAAGTGAGGTTGGGGAATATTCGCAAAAACAGCCAATAGTAGAAAAGGTAGAAACAAATAATTAATTTGTTCCGTTTTAAAATACGTTTAAACAATTAGGTAAAGTATTCATTATAAAATAGCTGGCAATTAAACTAAATGATGGGGGTCCATTTGAATACAAATGGTAACTCATAAAAAAAAGTCCAAAGTTTCAAATAAAGGACTTTAAGATTATTATTATAAGCACCGCGTCTTACTACCCGTTCAGGTTATACGCACTTACGCTAATGTGTAATGGTAGGGTGATTGTGAGATGAAATGGAGGACCTACAGTTTAACGTGGGATCCGAACCACGGTGGAGGTCTGGCATTCCACACATTCACAAGTGATTATACACGTCTTGTCAGAGGTGAAGGAAGGGTTTGGTAATCAGATAAATCTTTGCCGGGACCGAGGATTGAATCCCGGATCCCAGTACAGAAGTCTGACACCTTACCCCTAGACACAGAACCACACCTTTAAGACAATACAAACTAGTTTTAGAGGTCAAAATTGATAATCATTTACTATGTTATTGTTATTTTGTAAGTATTGAATAACTATAAAAGCTGACAGCTTCAGATTACAAGACTTTACGTATGAATACGTGAAAATATATCTAGTAACTTTTCTGTCAGATAAGGTCCTTCTTATGAAAATTGGACTTCACAATACTAGCGTTCGGACGTTTTGTGTATGTTTGAGTATATGTATGTATATACATACACACATATACCGGGTTAGGCATCGGGTTGAAACAGCAGTTGAAGCCGAAAATGGAGCATTTTAGAAAAAACATTTTTTTAACAAAGTGTTTTGTTTTTGAGTGAGAAAGACAGCAGCAAAAAATATTTTTGATTTTGGTGGGCGTCGACAAGGTTATTTCAAGGTCAAATTTTGTTTTTAAATAAAAACCTATTTTTTTTTGTGGCATTTTACTCTACAAAAATAACTTTTACCTACAAACTTTTTGTTTTATTTGACATCAATTTTTGAAGATATTTTTATTTATATTTTCTCATAACAGTTTTTATTCAAGAACCACTTACTTATTACAATATGTTATTCTTTATTACGTTAAATATAATATTATTTATAAAATTACTTTAATAAGTGTTGAAAATTATGATCATAAACATCAGTACAATTTAGTGTAGTAAAAACTTCTTGAATAAAAATATACTTGTAACAATATCTTCAAAAATATATGCCAGATAAAAAAATAATGTTTCAGAACAAAGTTGTTTGGTTTTTTTGTGCAGAGTAAAATTTTGTTAAAAATAATTAAAGGTTTTAATTTAAAATAAAAACATAGTCGACATTTGAAATAACCTCAAAGATGCCCACCAAACCAATAATAGCTACTGCTTTTGTCATTTCCCCTCAAAAACAAAAAACTTTTGTTCAAAACTTTTTTTCTAGAATGCTTCGTTTTTGGAGTTAGATGGTGTATCAAATTAAATGGCTCACCCTTTTTTATATAAACATATAAATATAACGTAAATATTACTAAATGGAAGCGACTCAAGAGTAACAGACTATTAACAGCCGAGTAAAAAGGCAAAAATATATATATATATATATATATATATATTTTGTAGCCGCCATCTTGAAACAAAATGGCGAATGCACATTTTAATCAGACTATATGTTAACCAGACAACCGAGTCTTGTCCTTACGATATTTAAACACAACCAGTACAGAATATTTTGTGCGAAAGAGAAATAAACAAACCCACTCATTTTTATATATCAGTAGCCATTTTGATTTTATCCAAGCTTGTAAGTATGTGCAGTTCTTCACCAGATTTATCTTATCTGTAATATACTTGTTTAAAATTATCTCGGATCTTGTGAGATAAAAGTTAAACCAGATAATATTTATAATTCAATATTCAATATTTAAAAATTATTCTAGATTAAAAGATATATAATATTTATTTTTTATTTAAAAAAAGACTAAAATGAAACGTATCAAGAATGTTGCCCACTGGGAGCGCTGCTGACATCCAGAAATCCCGCATTATTTAAAAAAGTTGTCTTGTTACTTTAAAATATGGTTCACGACAAACTGAAGGTAAAAAGTTTCAACATTCTCCTATAAGATTAAAGACCTTACCTTTTTAAATTTTATCCTTATAAAAAAATGTATAAAAAGTTATATTTATCTCATTTTAAAAGAGGTTCAGTACAAATTTTCTCTGTTTTGGGGCTATGATAGATTTTTAAGAAACAGAGATACAACTTTAAGACAACCTTTTTGGTCTAGTGGTCAAAATCCCTGACTACAGATTCAAAGGTCTCGAGTTCGATCCTCGGTGCTTCCAGATGTTTCTGTGAAGCAGTTGGTTCTGTAACGGTGTAAACTCATCAGTCTCGTGAAGACAAATGAGGAGACATTTGAATAAAAAAAAAAAAACAGTAGCAGCTCCGGTCTAGAAAACTGAGAGTAACAGCTAGAGGGTTCGTTTTACTGACCAAATGACACCCTATATCCACAGAAGTTGACACTATTTTCGCCAACAGATGGCCGCTCAATCGATATAGCTTTCCTCCAGTAAAATAAGTATTTCTATTTTTCGAAAATAAATAGGGTCACAAAAGAAAACTTAAACATAATTTATGATGGTTTTAGTGGTTTTGAAGCTTCAGAGCTGCCATTCCCATAAGAAATACGTCAGTGAGAGGATATTTTCAATCAAGTAGTTGGTAGCTCTAGAAATATAACCAAAACTGATACTCTTGAACAGTGTAGAGTCCAATTTTCATAGGAAGGAACTTATCAAAACAATTAGAACAACTACTAGACCTCGCCCACTTCAGTGGCCGAATGGTCTAAGGCGTCACTTCCGTGTTAGATTGGCCTGCTGATCATGGGGATATCGGGGTTCACATTCCGGTCAGGTCTACTAAGTATTTTTTTCTAGATTGTTTTCCACTCTCCTTCCACGAAAATTCAGGTAGATTATCTCTAAAATTCCACCTTCCTAATTCCTACCTCATTAGAGTAATTATCGTATATGCATATAAGCTGAACAGGTGGTAAGACGCGGCGATGTAAAAAAAAGGCCTATTTTCAGATATTCATACGCGGGACGCTAAGTCGTAATATGCAGCTGTAATTTTTGGCAATAATATAAATTTCTATAAAGTAATATTAATAATATAATAAAGTAGACCTCGGGTGGTTTTGGGGTAAAGTGCTCGCCTCAGGGCCCAATATTCGTGGGTTCAAACCCAGATGGGGTTGGTGGATCTTTCTTGAACGATAAAAATCTGTTGCACAACTTCCTTCGGAGGGGGAGTAAAGCCGTCGGTCCCCATGTCAATCGTTGCATGATAAGATAACACTGTGAAAATACCATTCCCAGTGAAATTGGTAGGCCCTTTCGTTCTCGCTCATAGAAATTCTATCGGATGTGATATAATCAATCGGTTCAGAAAGTGCTCGTTAAATACCTCAAATGAATATAACAAATATAGTAAATAATATTTCCTATTTTCTAAATTTTAATTGAAAGTTGAACTGTAGCATACAATAATAGGAGTTATTGAAGTAATAATAGTACATGCTAACACTTTACTTACTGACACTGGTTTAAACTATCTTGGCTGAGGGACCAGGATGAGGTGACTTAACCACACACACACACACACACACACACACAACAGTAGCGCTATGAAGTAAGTTTAACTACAGTCTAATGTTCATAGGATGTACCTTATCTAACAGTAATGAAAGTGACTAGATCTATTTTCACATGTTCATACGTCAAGTCATGTTATCTGCAGCTGTCATTTTACTAGATATTATCAATACTTGTAAATTATTATTATTATTTAGCACTGCGTCTTACTACCCGTTCGGGTTATACGCTTTAAGTATAATTACACTAATGGATTAGGAATTGGGAAGATTGAATTAAAGGAAGTGAACCCGCATTGGCGTGGAGGGACAGTGGAAAACCATTTAGGGAAAAACCACCCCCAGTTCACTCAACCGAGATTCGAACCTCGATCTCCCCGTCCTCAACAGTCTAGCTCAACACGAAACTAGCGCGTTAGCCAACTACGCCACCTAGGCGGGTGCTTGTAAATTAATACTAATGATATTGTAAAAGGTTATCAATGTTGACAACAAAAAATAATGTTGGTGTTTTTAAAAGTCTCTTCCTATGAAAATTGGACTCTAAATGACCGCCTCTCGTTTGTTTATTTAGGTACCACATGGTTCGACTCGAACTCACCCGAAATGCGAGTCCCTGTCTAATTAATCGCCGCCCAGTGACGTAAGAGAATCTAGGAATAAAGGTAAATGAACCCAAACGAGTAGGTGATCAGGAGTTAAGGCCGTCTCTGATGGCGACGACCCCCTCCCCCCTCCCCCCCCTCCCCCCTGCGGGGGTTCGGTCGGACGAGGGGCAGTAGGGAAACCACGCCATGTGCTTTTTATATTCATCCCTAACGAGACGAGGAAAGTGAAAATTAAAAGTCCACCCTCCCCCCCCCCCCTTCACAGCCACATTTTCATTTTAGTATACACTCAACCCGAAACCCTTTCTTTCTTTTTTTTTGACCTCTTTTTTTCAAAGAGAGTGCCTATTTTATAGGCTAGGCATTTTATTTCATTATTTCAAGAGGATTTTTTTTTATTCTTTATAATCTTACCATCCTTTATATTTTTATATAAACATTTTATTTTTCTTATGGCAATCATTTCTGTCTTATTCTCATTTCTTTCTTTGTTTTATTTATTTCTATTATTTTTTTACTTCAGCCATTTCTTTTGTTTCTTCAACTACCCCTTTATTTTCTGTTACACCCCACTCATTCTCCTTGTTGATGTGAATATATCTGTAATAAATATTACAGCCGGGTTTTTTTTTCATCATTTTTTTTAGAAGCTTCTCGACTTTGCTCATTTTTAACCACCATCTTCCCCCCACCCCTCACCCCTTATGGTCTTCTCGCTTATAAAGTCAACAGACTAATTTTTAGCGCTTACAAGATGAAGCGGCTTTTTAAAATCCGCCACACACACACACACACACACAAAAAGAGCACAGAAGGGAAAATATTTTTAATAGGGGTTTAAAGGATGTGGCACTTTTTTTTTTTTATTTTCTTACTTTACAAAAGTGCGATGAATCGATTGTACAAAAGGGGATTTTCGTTATTTCTTTTTATTTTATTTTCCTTCGCCGGTTGGGATTATATGCGTATTAATTATGCTAATGAGATAGGTTTTAGAAATAGAGGATTTATAGAAAAATTTGACCGTATTATAGTGAAGAGAGAAAAAGGGGGGGGGGGAACTATTTTAGTAACAAAAAAACCTCAATACATCCAACCAGGAATCACTCCCCAATCTTCTCGTCATAGACAGTCCATCTATTACGAGAGCTAGACTATTTTACCACTGAATCAATATTCTACCACCAACTTCGGTGGCCGTATGGTCTAAGACGCTACTCTCACAGTAGACTAGACTGCCGATGACGTAGAGATCGAGGTTTGAATTTCGGTCGGATGTACTGAGGGTTTTTTTTTTTCTAAAATGGATTTTCCACTCTATCTCCCACGCAAATTCGGGTGTATTTCCTATAAATATAACCCTTCTGAGACCTAAAACCAACGTAATTAGTAAATAAGCGTTTAACTCGAACAGGACGCGGTGATAAATAGAAAATCATACAAAAATGTTGGCAGAAAAAAAATTGTTATAATAAACACAAAAAAACTGACCTTAAACCGTGTTCTTTATAACCCAGAAGTGCTGACCCATGTTTAATCAGTCAGTGTGACCTTTGACACAAGCGCCATCTTGACAGGCCTGTCACTGTCAATCCCTCTTCTCCCCACCCCCCACCCCTCTGAACCCCTTTCAACAACCCGGAGAGAACACCTTCACAAACCATGACTTGAAAGTTCGATTAGGGGTGGCTTTGGGGAAGGGGTTGTATATTAACACACCCCCTGACCCTCTAAAGTTGGGTTCATTCACTTATTCATAGTGTATAGGTGCCTAGTGGACTAGCTTTTTCTTTTTTTTAAGTTAGTTCGTAAGTCATGTGCTCCTATATAGACCCAGCGCAACGTGTTAAGAATATATTCGTTAAATGTAAAGTGAAGCTTAATAATTTTTTTCATCCGAGGTTTTTAAAATGCACTTTCTTTGAAACGACTGAAACTATCGGCACACGACTTACAAACTGACCTAACAATAAAACAAACCCCACCTCGGTGGCCACATGGTCTAACACGCTACTCTCGTCATATAATAGATTGCCGATGACGGAAAGATCGAGGTTCGAATCTCGGTCGGTTGAACTGTATAACCCAAACGGGTAGTAAAACTGTAAAACTCAGTACTATAAAAAAGAATACACCCCCCCCCTCTCCAGTGATTGATGCAACATTCTCGTGTCACTCTGTATAGTTTCATTATTCCAGGTAAATAACGCCGGGGTGTAAGTGACGCGGCGTCACACCAGGTAGCGGCGCTAATTACGTAGAACAATCTCGCAATTAGAGGGGGGGTCGGGAGGGGGTGATTAACCCTGAACCAGGTCTTAGAGTAATGCGCGGGAGGAAATTGGGACGCCCGACTTGGACCCCCCCCCCCCCCCCCCGGTATTACGCGCCATTAGACTCGAGGGATGTCGACCTCCGTACTCTTGGGATAAAGTGCTCGCCTCAGGACCCAATGTTCGCGGGTTCGAAACCCAGATATAAAAATCCGTAGCACAACTTTCTTCGGAGGGGAAGTAAAGCCGTCAGTCCCGTGTCGATTGTGGTATGTGAAAATACATTTGTCAGGAAAATTGGTAGGCCCTTTCCCTCTCGCTCATAGAAATCCAGTGTGGAAGGCAGTGGGGAACCACCACACATCCTGAGCTCTCCCGGTGCATGTGATTGCTACCAGATGGTGCAGGCAGCACTAACCAGCGGAAAGGCTGAATGCATGTCCAGCTCTGGAGGGACAGAAATCACACCAAACCAACCTTTAAGGCAGTTGACTTAGAAGAAGACACAAGGGTTTACTTCTGGCCGGTGATATGTCGTGCAGTGTTGCCAGGGTAAGCAGAGCTTGTTTGAATTGTACCTGTGATTTGTCCTCACTCGGTAGAACCCTCATTGGTCAGGTATTAACGAACATTCCGTTAATGTCTTGTCTCAGTAGGTAGCGTGTCTGTCTACTGAGCTAAGGGTCCCTGGTTCGATTCCCAATATGGCTGAAAAATGGATCAATGGTGAAATACGGTTCCCCCTTGTACTGTGATGAAATAACGGCCGGGGGGCTGGTGTGTGTTTACGCCAGGATTAAAATTGTACAGAGGATGTTGGCAGCCTCAAGTTGCCCTCCTGATAATCGATATTGTCCTCCTGATACGATTTGTCCTCAAATCCCTCTGATACCCCTCGGCCCCCATCATAGTTGCCCTCCTGATACGAGTTGTTCTCCTGATACGAGTTGTCTCCTGATACTAGTTGTCCTCCTGATACTAGTTGCCCTCCTGATACTACTTGTTCTCCTGATACGAGTTGCCCTCCTGATACTAGTTGTCCTCTTGATACAGTTGCCCTCTGATACATTGTCTCTGATACGAGTTGCCCTCCTGATACTAGTTGCCTCCTGATACGAGTTGCTCTCCTGATACATTGTTCCCTGATACGAGTTGCCCTCTTATACGAAGTTGCCCCTTCCTTGTATACGAGTTGCCCTCCTGATACGAGTTGCCTCCTGATACGAGTTGCCCTCCTGATACGAGTTTCTCAACGTTCCAACAAAGAGGAGAAACATGCATAGTGTGATGGTTGTAAAACCATCCTATAAACAAAATACAAATACATTTCCATGTGTGATATGTGGAGCAGATTATGTGTGTGATAGGTACAATAAGGGGAAAGCGGGGGGAGAAAATGTCACAAGTACAGTCCAAACAAGCTCTGCTTACGCTGTAAACACGCCACTGCAGCCACAATCACCCTACCATTACTCATTAGTAAGACGCGGTGCTAATAATAATAATGATATAACTTATATCATTCATTCACAACAGTACACTTCGTCTACCCTGTGAGGTAACAAGATTACCTTGTATTGTATTATTACACTATGTCACAGCTTACAAGCTAGAGTCATAGCCTAGTCCATTAAGGTCATTTGACAGTATACATTTTATTATACAACCTATAAATATAAATAGTGATTTAATTAGCTCAAATAATTACAGTCGCGAGTTAAAAGGGGTCAAACTTACTATTTTGTGCATTTAAGTACCATTGTTAAGGTTAAAGGTAAAATAATAAATTGGCTTTTTGACAGAAAAAGACACGAGAAATTTTATCTTACTCCAACAATGGTTTATCACAACGTTTAAAACAATTTTTGCTAATTCAAGATGGAGAGTTAAGTGTTTTTTTTAAATTAATTTTCCCCCTTTTTTATATAATAAAGGCAATAGTGGCAAGTTATGAAAACTTAGTTTCCAATGTATGTGTGACTTTTTCTACCCAGAAGAAAGGAAGCAGATGTCACATACTTCTCCTCTCTTCTCTCTCTCTCTCTCTCTCTCTCTCTCTAGGTGGGAACTCACTCAATTTTCACTTAATTAGTTTATTTTTATATTTATTTATATTGTAGATTTTGGTTGGAAGGAATTTTTTAAATATAAATTTTTTTTTGCCGACATTGATCTTACTTTACTTCATTATTATAGATGAGACGCTCGAATCCTATGGAATTCTAGAGTTCAGTATTTGTAAAAATATCAAAAAAGTATCACGAATTCAATTATGATAGACCTTAACTTCGAATAACAATTTTAAGGAATTGGTAAAAGGAATTATTTAGACTCGTGTAATTGAGAGAGTGACGAAATAAACAAACAATGACAGAATTATATTAAGGCCCTTGGCCCTGTAGAGTGAAAGTCTAAAACCTATTTTGTGGGATGGTGGGCGGGAGGGTGAAAGGCGTGGCGTGGCTTCACAAGCGACCAAAGTATCCTTCCGCGCCAACAAGAACAGATGGATCACAAAAACCGTAGATGGCGCTAGCTACCGGACAGGTCTTGTAGAAAAATCATACGTTTGGAAATATCAGTTTTCTCTAGAACGAGTGGAATAGTTATGTTAATATTTTTAACACCTCTTCTAAGATAATGTATCGATGTTTATTAATTGTTACATTTTTTTTTATATAAAGCCAGCAGTTTTATATTGGAAAATGTCAATTTTATCGATATTTGATCACTGTTAAAATTATAGCAGAGGTGTGTATATAAAAAGTAAAGCTTAATCAACATGCTTCTATTCTTGAACAAACAGTTTCCGAAAAGAAAATTGCAAAACAATATAAATTCTTGAAGATAACCGTTTGTTCCCATTGCTCTGCATTTCCACGTCAAATGAAAAGGGCCAATAGTCTTAATGCAAATAATTTAGTAAAAAAATGTGTTCTCTTTGTTATTTACGACGTAATAGACATTACAAAGAAAATGTAATTTGCCAGTGGCACTGATTATTAAATTAAATTCTAAATAACCACGTTGGTGGATGCGTGGTTTGAGGCGTTACTCTTGCAGTAGATTAGACTGCCGATGACGGGGAAATCAAGGTTCGAATCTTGGTCGGGTGTACTGAGGGTGGTTTAACTACCTCCCTCCACGGTAATGGTGGTAAAATTACTTTAAATATAACCTTCCTTATCCCTAAGATCATTCGCATAATTATTAGTGTATGATCGTTTAAGGCGAACGGTCAGTAAGAGACAATGCTAAAAAAAAAATTATGTATATATTTTTTTCACTTTAACTAAAATGGTACATTTTTGAAGATTCTAATATTCTAATTTGGATTCGAGAAACTTAGTGTTTGACCCATCTTTAATTTATAAGTGTTTTTATAGATATTGATAATATTCATCAAAAGTGAGAGCTGAAAGGATCTTTAGGGGATTTTAGAATTGTAAAATAAAAAATAAAAAAAACTGTGCCGTGCACATACTTTCTCTCGATTTTATCTTAAAATAGACATTTACTAAATACTCGTAATAATTGTGAAACAATTGTTGTAGAAATACTATAACAAAGACCGTAAATGAGATAATATACACTGTTACTTACTCACTTTATGTCATTAGGAACTAGAAACGCTGTTACAAAAGAATTGAAAAAAGAGAAACATTTTTGTCCACCATAAAATATAAGATTAAAATTAATTTTCAAACCCTGAATTAAAAACTATATATTTGCTTATGTCTCAGAAACTATTGTTTTTATAAAAACATATTTTATATAAAATATTGTTATCATTAATAATTCTACAATTTTACTATACTTTACTTTCGTATCTCAAATAGTTGCAAAGAAATCATAAAAATTGAAAAATTTACCATATGTAAAGTGCCCTCAAAGTAATTTTTATAAGAAAATGACAATTGACATCTGGTTTATAATAATAAATAATGTCTAGATATAAAACTAAATCAAAATCATTAGAGCGAATTATAAGAAAATCGATCTCTTCTCTTTTTTCCCTTCAGAAAGCTATCCTTAATTTTAAGGTTAGACATCTAATTCCAAAAACCCCTCGGGGGGAACTTGTGAATACCCCAGACACCAAATTTTAGCCCAATCGGTAAAATGGTTTCGTCTCTCACCAGAAGTACAGGCAGACGACATTGCAAAAAAAACACTGTTTTGGGTTTCAGGGGGTCATGAAACATCGATATTTATCAAAATTTTAAATTCGATTTTTTTACGATCACAATACTTTCTCTTCGAGGTATCGAGAGAAAATCAAGAAAAAAAGTTTCTTCTTGTGAAAAATCAGACTGTTAAGTAACAAAGAAATAAAAGTAAGTACAGGAATCATTCAAATAGTAATTCTGTGCTCCAATAAGAAGACAAGCATAGCTCAAATACGCTAACCGTTCCTTCATCACTCATACATTATTCATTTGGGCTGACAAGTTGCTCTAGCATTCATTACTCCGGAGAACTAGTCTTGCAGGAGCTGCTTCTTTTTTTCTTCCTTTCTTTTCTTTTTTTCTTCTTGTCTGCGTACCTTTTGGAATATATTTCTCTCGTCTGCAAGGATTCGCTTCTTTATTCAAAATGTCGAGGGTGGAATATTCAACTCTAACCATGGTTCTTATTTTCATAGGAACCTACTAGATCTACTTTCAACTTTCCATACGTCAAGTCATGAAAATCTACTGTTGTCATTTTTATTATATATATTATCAACACCTACATGGTGACCTGGTGGTCTAAGGGTAAGGTGTCAGACTTCTGTGCTGGGGTCCGGGGTTCAATCCTCGGTCCCGGCACAGATTTATCTGATTACCAAACCCTTCCTTCACCTCTGACAAGACATCTTGTGAATGTGGGGAATGCCAGGCCTCCACCGTGGTTCGGATCCCACGTTAAACTGTAGGTCCTTCATTTCATCTCACAATCACCCTACCATTACACATTAGCGTAAGTGCGTATAACCCGAACGGGTAGTAAGACGCGGTGCTAATAATAATAATAGTAATATATAATAATAATAACACCTACAGCATAACAATAGTTTATTAATTTAATTTATTTAAATATATCACGTGTACTTTCTGAACCGACCGATTGTATCAACACACGACTTATTATATTCTAGTTAATCTAGAACAGACACAACATCCTGCCCCTAAGACCGTTAATTTATCACTGTGAAAGGGGGGGAAACCCTAATTTCACCAATGTTACATTTATTTATTTTTGGCCATGATTGGAATAGATCCCGGGACTCTTTAATTAGATGGAAAACACGCCAGTGACTGCGCTAAGGGTGTCGGACGAGTCCTAATTTTTAATCAAAGGTGTTTGCATCACAAGCAGTTCGTAGTAATATAGTCGGTTGGTCGTGATAACAACCTTATCTGACAGCTCAAATTGGGGGGGGGGGGGGGAAGAAGTGTAAGGTGAGACCAGTACTTTTCGAGTGCTTGCACCAAAAACCTTGCTTCAGTAGCTATAATACTGTTATATATATATATATATATATATATATATATTTTAAAGATCAGTCAAATCCTATAATTCTTGAAATCAAATCTTAAATTTTCTTTCCAATCTCGATTCCAATTTAGAATTCTCAAATCCTTAAAAAAAAAGTGGGTCTACAAATTCTAGTTAAAGTGGAAATATTTTTAATATAATTAAAATAATTGTTTACGAGTTGGTGCCACTGACAAATGACAGTTTGTCAGGTCTATTACGTCATAAGAAACAATAAGCACTTATTTATAGTAAATTAATTATATTAATATAATTTTGTTATTTTTCGTCATTTTGCTATCCTTTTATTTACACAATTCTATTATAATTCCTTTCGCCATTTGCTTATAATTGTTATTTCAAGGTAAGGTCTTCGTGATTATTGTATTAGAAATACTTTTTAATGAGATTTTAACGGATCTCAAATCTCTCTAATACCGTAGGATTCGAACCATACCTACGGGTATCAACCCTTTTAGTGAGTGTAGAGCACCAGTGGATACAGACTCAAGGACACTCGCAAGATTTTTCCCCAGAGGGGGTAGATCTAAGGGTGTGGAAGTGTAATACCCGTCAGTACTGCGGGGGAGAGGGGAATTTATTAAATTGAAGCCTCAAAAGACACTTTTTAAGGCAATCCTTGTCTCCTGAAAATAAGATACAACAACATTAGGAAAAATGTTTCAAATGTATCCAAATTCGTGGGTGGACACGTCTTGACCTTGACGATTTGAATGGCTAGCGCATGCGCCAGATAATCAACCCTAGAGCCAGCAGGTGGCCTGGTTTAGTTACTTTATTAGTATATTCTTTAACTCTCTGTTTGTGGGCTGGAGGCAATGTTTGAATTATAGTTGTGATTATTATTATTATTATTATTATTATTATTATATTATTATTATTATTATTATTATTAACACCGCGTCTTACTACCCGTTCGGGTTATACGCACTTACGCTAATGTGTAATGGTAGGGTGATTGCGAGATGAAATGAAGGACCTACAGTTTAACGTGGAATCCGAACCACGGTGGAGGCCTGGCATTCCCCACAACATTAAGCGATAGTTAAGAACACTGTTGGGTGGGATTAGCCTACTTCTAATATTCATACAACCTCAGAATATCAGGGGGGGGGGGGAGATTGCTCCCTCTGCCCCCCACCCCTGATGTCACGCCTGGATAGATAGAACAGATAAAAAAAAAGTTTCGTTTCCTATACTGGCCGTTACGTCGTGTCAGAAAGCTCCCTCTATCATAACAAGGTGGAACAACAGAAAAAAAAACACAAAAAAAACACATTATTTTACAGTTTATGAAATGTCTATTGCATTCGTTCAAAACAGAAATATTGTTAAAACGGAAAAAGATTTTATTTTCACACGTCCCATCTCTTTAATAATTCGATCTTGGTCGTCACGCGTTTAAAACCTGTCAGATACGATAATTATTCTGAACGAGAAAGAACACCACCCCCTTTCCAATAAGTAAAAAAAAAACATTTAGTTTGGTACAGGGGTCCCAAACATGTTGTACCAAAACTAGCCCTTATATCAGAAACGATACATGCTGGGACCCCTTCTTAGAATTGTTAACACTAATATTATGAGAGAGAATTAAATTTTACAAGTGTAAAACAAATTAAACACAACACATTCTCTAGCTGCATCTCTAGATATTAATGTCCTTTATTAAGATTTGAAAGAAAATAGGCTCTCGTAATTGTTACTGGTGCTATTTTATATTGTGAAAAACAAATACGTTTTCTAAAACTGCTTCACAAAGTATAAAATTACTATTGCTGAACCCCAGAGCTTCGCAAAGCAGTTTGGAAAACGCTAATCTAAAGATATTAGTAAAAACTAAAACACTCGAAAATGTGAACAAATCAAAGTAAACTGAGGTATGACTGGTGCTGCCCTCTCTATCACCATGAGGTATGACTGGTGCTGTCCTCTCTATCACCATGAGGTATGACTGGTGCTGCCTCTTCCTGAGATGAGGTGCTCTCTCTATCACCATGAGGTATGACTGGTGCTGTCCTCTCTATCACCATGAGGTATGACTGGTGCTGTATGACTGTGCTGCCCTCTCTATCACCATGAGGTATGACTGGTGCTGCCTCTCTATACTGAATACTTCTAACTCTATCACAGAGGTATGACTGGTGCTGCCCTCTCTATCACCAGAGTATGACGGTGCTTGCTCTCTATCACTGAGTATGATGTCGTCTAACCATGGAATGTGCCTCTCTATCACCATGAGGTATGACTGGTGCTGTCCTCTCTATCACCATGAGGTATGACTGGTGCTGTCCTCTCTATCACCATGAGGTATGACTGGTGCTGTCCTCTCTATCACCATGAGGTATGACTGGTGCTGCCCTCTCTATCACCATGAGGTATGACTGGTGCTGTCGTCTCTAGTGCCAAACTGATAGTAACTGGTCCCAATGAAAATGGCGCTCATAGACGGGGAGGCTGTAATAAATGGCGCCACAGCCTACAGGGACAAAGAAACAACGTCCATTCACACAAACAGGTCACGTTTAATATTATCTGATAATGTAGAGAGTCCTGTGGTAAGGATGCGCGGCAGGAAGTGTGGAGGGGGGACTGAACTGTGTCCTCGTGTGAACTATGAACCTAACCTCTCCTGCACGCTTTTACCATCAGTTATTCAGGGTTTTTGTATGTAATGTTGGGGGGGGACGAAAATACATTTGGGAGATTTCAAACCTAATCTTCTTTTGTTAAAAAAAAGAAGGGTTAAATCTAAACATGAGATCAAGTTTGCCTATGAGAGCCGAAATACAGTGGCGTATCACCCAGGCCTACAAGGCCTTCAATGTGGGGGGAGGCGGGGGGCACTGGTATAGTGGGACCCGTGAAATGTAACTTTAAATTACTATAAGTTTGATGGAAATAATGTAATCAAATAACTGATGTCCTGATTATTGACAGTTTAGAAAGTTTAATATGTTTATCATAAAGTGTTGTAGATTATAACTAAGCTATAGCATTATTTCATTAGGTTTTAAACAGCGCAGATTTTTTTTTTCATGCAGTCACGTGGACTGACTGATGACGTTCCCAAAATTAAACCGAGGCTAAAACAGTCATTATGAGGTGTGATTACTAAATTAGTAATTATTTAGGGCTATTAATTATTTCTTATAACATTTATTAAGGTGTTAGATGATTTAGAAGAGGGGGCCCGAAAATAAATCTTTTGTGGGAGGGGGCCCCGCTTAATCTGTTATGCCACTGCCTAAAAAGGGGTATTCATTATTTATTTAATTTTACCTTTGTTTTGTTTACATAAATAATTGATATTACTGTTCAAAATATATGCACTTCTCTTAATTCATAGTCTAGTACAGAACAAAGTTATTAAGAGTACAGAGTTTCCTTCGAATAGAGTTTAGATTTTTAAATTACTATCACATTAGGTGAGTGTAGAATTCATATAAGATATCATTCAGTGAACCGACCCCTTAAAACAACCCATTTTTAATCATCATACTAAATATTATTGCTCTTTATTTTATTAGTTTGAAATCGATTGCGAGTTTTTTTAATCGAACCTCGTTTGGTGGGGGGGGGGGGAAAGTAGGGGAGGGGGAGCGTACGTTGGCTTCATGAGGGGTGGGGGGGGGGTACTATCTGGAAAAGGGGAGGAAGCACTGAAATAATACATTATTAGGGTATTTTAAAATGAATAACATCTACAACTCCAATTATTGTATGTTTATATTAAACTTTAAAATCACTTCAAGTGAAATTTAATGTTAAAAAAAGTGTTGATATCCATTTGGGAGATTTCACCACGAGTTTGTTTAGTTTTTATTTTGAATTAAAATTTGTTATTCATTAAGGATCATGACTACAACTAAAATTAAAGTATTAGATCATGCGACCACCGAAGCCGATATCTGATAATAAATTATCCGGTATTCCGCTTTAGTAAAACTTTAATTATTTTAAAGAAATTTAATTGGAAACACAGAATCAAACTGATTCTCAAGATTTATCTTCATAATAATATAACATATCGACATATTAATGTACATATAAAAATATGATAGGATAGATATTTTATAATCCACAGTTGTTTTTTGTTTTTATGGTCAACATTAATAACCTTTTTCTATCTAACATATCTATCAAATGTGAGCAATGCAGCTTACATGAATGACAATTGAAAGTATTTTTAGAAACTTTTAATACTGAACTTCTTACTGTTTTCTTACTTTTTATATTATTTCTTTTACCTTCACGTCTCACTAGCGCTCCTGTGAATCATACAAAGGAGTAACGCATCCGCGTTACCTGCACACGCGCTCCTCTGGGTCGCACTTAGAACTGTAACTGAAGAGAGAAACTTTGGTCGGTGGCTCTCTCGGTATATTTCCTTATTTACAAACAATTACACCATATAATAGTATTCATTTATCCTTGATTTTTGGGCATACACCCCAAAATTATAAATGCTCCTCTCTATTTCTCTACCTAATGTTTTAAATAGAACAGTGTAATTTAAATAAATGTTTTGATCAAGTCAGTTGTTAAAAAGTTAAAATGAAAAAGCTTGTCAACCATTCACATTATTATAGCAAGCAAACAGTATTTAACACTAACTCTGACTTTTTTCTCTCTCTCTTATCTTTTGTCTCTAACGAACAGTGTGTAAGCCACTTCACTATGTTTATGTACTGTATTTTAGCACTTTCACTATACATAATTTCCACGGACTAAACAGCCAGATTTTAGGAAGTGACAGAGATTCGAAATACTAACTCAAAATTGCCTTTGGATAAGTAGCTTGTTTGGGCCTCCATTTTGAGAAATATATAATTTGCGCAAAAAGTTCAATTATTTTCTCCTTGATCTCTGAATAAAAATTGAGGAAATTTTTCTCCATTGAAAGTACTGCAAACGCATTTAGTCTTTCTATTAAATAAAAGAATTGAAAAAAAAAAGAATCAAATAGAATATCTGGAAGCAGAATAATTATCTATTTCTACACTCTTCTACACTTTATCACATTCAAGAATATGGTACACGGTTATTAAGCACAGCACAGCACACGCTGAGTAAAATAAAACTTCCTTCCACCATCACGCCAGAGCCGGCACTGCGAGAGCAACAGTGCTCTCTCTCTACCTGGCAGTCTCGTCTTCCTCTCCACCCCCTACTATGTGCACATGCGCACAACAGTCAAACACCACGTCGCTGGCACTGTGAAAAGCACAGTTCCATACAAAGATCTTTGTATCTTTTTCATAAACTGGGGAATTACTACTGAAGTACTGACATTAAGCTTAAGGAATATATTTGTTTGTAAGGTATTTATTTTGTTCAAACATCAAATAATTAAATAAAATAACAGGAAACAGAGAGAGATAACTGTTAACGCCAGCCCCCAAGGGCTCTCGGAAACTAACACTTAATAGTAAAGATACTTAAAGTCTAAACTATACAATATGGCGCCCAGACGAGCTGATTTCTTACCTTCTGTGGGATAGGGGTGGGAAAATATTACAAAAACCCGCCCCGTCGCACTTACTGGGTTATTCATGGTACAAAAGTTGAATGAATACATAAGAGAGTGAAGCTGTAAAGTGAAGGAACTGATACGGATAACACGAAAGAACATAAAGTTTAAATTACCCCGGTCGGACGAGCCGCCGGGGTCGGTCGGGACGTATAATAGTACGCTATCAGGGCTACAGTTACAATTCCGTACTTAGTCCTGGCGCGAAAATAAAATAGTTTTTCTTCAGAGGCAGATTTCTGCCTATCTGGTGTATTGAAGCTGATGTACTACAAAAATAAGGAAGAATTAAAAAAAAAAGGACATTATATTTAATGTTATCGATAATATCAAGTGGAAATAGGGGGTGCTGCAGTTCCGCAGTGCTATACACGAGCCGCCACTGGGAGACAGTGAAACGCCGCGTGTATAATTTAAGTTCTAATAATAAAATTGATGTTAGTAGGGACTGAAAATAGCCTGCTAGTTTTAGCGAGTGTTCTCGTGATGAATAAATTAACGATAACCGGCTCTTGTGCGCATGCGCTGTTCAAGTCAGCTAGAAGAGCGTGTCAGTGCTTGCTTCTGCGATCTGTTGGCTGTTTCTGAAACTATATTTGTTTTAAATCGGATGAGGTAGTGCTGGCCTCGCGGATAAAGGAAAGGGTTGACTGATTGATTGATTGATACCTGACCATGTGCACTAGCGGCTTTTTTTATTTCAACATTGTGAGTCACTAATTTATTTATAGATATAATTGGTTAATTACGTTAAAATTTATCTTCTCCATCGTGCTCCTCTTTTAAAAAACAGTTTTAAGTCACCAATCGAGAGAACATCCAAAACACCACAACTCATTTTTCATGTTTTAAAAATTGATTTTTATAGTCATTATCACAGGGTGATTACCGAATTATGTAAACAATATTTTATTATTTTACATGATCTTACATAAATATTAATGACCAAAATGAGTGCTAAAAAAATACTAACTATCCCTCAGACTAAAATTTTCATAAAATTTTTTTAAAATATCTACTTCTAACTTTTATTCATTTTTAAATCAAGGTCTCACTGGGGAGTAGTTGTAGATTTAAATTATTATTATTAGCACAGCGTCTTACTACCCAGTTTAACGTGGGATCCGAACCACGGGGGAGACCTGGTATTCCGCATATTCACAAGTTGTGATTAGTACACGTCTTGTCAGAGGTGAAGGAATGGTTTGGCAATCAAATAAATCTGTGTCGAGACCGAGGATTGAACCCCGGACCCCCAGAACAGAAGTCCGACACCTTACCCATAGACCACCAAGTCACCAAAAATGTTAATAATTTTGAGCAAAGAAGACAAATGAAATACTCTTCTTACCCCCACAATGAACTATGCTCACAAAAAACGTGAGAGCTGAAAGATATTTTCATGACTTTTTAATGAATTTAATGAGCATAATCTCGTTTCATTAATATTTTCATGACGTTCACGACTGGTAGAAACCTTGTTTTATTACTACACTAAAGGGGTGACTTTACAGCCTAAAGGGGTGACTATCCGACATAAAGATGTGACTATCCGGCCTAAAGGGACGACTATCCGGACTAAAGTGGCAGCTTTCGGCCTAAAGGGGCGACTATCCAGCCTAAACGGTGACTATCCAGTCTAAAGGGGTGATTATCCGGTCTAAAGGGGCGACTATCCGGTCTAAAGGGGTGACTATCCGGCCTAAAGGGGCGACTCCAGTCTAAAGGGTCGACTATCCGGCCTTAAGGGGTGACTATCCAGTCTAAAGGGGCGACTATCCGGCCTAAAGGGGCGACTATCCAGTCTAAAGGGGTGACTATCCGGACTAAAGGGTTGACTATCTGGACTTAAGGGGCTACTATCGGCCTAAAGGGGCGACTATCCAGTCTAAAGGGGTGACTATCCGGCCTAAAGGGGTGACTATCCAGTCTAAAGGGGCGACTTAGACCATTCGTCCAGCGAGGCACGTTGTTCTAATACTATTACTGTACATTATAATAGTTTGTAATAAACCTTACCCCTTGCCTCTCTTTGTTTGTAATAAGCCTTCCCCCTTGCCTCTGTTTGTAATAAGCCTTCCCCCTTGCCTCTGTTTGTAATAAACCTTCCCCTTGCCTCTGTTTGTAATAAGCCTTCCCCCTTGCCTCTGTTTGTAATAAGCCTTCCCCCTTGCCTCTGTTTGTAATAAACCTTCCCCCTTGCCTCTATTTGTTTGTAATAAACATTTATAATAAACACTTGTCCTAGTCTTGAGTTCGATTATAAGTAGAGCCACTGTTTTTTTAGCGTCAATTATTTGTAAAAATAGCATTTTGGGTTTGAAATATCGCATTTTGTAGCAGTTATGTTTTAAAAATTTGCGTTACGTAGCAAAGTGACAGACATATAAAGACAGTTTCCGTTTTCAGATCCTGGTGTAGAGCGTAGTGATCTAGTTTTTGCAGAGGAATGTTTGCTTTCAAACACACTCTCACAGTATCGCTTTAGAAACCAGTCTTTTCTGTCTTCTGGATCATTCCTAAAATTGCGCTTTGTTGTTTGCTGCAGCCGGCAATTAGCACTAATAAAATAATAAAATCAAACAATACACAGTTTACAAACTAACGATAGATTGAAATGCTTGGCAAGGGCTTGGAGTGAAAAGGTTGTTTCCAATCATAATAATTAAAATACCGAGAGCATTCTATACGGGACACCGAAAACATTATGATTAAATAGAGGTGTGTTCTCAGATATTTTACAAGTCTGTCCGTAAGTACGTCTCTACATATTAATGGGGTGAACAACGTATTATCTATATTTACGTTTCTTCTTCATATAACTATATGCTCCTATGGCTAATAACACATCTTCACGCCTTGGTGCCTGATAACTGTTGATAAAACACGGCGACCAGGTCTCAAGCGTGGCTGTGGTCTAACTAGAGTCTGTCCATGATAGGTTTGTACCTGGATGACAGTTCAAAATTCAGCTGTTTAGGTTTTGGGTTGCAAACACTTGTAAAAAGATCACTGTTTTGTTATAGATGCTAAGTTTTTTTAATTACCAGTTATATTTTAAGTTTAAAAAAACTTAAACTGAAGGTTTATTACACTGTTTCATAAATTTTAATAATTTCTTTTTACCCAAACCGAAACAATATTTTAAACATAATTAAAAGTACTTACTCTCCATTTTGGAAGGTTATCTATGATGTGTAATATAGTGCATACATTAACTAATAATACCTTTTAATACAGGTTTCGCATTTACTTGGAAAAGAGAAAATACTGGCGATTTTTCATATATATATAAATTTTATAATGATTTTATCGTATTTCAAAATATTAAACTGAATAAAATATTTGTATCCACTGCGTGGGTGCATCATTGTAAAGAACTTGTTTCCGTCATGTTCAATCACCTGGTTTAAATTCGTCGGTCGCCATTTTGAAGCTATGGTAGGTAGTTAGACCTCTTGTGAAAATGATGTGAATAATAATTTTTTAAAGTTGAATGAAACTATAAATAAGCTTTGTATCCGACCTCAAATAAATAATATTGGCCTAAACTACTGCACGGTTAACTATCACATTCATACATAACCATCTGTTTTCATTACAGCTGTCCAAAGGGAAAGATGTCAGCTGTTGGCGTAGGAATACACAAGGGACTATTTCTGGTAACTTTTTGAGATGTCATCCAAGTAAACTAAGGTCGTGAATGTATTTTATACGATCACGTGTCCGTCTGTATACGATAAAATAGCCATTGGAAGAATGCAGGGATTCTCCTCGGTCACAAGATCGCTTGCAAGGGAGGGAGGGGGAGAAGCCAGAGGGGGTTGCGCAGGGGGGGGGGTCTATTTTTGCACTTTATCGTGTGATCGGCTCGCTGTCTTACAATGGGGAAAATACCAATCCGAAGCGCTTAGAATGTGTTTCCTTGGATGACCTGTATTAAAAAATGTTAAATCTAACAAATAATAATAATATTTAGCACCGCGTCTTACTACCCGTTCGGGTTATACGCTTTAAGTACTAATTACGCTAATGGATTAGAATTGGGGAGGGTAAATTAGAGGAAGTGAACCGCATTTGCGTGGAGGGAGAGTGGAAACCATTTAGGAATAACCACCCCCAGTTCACCCGACCGAGATTCGAACCTCGATCTCCCCGTCCTCAGCAGTCGAGCTCAACACGACAAGCGCGTTAGCCAACTACGCTACCAAGGCGGGTTTAAATCTAACAAATTGTCCCAATTTACAAATATAGATACATATTTTTTATTAGAAATTACTGTTACTTCGCTTGTATCGCGAATATATTAACCTGCTTGAGAATTCAACCAAACCATATAAAATGTGAACATTTGAAAAAAAAAAAAATTGTGATTACTTTTGATTTTTATCGCTTTTATCGTTAAAACGAAAAAAAAAACAGTGTGTCTAATTATAAGACACTAGATAGCTGTTGCCCGCGGCTTTGCTCGCGTGGAAGTTGATTATATACAAATACGAAAATATACATATGTATTTACAGATTAATTAAAATATTACGTTACGTTGATGACCATAACTTGACCTCAGATCAAAAATAATGCAAGTCCGATACAAACTTTCACCCCTTTTTCATCCCTTATTAAATAAAATTTCCAAAATTCCTGAAACACGTATTTATTTGTTTTACGTCAATAACCAAATACAAAATTCTGTTGATGTAACTTTCAAAATAACGGACTTTCATACTATTATCATACATATTATCATCCCCTATTTTGACCCCTTTGGGTTGGAATTTTCTAAAATCCTTTCTTAGTGGGTGCCTACATAACAAAATGAATATACAGTCCGAATTTCATGCTTGTAGCCTTGATAGTTTGCGCTCGGCGATGATGAATCAGTCAGTCAGGACATGTTATTTTATAAGTATAGATGTGAAGCTACGACAGGCCAGTAGTGGAAAATAGATGGCTTGAATAAAAAAAACTGACCACGGGCTGGAAACAATAGTGGATGTAAGGTAAAATTAAATTATACAAATAGTATAAACAGTGTTAAGGATGTTCAAGATAATTTTGAACTGTTTTTACTTTATTTTTTTTGCGGGGAACCATTTTGTGCTCTCTTGGTTAACAACAACACGATCCTACTTAACTTTCCGTATGGTCTAATGCAGTGAGAGGCAAAGTACGGCCCGCAGACAGGTTCAATGCGGCCTGCGAAAGAATTCCAAATTCCGATTGAAAAAAAAGTGTTAAAAATCGATGATAAACAAGGAAAAAAAATCATTTTGCACTCGTTTGTTTTTCTTTATATTTTATAGATTATTGACTAGTGTCCAGAGATTAAATAATACGCAAACCATACACGAAATTGGAATGTTAACGTTTGGTTGAGAGAAATTCAAGTAATGGTAAGTATTTGTTATATTCAAGTATTTGTTAAATAATATAGACAACTCATATTAGAATTACATATCATTTTAATACAAAGCCATTTAGTAATTAATAGAACTTAATTGTACAACAGTTTCATAAAATGTACAATTGTGACCTTTTAATAAACCATGTTAGCCCGCCTAACGTTTTTCTTTTTTCTTTTGGCCCACTCCACGAAAAGTTTGCCCATCACTGGTCTAATATAATCAAGGAAAACCTTTAACAAAATCGGTTATCATTAAACCACTTCTATATAATACGGGTTTGCGGTACTCCAATTATTTTAGTTTTGGTAGCTGCCCGAAATCGATTCAAAGATTTTTACAAAACTCGAAATATTTGAGTACTCGTATTTTCGATTTTTTCTCAAAATTTCGAGTATAACGAATTTAATCATTTTAAAGATATCTTTTCATAGCACATAGAGTCCCTCAATAATTCTTTCTGTCTAGCTAAAAAAAAAAATTACAAATTACTTAAAATGTCTAAAAATCCGAATTTGTGTGACTATATTTTTTTTTATCAAAATCATCTTAAGATCAATACTTTAATTTATGAATAAATCTATTATAGAGATTAAACTGATCTATCTATAGCACAAATATTGTAAATATTACTTGGACTCGATAAAAAAAACTCGTATGTTTTCATTTAAATTGATTCGAACTCGACTCAAAGTGAAAAATTTATATTTGCACTCCGAAAAAAAAACCACTTCATGGCTTGAGCTCGTGATAGATCTATATTGAGCGAGAGGCCACCACCATTAGTGATGATAGTACCAACAAGTGTGGATAGAGGGTGTCAGGTGGTCAGCACAGTGAACCCTCCAGCCGTTAATCTCAGTTTTTTTATATCCAAGCCGCTACTTCTTCATTCAAGTATCTCCTCAGTTGTCTTCATGAGGATGAGTTGACCTCGTTACAGATCCAATGATTCACAGGAAAACCCTTACTAAATAATTTAAAAAAAAAACATGATAAAAACAGTTCAAAACTGATGAGAACACAATTTAAGGGCAGTATTTTTGCAGTTTTTATATTGAAACAATTTTTGTCAAAATAAATCAAATATTTCTTAAGAAGAAACATAATTTAATTTTCTTCACACGGTGGTATCAACAGTTGTTGAATATTTGTCAAGAGCATAGCGGCGTTAGCTGACAAACTTTTTATATAAAGAGAAAAAGTTGTCATTAAATTCCAGGACACTCTTGACAAATATTAAACAAATGTTGATATCACCGCGTGAAGACAATTAAAATTTCTGTTTCTACTGGAGCAATATTTGATTTATTTTGGCCAACAAAGTGTCTCGCTATTAAAAACCGCAAAAATACTGCTCTTATCGCACATCTCCTACACTTACACCTTAAGCTACTAAAGGAACCACATGTTAAGGTATAGTCCGATTTAGATAGCAAGGAACCTTTTTGACCGTATAAAAATTAATAAAATTATTTTTCACTTATTCGTACCTAAGTTCATGTGAGTTGTAGCTAACACCTTTGATAGATAATATCTATGGGCCAGCCTCGTAGTCAAGACTTAGTGCGGCTAGGTACCAAACACAGGACCACACACATCGAGACCAGAATGGAATGGGCTAGTCTCAGGTGTCGTCTTGTGTTTGGTATTATTATTATTATTATTTTATCACTACGTCTTACTACCCGTTCAAGTTATACAGGGGCGCAACCAGAAATTTGAGCTTGGAGAAGATTTACATAATAATTTAATAATTGCACCGTTATATATTTCAATTACTGTAATATTTGGAAATTTGATTCAGAGTAGGGGGATAAGAAAGATAGAAAATCAGCGATGCCCCCCTAAAAAGTGGGGCTGGGAAAAACTTTGATTTCAAAGGATGCAAATGGTAATATTTAAGCTAATTTGTACCAAAATCAGATCCCTGGCCTACCCTCTGTCACTGTACGCCACTGGTCGACAGGTCTGTGTTCACACAATCTCCTTCACACCCAGGATTGGCAGTTGGTGGGGTGCGGGGGGGGGGGGGTGATGATATCTCAACCTCCCCTTCCCCTCTTCCTGGCACAACAGTGTCTAAATAATTGCTCTAAAATACAAATTTCAATTATGGTACCCATTTTAAAACTTGGTGTGCAAAAAGAGTAAATACTTCAACAATTTATAGAAAACATTACAGTATCACAGGTCCAGTTTAAAGTGAAATTTAAAATCAACAGAAAAAAGTATTCCTTTGAAAAGCCCTAATTACTGCACAAAATTATTTGTTTTATATTAATATAATTAAACAAAATATAATTAATTATTGTGAGAGCATAGTGCTAATAATATTTTTATAATATTCTTAATTTTCGACTGGGGGCTTCAGCCCCCCTCCCCCGTGGGTGAACCCCTGTACTTATGTACTAATTATGCTAGTGAAGAGGGGAAAGTCGAATTTAGTGTAAGTGTACCCACATTAGCGTGGAAGGAGAATAGAAAACCCTTTTGCGGGGGAATAAAATACCCTCAGTACACCTGACTGAGATTCGAACCTCGGTCCCCCCCCCCCCACTATCTACAGTCTAGTCTACTGCGAGAGTAGCGCCTTAGACCATGCGGCCACCGAAGTAGGTTGTTTGAGGCACACTAAGTCTGACACTATGACCATGAATTTACATTAATGAGGCATATAGTAAGATTTTATAAATATTGACCACACACAAAAAATTAAGTTGATATTTTCCAAAAGTTCCTTTCTACCAGAATCCTTACATCATATGTTTTTGAAATGAATCACCAAATTTGAGAGAAATAGATTTTTTTTTACTAAGGAAAAAAAACATGAGCTTACATTTCAACTGTACACATTAGAAATAGTTGCATTTAACAAGTTATATCACAAACAAATAAATAAAAAGTGATAAAGTTATGATAATTAATCAAGAGAAAGAGTGTTTGGTTGAAGAAAAAAAGAAATTTATTTTTCTTGCCGTGCCTCGACGGATTCTCTTACGACGAACAAGGGTCATCACAACTCAAAATTTAGAAACCTGATTTTATTACATAGACACAACAGTACATTTTTGTTGTTGTTTTTGTTGACTTTTCAATTAAGTATATTTTTATTTTTAAATCGCCGCCGCGTCTTGTGGACTGTTGCCAGTTAGGGCATAACTTTACAAGACTTTACCGGTAAATTATCAACTTCCCCTCAGGATGAGTTCACTTCACCGAACATTATAAAGGGTGTGCCAAGGTCACTTGGGAGAAGTTAAGTCAAATATTGGTTTGGTCCAATCCTTTGAAACAATACAATCAACGATATTAACATTTGTTTGGTTTTTCTTTCCCCTTCATCTTATACTTTGTTCGGGGTATAAAAAAAACACTCCATTGGGTCAGCCCACAATCAAGCCATATCGACCGAGTGGCCGGCCGTTTGTTGGGGAAGATAGTGCCAACTACTGCGGATAGAGGGTGTCATGTGGTCAGCACAGCGATCCCTCAAGCTGTTCATCTCAGTTTTCTAGACAGGAGCCGCTACTTATTTATCCAAGTGACTCCTCATTTGTCTTCAAGAAGCTGAGTTTGACCTCGTTACAAACAACAGAGAAATTTGGAAGCACCGAGGATTGAACCCGGGACATCTGGATCTAGAACACTGGATACTAGACCACAGTGTCCGGACTGTACCCAAATGGAAAAGGGAAGATTAATGTAGAATTTTAAAGGTTATTTACCCGTATTTGCATGGAGGGAGGGAAAACCATTTACCAATAAAAACAGCCTAAGTACACACAATCAGGATTCAAACCCCAATCTTTCTGTTAATCCAGTCTAAAACGAAAGTGACACTTTATCATGCAACCACCAAAGTGGTTAAAATTACAATTTAAAATACTCATTAATTTATTTAAAAGAAAACCCTTATTTTTGGGGTCGATATATATTGAATAAGTGTCAATTTTTGAATGTTTTTTTTTTAGTGTTGCACACCCTTGTGTATAAATGAGGGCGTGCACTTATAAGAGATCTGCAGGTAATCTTACTACTGACCAGAAAAGAAAATATAAATTTACAAATAAAGTCTCGCCAAAGCAAGCCTTTGCTCGCAACATTCCAAATCGAACTAAAAGTTTATGTAAACATTACTTTCGTTAATAAAACAATTGAGCTAGCTAATTCTTAACTATACTAATCACTAGCTATGTAAACATAGTATTGGCTTTTTTTTAAATTAGTTATAGTAATATAGTAGGTTACAAAGTATTTATCACACTTAATTAGATACGATAACATATACAATATAGAATTAGACGGGTAATCATTCAACTCCGGAATCGAACAAATAAATGAGAATAATACATTAATTTTCCCCCTCCCCTTCTAAATGACATATTTCGTGACAGAAAAACTAAATTTCCTCTTCTATCCACCAAATCATTCAGTCGTTTTCAAACAAACACCAAGATTTTAACATTTTGGACCACAAATAAGTGCTCTAAGTGCCTTTTGTCGATTTCCAAAGATACTTGTAACCACACACTTTAAGGAAAAAAACAAAAAACACTTCATTCATTAGCAATGTGTTTCAACAGCCATATAATAACTTTATTAATTTGTTCTAATATTTGTACAAGAGTTTTATTTTATGTATTATTTAACGATTTTCCTTATTCTACGATAAAATCTATGAATAATTAATAATTCAGTTGGCATAATTGTACGCTATTCTGGTGCCTTTAGTTAACGATGAGGGGTCATGCTGAAAAAAAAAAGAGACAAGCTTTTCGACAGCCCTAAGGTCAAATCTACAAGATCAGACCAAATTAGGCCATCACCTTACGTATGGATGACCATAATTTGTCTAACCACAAATCATGAATGGGAAATTACATCATTTTAGCACCTTATAACATTAATGTATTATAGAAAAAAAAAAGTAATTTTTCATGTAATTAGTAAAATGAGCTGGATTTTTTTCGTTGATAACCTCCATTTTTTTTTTTTATATAATTGTTTTTGAGATAAGAGTGACACACCAATTTTTGCCTCAGAAAGAATTCGTAGGATAAACTGTTTTATATTTTACTATTGTTTGTTTATTTCGCAGCCAATCTACAACTAAATTATATCAACTTTTACCCGTTCAGTATTTTGAATTGACATTTTGGATTTGTGCAAAAAACATGTGCGCAATAAAAGCGAATCAATAATTACAGGTTGCTATTTTTTTTTTTAATGAGTGTACATTTAATAATGTTTATTACAGTAGGGCAGTAAAATAGCTTGTTTTTCTTACAAATTGACTCCAGAATATTTTATTTCATTGTAATATTTATGATAAATTTACTTCATGCATTGTATTAAGAAACTCTACAACATTTTACTTTAATAGTTATCATCGTCACGCCATAAAATCCTTTCAACCACTGCCAACTTTCCAAAGATATTTCTTCGGAACTAGCTACTGACTTCAGCTTGACCCGTTATAATTCTAAAAGTAGACATCTGCCAGAACAAGCT
This sequence comes from Timema cristinae, assembly GCA_039000515.1. Classification (NCBI taxonomy): domain Eukaryota; kingdom Metazoa; phylum Arthropoda; class Insecta; order Phasmatodea; family Timematidae; genus Timema; species Timema cristinae. The sequence continues at coordinate 67,973,102 of JBCFYV010000935.1, read as the reverse complement.
AATGTATATCATATACTACCAGCTAACTTCAGAACAAATCCAAGAAACGGTCGTCCAAGGGCTCACGGAGGGTCCGTCACTTCCTTAGCTTGGATGGCTCTCAGTAAAAGGCTCCTCAGTTCGGACTCGGAACTCCTCCAAAGTTCCACCAGCTCTTCCCTGTTCAGGCGCTCCAGCGGCGAATCTTTAGAACCATTGGGCGAGGGGTGTTTCGGGTTGCAAGACGGCGGGGGTGGGGCCGGGGGTATGACGTCGTCGAACACCTCATCGAAATCCTCCAAGGTGCGCGGGGAGGGTTGACTGCTCACGTCAGGGATGGACGATGAGGTGGGGGAGACGGTCTCGCTCCTCGACCTCACGGCCTGACTCCTCCACGTCGGGCTCCTGGGGTTCTCGTGCCTCTGCATGGGTACCAGGAGGTCGCGCCCATTGTGGATCGACGAGTTCGGCGACGTGTGTAGAGAACTGTATGTGGTTTCCAGGCGTTGCTGGTGACTCTGCCTTCTCTTCAGCAGGTGAGGCTTTTTACCGGGTTGAGAAGACGTCCCCGCCTTCTCCGAGGTCGACGCCTGAGGCGCCGCGTCGCTGCAAGAGACGTTTACCTCTACGATGGAGTCGTACTGTTTAAACTCTGCCCTCTTGGGTTTGGGTTTCTCCGCGGGGAGTATCTCGTCCTCGTGACTGCAACTTTGTTGTATTTCAAGGCTCTTACTTCTATGTGAGGCACTGTTGAGATCACTTCTAGGGAAGACGGTGGCTATCTCCGTCCCTTCAGGACTTAATGTCCTTAACCGAGGTAAGCTTTTCATGGTGGGTTTGGTGTTCACCTCCGAGACGACCCTCTCTCGGAACTTGTGCGACCTACCGGGTTTGACCAACGCCTGGGACGTTGAGATATTCGCGAGGGAAGGGATCGGACTCTTGGAGCGGGACCTGTCCACCAGACCGCCGGCTTTCCTCCTCGAACTGACGTCGGAGCTGCTGAGACTCTCTGGCCGTGAGCTGAACGCGCTCAGCCTCGCCCCTATCGTCATCTCGTGGATGTAGCCCGCGTCCAACAGCCTCGTCTTGTCGGACTTGGAGGAGCTCACGTTGGAGGTGCTGGTGGAGCGGACATCCATCCTGCTGCTGCGGCGAGAGTTGATGTCCGGGGGGCTGTTGCAGAGACTGCTGCCCTTGCTGAGGCGACGCCCCACCGCGTTGGACGGGCACTCCAGGTGGGACCGGAAGGGAGTGATGTACATGTCCGTGCTGAACCTGCGCCGGGAGTTGGGGCTGAAAACAGATTTGGCTGTTTTTCGCGGACTGGAGCGCGCGGGGAGCAAGGAGGGGCTCAGGAGGCTCCGCCTCTTCTTCTGGACGTGTTTGGGTTCCTCGGGGGGTTGGTCCTTCTCCTCTTTCTGTACCCTGCAACAGAGCACCCTCGACATGGTTCCTTTATTCAACTTCAAGTTGTGACACTCTCAGTTAGAACCAGTCGCTTGAAAACCAATGGGGTGGCTGCATCAGTGTTTGCAAATTAAATGGTCATTTATCACTAATCTTTTTATTTTTATTGCAAATAAATAACATCAATCTTGGTAAAAAAAAATATGGCTGCTACACAGTCTTTGATGTAGGGACTATTATAATTATCTTGAATAGTCACGATACCACTAAACTCACCTTTAAATATTTTAAATTATCTCAAATAGCTTTCCATTAAAATTTTATGAACATACCTTAGATTATTTATAGAGGAAAAAATTGGTTTATATTAAAATTCCTTTATTTCCTTAAAGAAGAGTATCGTTTAAATTATCCAAAATATCTCTTTAAGGAAAACCTCTTTTCGGTTTTTGAGGTGGTTTGTATTACATATCCGCATCCACTGTCCATTTCCTATGTTTGTTCCTTTTACATGTTCCTATCTACGTGTCCCGTATTTACTTACATGTTTCCTCTTTCTCCCTTTTGTATTTTTCTTTTGTTTCCTCTTTTAGGAAGTTGGGTGACTTGGCGGTCTAGGGGTAAGGTGTCGCACTTCTGTGCTTGGGGTCCAGGGTTCAATCCTCGGTCCCGGCACAAATTTATCCTTCCTTCCTTGACCTCTGACAAGACGTGTATTAATCACAACTTGTGAATGTGGGAATGCCAGGCCTCCACCGTGGTTCGGATTCCACGTTAAACTGTAGGTCCTTCATTTCATCTCACAATCACCCTACCATTACACATTAGCGTAAGTGCGTACAACCCAAACGGGTAGTAAGACGCGGTGCTAATAATAATAATAATATTTAGGAAGTTGCATTGCGCGTTTCACACTCTTCCCTGGTGAGTTCTGATAGAATGAAACCTAGGTCGGGGGTAGCGATTGATTTACTTCAAGAGGCAGCCATTACCTCTTTGTAAAGTGTGAACTGTGTTCTTATTTTCATTGTAAAAGCCATATTGTGTTTGTTCCTTTCACCCCCCCTTTCCCTGTACCTTCTACCAGATATATATTATATTATCTAAAAAAACAGTAATTGTATCAACCCACCTGCGGATCTCTTGAATCATCTCGAAGAACTGTGCCTTACTCTTTCTTCTGCGGCGTTGTTCGTGTTCCTTCTGAAACAAATTCCCACCTAATCAAGAACAACAAAGGAACTTCAAGATGAACTAGACGCTGATTTCTGTAGGATTGGACGTCTAAAAGACCTTTCGTCCTATCATAAACCTACTATATTGGGTATATGTTGGTAGGAAAAAAGACCTCTCAAGTGTCCATTGCCACAAAAATAAGTGTACACAAATGGTCGCTGGTAAGTTAGCGAGCCCTCAAAACTATCTCTTTTACGTCACATCTTAGGGCAAAGCTATACTATCTCTTTTACGTCACATCTTAGGGCAAAGCTATACTATCTCTTTTACGTCACATCTTAGGGCAAAGCTATACTCTCTTTTACGTCACATCTTAGGGCAAAGCTATACTCTCTCTTTTACGTCACATCTTAGGGCAAAGCTATACTCTCTCTTTTACGTCACATCTTAGGGCAAAGCTATACTCTCTCTTTTACGTCACATCTTAGGGCAAAGCTACACTATCTCTTTTACGTCACATCTTACGGCAAAGCTATACTATCTCTTTTACGTCACATCTTAGGGCAAAGCTATACTCTCTCTTTTACGTCACATCTTAGGGCAAAGCTACACTATCTCTTTTACGTCACATCTTAGGGCAAAGCTACACTATCTCTTTTACGTCACATCTTAGGGCAAAGCTATACTCTCTATTTTACGTCACATCTTAGGCAAAGCTACACTATCTCTTTTACGTCACATCTTAGGGCAAAGCTATACTATCTCTTTTACGTCACATCTTAGGGCAAAGCTACACTATCTCTTTTACGTCACATCTTAGGGCAAATCTATACTATCTCTTTTACGTCACATCTTAGGGCAAAGCTATACTATCTCTTTTACGTCACATCTTAGGGCAAAGCTACACTCTCTCTTTTACGTCACATCTTAGGGCAAAGCTACACTATCTCTTTTACGTCACATCTTAGGGCAAATCTACACTCTCTCTTTTACGTCACTTCTTAGTGCAAAGCTATACTATCTCTTTTACGTCACATCTTAGGGCAAAGCTCCACTCTCTCTTTTACGTCACATCTTAGGGCAAAGCTACACTATCTCTTTTACGTCACATCTTAGGGCAAAGCTACACTATCTCTTTTACGTCACATCTTAGGGCAAAGCTACACTATCTCTTTTACGTCACATCTTAGGGCAAAGCTACACTTGCGTTCAGGACTCCAGCATGCAATACTTTGTGTATATATATATATATATATAAATAAGTTTATGTCTATTTATTTTTGAGTGCATTTGAAAAATAATTTATTTTATAACAACTTAAGTATTTTTATATTTTTGAGCATCTTTACCCCTTTTTAAAAATGTATTTTAAACAAGGAAATATAGATATTTTTGTGGATGAAGGAAGTCAACTGTAGCTCGTTTTCAAAATGTTGTGATCCCCTGATATTGTCCTGCGTGTATAAAGGAGACAGGGGTTGTATCCACACCCTTTTGACACTCTTCTGAAAGAGACTGGTGATCTGCCCTTGCCGGATGGTGTGCACCAACTCTCTGGCCGCGTGATGAGGTGACACCAGCTCCACGCAGTTGATGAACCGGTACAGTTTCTGAAACAAACAGTTACATTATTTCATCGATTGTGCTTTCATTTATTTATTTTTTTGCGGTGTTTTTATCATCAGAGAGACTCTCGTCCAAAAGTTGAACTGAAACAAAATACTATCGCATGTTCTTACCTGGATCGTTCTCTACTCAATATTAATAAAATGCTGTCTGTCACGAGCTTTAGTTATATCTACTGCATGCAGAAATTTGAAATTTTAAAATTAGTAGTCCCTGTGTACAAACATGTGCACCTTAAAACCAGAATTTTACCATTTTGATTATTTAAAAAAAAAAATTAGTTAGAAATCGGGTCGGGAGCAATAAAATGAAGAGTTTTATTGTTTGTTTGAAGCAAAGAAAAGTAAAGCGTTGTTACACATGGTAACTACACAATAAATTGCGTGGCTACCCTTGGCAACGCCGTATACTTTTGCTAACCTTTTATAATATAATAATAATATATAATAATAATAATAATAATAATAAAATAATATAAATGTTTACAAATCTTTCTATAAAATATTTACATCGTAGAAGATGATCTCCTGATACCTCAGCTCAGTCGGTAGCGTATCTGTCTACTGAGATAAGAGTCCCTGTTCCATTCCCGGCATGACAGAAATTTATTATTGGTGAAATGTTTGTTTACCCTCTCACGGTGCTGAATTAACGGCCGGGGGACTGGGTGTTGTGTCTTCAGAAAGATTATTAGACATATGAAGCTATGACAGGCCTAGCAAGCCGGTGGTGGAAAATATATGGCTTGAATAAAATATTGGTCCAGGCCACAGGCTGGAAAGACTAATGGGTTTAAAAAAAAAGAACATGACCTTGAATTTTATCAAAGAAAACAACGAAATCAAAGGATTAACCCGAACATACTTTGCATTTAAAAATCTAATGGTCAGTGGTGGATCCCCTAGTACCCCAGGGGGAGAGGGGGCACAGTGGTAAGATGATTTTTAGTGTGCTAGACAGACATCTGGTTAAATCCATTATTATGTTGTCAAAGTTCAACTTTGTTCAGCTTCACAGAGGTTTGTATATCTTTACTTTCCCCCCTTACACTGCTTGTGACAACAACTACAGCTCGGAGAACATCTTCAAAACTGTAAATAACTAAGAGTGACACAGTGATCATGTTATTTATATTCTACACCACAGGTGATCAAACTGTGGGTCACATCCCAACTTGGGGTTGCGAAAAAAAAAATCCGAGCACCGAAGCAAACATTTAGAAACGTGAGTAAATTAAATATTTACTATAAAACTATTTAAATTAAACTAATCTACATTCTTTCATTCTATATTTGTTTAGTCAATTGCAAAAACAATTTTTTTAAATAATAATCTAGTTAATTTATTATTTATTTATTTGAGGTATTTAAATGTGCACTTTCTGAACTTATTGATTATATTAGCACACGAGAATTTCTATGAGCGAGAGTGAAAGGGCTTACCAATGTTGCCAGAAAAGGTATTTTCACATACCTCCCAGGGTTTATTTACACGCCACAACTGAACTGGGAACAACAGCTCCATTTCTCCGAATTAAGTTTTTATCGATCAAGAAAAATCCGTCAACCCGGTTGGAAGGCCGTAGCTGGGGTGATTTTGGGGGTCAACCCCACCCCCCGAAATTTCACGGACAAAATATATATGGCTTTATTTATGGTTCAAACAATATCAAAATTAAGATACAAGTACAATCTAGGGGGTTGTGTTACCATAAAAAGCACTTCAGAAAGTTTCTAAAGGGGTTTAATATTTAGAATTTTTTTTAGCTTCGGCAATTGGGGGTGTTTCCCCCTAACCTCCCCCCTGAAATTATTGGTTGGCTACGGTCTTGCCGGCTGGGTTTGAACCCACAAACATCAGGTCGTAGTCCGAGCACTTTACCCCAAGACCCCCCCGAGGACATCAACATGGTTAATCAAGATAACCTAATGATTGATTATCTGCATATATTATAAACTTTGTGAATTATAAAACTATTATTAATAATATTAAAATAACCCGCCTCGATGGTGTAGTTAGCTAACGCGCTAGTCGTGTTGAGCTAGACTGCTGAAGACGGAAAGATCGAGGTTCGAATCTCGGTTGGGTGAACTGGGGGTGGTTTTTCCTAAATGGTTTACCACTCTACCTCCACGCAAATACGGGTTCATTTCCTCTAAATGCAACCTTCCCAATTCCAAATCCATTAGAGTAAATAGTACTTAAGCGTATAATCCGAAGGGTTAGTAAGACGCGGGGCTAAATAAAAATAAATATATTAAAATAACTATATTCATGCATTTTGTGCAATAAATATGTTCATTTTTATAATTATTCTAATTTGATCGTAAACTGCTCAAAAATCCGACAGTAGAGTAAAAACAAATCATGTTAACTGAACCCTTTCTGCCCGGGGTGTAGTGAAAAGGGTACGAGGATATAAAGAAGGAGTTTAAGATGCAGTGTTCTACACAGACGATGGCGATTGCCAGAATAAACTCGCTCACCTGACTGAAGAACATGATGTTCCGACTGCGCCAGATGGTGCCTTTAGGCTGGTGCCTCAGAATGGGTAGGGTGTAGCGGTAGAACAGGTGTTCGAACAGGAGTATCAGACACCCCAACACCATCCCTAGACCCAGCAGTAGGAATACACCTGGAATATGACACATGCCGGTCAGTGCTAGGTGAGGGGGGTGATAAGTCTCACCTCTTGTAAGTCACAATGTGGTTACTCACTCGTCCGTACGCAGCGTTTTTATACTCTCTTGTGACTGCGGGGAGGGGGGGGGGTGTAACTGTTTGTAAAACGTTGTTATACAGGAGTGTCCACACAGTACAGTTTTTTCCACTAAGTCCCGCGCAATTCAACATGGAATGAATGCTACTCTGTTCAATTTTTACAATTCGTCTTGCAAAAACTAGGGGGGAGGGAGGGCGGAATAAACGTCTAAGTGTACGTGACACTCAATATGCTTCAGACATCTTGTCTGCAAGGTCTTGAACTGCGCAGGAAAAACGTTGTACTAAACCTTGCGTGTGGACCGAGCTTTAGTTAAAACCATAACAAATGTTTGTTTGCACTTAATCAAAGGATATTTTGGTGTGAGAGTATAAAAATAGCCTCGCCTCGACAATCCGAGGAGGCTCAAAATGGTGTAAAAGTACCTGCCACTGAGGCTACTCCGAGAGGTCTGGGCTGTGCGATGTCTGTGGCGAGTTTGAAGCAAGGGAGGGCGCCATACCATTTTTCCGAATATCATGTAACATGTGATATTGGCGTCATGGAGATTGTCCTGCAACACCGTTAGTGGCGGAGAAATGCATTTAAGTGCAGGACTTAGTGTAGGTATTGCTTATGTAGTAGTACTAGTAGGAGGTACTAGGAGTAGTACTTATTGGTAGTACTGGGTAGTAGGTATTGTATGGTACTAGTAGGTAGATAGTAGTGGACTATGTGAGGTACTTAGTACTACTAGGTAGTACTTAGGTACTTAGTAGGTTACTTAGTAGTAGTACTTAGTAGGTAGGTACTTAGTGGTACTTATGTAGTAGGTATTGTAGGTAAAGGTAGTAGGTACTTATGTAGTGGTATTATGTAGGTGGTCTTATGTAGTAGGTACTTAGGTATTTTAGGTAGGTACTTAGGTATTATGTAGGTAGGTATTAGGTACTTATGTAGGTAGGTATAGGTTATGTAGTAGGTACTTAGGTATTAGTGTAGGTATTAGGTAGGTAGTACTTATAGTAGGTATTAGGTAGGTAGGATAGTGTGGTACTTGGTAGGTAGGTATTAGTAGGTAGTACTTAGGTAGGTATAGGTAGGTACTTAGTGATAGGTAGGTACTTAGGTAGATAGGTAGGTAGGTATTAGGTAGGTAGGTAGGTGGTAGGTAGGTAGGTAGGTAGGTAGTAGGGTAGGTAGTAGTAGGTACTTTAATCTCAGAAGTACAAATATTGGCTTAAAGCGTAGTTGATTTTTTTAAATTTAAACTTAGCTAGATAGGGACCTGTTAATAGCTTTCGCTTACAGTTAGGTGAAAACCATATTTAAAAATATAAAACCAATGCTTCAAACATGCGGGATTTCCAAACGCATAAAACGCCCTCCCCGTGTAGCAGCCTTAATGATCCTACATCACAGAAAGTACTTGGCATTATTACATGTACAGTGCCATGCGCCTAGCTCCTATGCAACCTGTTGTACACGCATGCTTGAACAGCTTTGCTCTCCCGGCGCTATACGCCGAAACTTGGAACACAATTTAATGGTATTAGCGTAGTTTTCTGGATGTAAGTGTATAGGGATATTGTATTAATTTTGGTTCTAACAAGCTATACGTGCAGTTTGGGTCACGAGTTTCCGAGCATTCTGTAAACATAGTTTTTGATTCCCTTCAACCTTGACACTCAGCTGTACCTTAAGAGGGAAACCTTTGGCCATCCCACAGCGTACGTGTCTTCGTTGATAGCGTCCCCGATCTTCTGTAGCTTGCAGCCGTGGTCCGTAGCCCTGTAATAGTCCAGGATGGGAGTATCGGCGATCAAGATGTCCAAGGTGTCGTTCCTGCAATAACACAGGGCTGGTCTTAGTTGCAATGGACACGCGATTAACTCACGGCTAGCTAATGTTTGTTGGCAGAGTTTTTGTTAGTTTGTAAGACATGTGCTTGTTCAACCTAATTATTATTAGAGGGTAGTAGGGGGGACCTGGTGGTCTAGGGTAATGTGTCGGACTTCTGTGCTAGAGGTCCGGGGTTCAAATCTCGGTCCCGGCACAGATTTATCTGATTATCAAACCCTTCCTTCACCTCTGACAAGACGTGTATTAATCACAACTTGTGAATGTGTGGAACGCCAGTCCTCCACCGTGGTTCGAATCCCACGTTAAGCTGTAGGTCCCCCCCCCCTTTACTCTCCACCATCATCATTCTCACGGATAATGGGATTCATCTTAATTGTGCCCCCACCTCAGAAATAAGTTCCCCCATGCACCAGGAGAGCAGAGGTCAGATAAGGTCGAATGACCAAGATCTGGAGCATTAGCACTACCCGTTATTAGAGGGTATTTGGTCTAGTCCAGTGGCGTGCAGAGGCGTAGTTTCTTGCCATGTACAGCAGAGTTAGTTGAAACTGTACCAACGAATAGAGTCTGGGGGCATGACCCGGGGATTGTGGTGGGCAACATCGTTAGAGCTTTGTGGGTCGACAGTCCAGTATAGAGGCTTGTGGTGGGCCGACAGTCCAGTATAGAGGCTTGTGGTGGCGACTCAGTATAGGCTGTGGGCTGAAGCAGTATGAGGCTTGTGTGGCCGACAGTCCAGTATAGAGGCTTGTGGTGGGCCGACAGTCCAGTATAGAGGCTTGTGGTGGGCCGACAGTCCAGTATAGAGGCTTGTGGTGGGCCGACAGTCCAGTATAGAGCTTGATGCGACAGTCAGTAAGAGGCTTGTGGTGGGCCGACAGTCCAGTATAGAGGCTTGTGGTGGGCCGACAGTCCAGTATAGAGGCTTGTGGTGGGCCGACAGTCCAGTATAGAGGCTTGTGGTGGGCCGACAGTCCAGTATAGAGGCTTTTGATGGGCCGACAGTCCAGTATAGAGGCTTGTGGTGGGCCGACAGTCCAGTATAGAGGCTTGTGGTGGGCCGACAGTCCAGTATAGAGGCTTGTGGTGGGCCGACAGTCCAGTATAGAGGCTTGTGGTGGGCCGACAGTCCAGTATAGAGGCTTGTGGTGGGCCGACAGCCAGTGAGGTTGTGGCCGACAGTCCATATGAGGCTTGTGGTGGGCCGACAGTCACGCAGAGCTCAGGCAGGGAAGCGCTCACTTGAGGAGTTGGATGCCCTCCTCGACGTCTCGCACCATGAACCTCTGCATGTGCTCCCACAGATGTTTGTTGGCCTTGTGCACGTAGTAGTCCGCCGCCGAGGCTCGGGGGCTCCCACTCTCTGGCTCAGCAACTGAACAAACAACCAGAGATACTTGACGCCTTAGACCGCGTGAACACAGTCACAGGGGAAAATAATAATGTCAGTCTTGTGTGAGAGGGAAGAAAATAAATAGACGTGAGCTGTTAAGAAGGAACGGTAGAATTTGAGAGGAAATGTACTCCATTAGCGTGTTGGGAGAGAGAGAGAGAGTAGGAATCTATTAAAGAAAAAACCTCTCTACACCCAACCAGGATTTGAACCTCAGTCTCCTCGTCACCGGCATTCCAGTATAGCACGTGAGTGGCTCATTAGACCACATGACCACCGATTCCGGTAAAAGAAAATGGGTATAGTGTTGGTCTTGCCACAGAATCGAACGCGGGTCCTCCCAGACTAGTATATACTCACGCTCCTGTCGTGGTAGTTGCCCACCGCGTTGTGGAAGAAGAGCCCGGCAATGAGGGCCGCGATGTTGGCGGTGTAGGATGCGACGAAGATGACGGAGAACCCTCCCAGACGTTGATGAGGAACTTGTTGGGCCAGGACTTGGGCGCCTTGAAGGCGACGAGGTGTCCGCACAGCAGCCCCCACATCACCCACAGGGCGGAGGCGATGCTGAAGTTCTTGCTGCGCTGCCGACCCCAGGGGTTCAGGCCAAAGGGCTGAGCCACTCGTAGACCGCCACCGCCATGGCCGTGATGTTGAGCGAGGTGAAGATGGCGATCCACAGCTCGGGACTGAACGGGAGCAGGAATGCGAGTAACGGGACCTCGCTCTTCTGTGTCGGGGCCGCCAGGAACGAGACGCCGCTGAAGAAATACGGCACGGAGTAATCTATGACCTCTGACCTCGCGCTAGAGACGCTGAACGCCGCGAAGGCCATGTGGGCGGCTCCAGAGACCAGGTCGCCGACTATACCGTTCCACTCCGTACCGTTCTCAGTCCTGGTTCTCGTCCCGAACGCACCGTCAGACACGACGTACAGGTGGAAGTCGAACTCTAGCTCCTGCGCCACGTTCTCCAAGAGATCCATCGTCAGTCCGTAGCAGCAGTTGGTCCTGTACTTGTATTTCTGAGGTTGGTTCGGCAGCTCGAACATACCCGTCGCAGGGATCTTCTCCAGGAAGGTGAAACGTCTGCTGTCGACGTCCTCCGCCCTTGCCTCTGTCCCGTCGTCATCCTCGGGGTCGTCGTGTTCCTCGTCATTGAGCCGCTCCTGGTGTCCATCTCGTTGAACACGAGGGTGAGGTTGTCCTTGTCGGAGGTGAGGACTCGGTGGCAGGGGACCCCACGCAGACACTGGCCGTCCTCGTCCAGTTCGCCCTCCATCACGAAAGGGGGCGCCAGGGCGGTGACAATCCTGAAGACGCTCTTGGCTCTGGAGGAGAGTCCGGCCACCACCAGGTCCCCCCCGGGCCACACGATGGTGTCCAGATGTACGGAGCGGCCAGAGATGTCCCCCACGGGCCTCCAGGTCAGGTTACCTTCGCCCCTGACACCAGAGAGCGGCGTTCAATGAGAGAGTACATATTAGAGGGAGGGGAGATCACATTGAGGGAGGGGGAGAGTCAACATCTGGACAGAAAAATATTTCAATAAACTTAAAAGCAGTGTTATGTGACAACCAAAAACTCATCTTTGACTTCGCTTCGCGTGTTTAGAGTTTGGCTTCGCATTATTAAAACAATCGCCACCAACACCCGTAATAATAATTAATAATAATAAATAATAATAATATAATTTATTTAAAAAAATAACAATGCTGAAATATGTGTTTCCCCTTCAACGGTTATGAACTAACGACCGGGGGTTTGGGTGTTGTGTCTATTCTAGATTTAAGTTAGTTTATAAGTCGTGTGCTTAAATAATTAGTCGGGTTCAGAATGTACACGTTAACTATCTTAGATAAAAAAAATATTATATCTCATTAAAATGTTCTCGTATCAATGATGAGTTGTTCAATATTCATTTATTTTTGAAACATGGTTTTTAGAATTTAGATGCATCCGATGTACACAAATTGTCAGAGGTGCTTTTTCTTGGACACCCCCATCCCCTATCATACGGGTACGGTCAACATTGTGTTCGCTCTATTGTCGCTGAACAGATATATTATTATAGCTATGGTGGAACATTGATTTTTTAGAAAAATCGAGACAAAAGATAGGTGCATCGCATATTCCATGTATATGTTATAGCAAAAAAAAAATAGAGTAGATAGAAGAAAATAATAGGAGATAACAACAATTTAAACATAAAACTATTTATTAAAACTCTGTTTTCATTGCTAATTCAAGGTAACGTCGAGCTACATTTCACGTATGTCAATAAAAACTCAGTACAAACACTTTTATTATCATTATTTCGTTAACACCGCGTCTTACTACCTGTTCAGGTCGTACGCATATATGATAAATATTTAAATGGAATAGAGATGAGGAAGGAAGAATTTCAAAGGTAATCCACCCAAATTTGCGTCGAAGTAGAGTGATAAAACCATTTATAGAGAAAAAAAACTCAGTAGACCCGACTGGTTTTCGAACCCCGAATCTCCCCGTATTTATCAAAGTGGTCTAACAAAAGAGTGACAGCCTTAGACCGGTCGGTCACTGACACGGATTATAGTGATGTTAATCGTTTATTAATCAATCAATCAATCAATCAAGAGAGAGAGAGCGGTATAAATCAGTAGTTAATTGTCGCGGACGATTGATTGAAACCTATCAATATCGGAGACAGGACGAACGTTTCAATCGGTAATCCTCTGGCAATATCGTGATTAGAATCCTTTGAGCGGTCAAAACGTATCAATTACCGAGCTTGGTAACAGCCGTGTAACACACATTAACTTGTTAAACCAGGGGAATTACCGGGTTTGCCAGTCATGTACCGTATCGTTTTCTTTGAACGCTGATATTCAGTCGGACTAATATATTTTGTTAATAATATTATTGTATTAGGCCACTATCATTTGTTGGATACGAACCTAGACCTTCATAGCTTCAAGCCTCGCCAACACACTCCACAAGCTCAGTTTCCTTCTGGTCCTTAAGTCTGTATGAGTTTTAATTTTGTGCGTCCTCTTAAGGGGGATTCCAAGGTAGCTTAGATATTGCCAATCAGATGTCGTGCTTAGATTAAATAACGAGAAACCTTGGTCAACCCTGCCTGATTTTAGTGTTTAATAAATGAACACAAAACTATTTTTTATGACGCGAAATAAGCATAGTTTAAAATTTGAAATTTTCTACTCTGAAAAATCCAAAATTCCACATATTTTAGTTTGTCATTAGATAGAAGTGTAGGGGAGCGAGAAAAGATCAGGGGTTTCACAGTTTTTATATAAAAACTTCTTTTTTTTGGACAAAATAAATCAAATATTGTTTCAGTACAATCGTAGAGTTTAATTTTCTTCTCGTAGGTGACCTGGCAGTCTGGGGAGTCCGGGGGTTCAATCCTCAGTTCCGCACAGATTTATCTGATTGCCAAACCCTTCCTTCACCTCTGACAAGACGTGTATTAATCACAACTTGTGAATGTGGGAATGCCAGGCCCCACCGTGGTTCGGATCCCACGTTAAACTGTAGGTCCTTCATTTCATCTCACAATCACCCTACCATTACACATTAGCGTAAGTGCGTATAACCCGAACGGGTAGTAAGACGCGGTGATGAATGAGATGAATAATAATATAATAATAATTCTTCACGTTTTGATATCAACAGTTGTTGAATATCTGCCATGAGCATAGCAGTATTAGATGAGAAACTTTTAAATTAAGAGAACAAGATGTCATTAAATTCCAGGACATTCTTGACAGATATTCAACAACTGTTGATATCACCATAGTAAGGAAAATAAGCTCTTGTTTCTACTAGCAATATTTTATTTATCGTACATCCAATAGGGTAGTAAGACGTGGTGATGTAAATATATTTTATGTTTGTATGATTCACAATATTTACAATATTTATTGTTATAAAATATTGTAATAGTTTAGTCTTCACCATTCTATGAAATCTAAGACCCCGCAGTATTTATAATGATATTATTTCATTATGTTATATTTTTATTAATTAACACGGTGCTTTTATCCCCATTAATATCTTATTTCCTACTATACATGATTATTATTTTTCTGTATTAAAACTTTTGTAAACATGATTTTTTAAAATATATTAATTTGTTATTTTACAGGCTTTGATAATATATATCATAAGTGACGCTGCAGATTACATAACTTGACGTATGAATACTTGAATGTAAATATAGTAACTTTTCCTAGTTGTCAGATAAGATTCTTCATATAAAAATGGACCATATGTTTCCTAAGTATTTTCATGAATTGTTATTAGTTTTATTAAATTATAAAATAAATAATAATCTTATCGGTTGTTCTCTGTGGGTGTGTAACTTGGTTCCTTACCTTACACAAGAAAACCAATTTAGGGTGTTCAAAAACAAGATTCTTAGGAAGATATTTGGTCCAAAAAGTTATGAGACTACTGGAAGTGGAGGAGGTTACATAATGATTAATTACATAACCTGTACTCATAACAGGACGTTGTTAGGATAATCAAGTCTCGTAGATTACTGTGGCAGGACATGCAGTGTGAATGGGAAATCTAGAACCGTGTTCAGGGTACTGATCGGCAAACCCAATGGGAAGAGACCATTAAGAATAGATGGGGTGTAATGAGGTGGACTGGATAGAATAGCGCAAGATAGGAATAGGTGACGTAATTTTGTAAGTTCGGCGATGAATTTTGAGTTTATAATGCCATAGAGTAAGTAAATTACTCATAAAGTGGTGTAAAACAAGTGGACCATTTTCCTCACCTTGGGTTGGCTCTGAGGCATAGCTTGGTCCGTCGTAGTCGGTGTTTTTTTCAGGCACTAGGTTCAAAATGTCGAACACCGCAATCAAGGATTTGTCTGAACTCTTAAGTCCACCCAGAACTTTACTGACGAGCGTTCGGAGCTCTCTAAAAGAAATATACATATCATGAATTTGAGAGTTAAAGATTTCCTTGTTAAAACTAATACTAAACTTAATAAAACCTTATTTTAGTTAAAAGAACAGTTTAGAAAATACAAACCTATTTCTTTGCTGTAATTGTTTATTGTTATTTTATTATATGTATTGATAATATCTATCAAAAGTGACAGTTTATATCAAAACGACTCGATGAATGAATACATTAAAATTGTTTTAATAGCTTTACCAAATACCAGATATTGTTGTTTACCTAAATCAAGCTATAGCTTACAACCAGTGTAACAAGTTGCTTACCTGGTCAAATGAGACAGGGGAACATATCACAGAGTTTAACAAGCTCTGCTTACCTGGTCAAATGGGGACATAGTGAGGGAGAACATATCACAGGTACAGTTGTAACAAGCTCTGCTTACCCTGGTCAAATGGGGACATGTAGGAGAACTATCACAGACAGTTGTAACAGCTTGCTTACTGGTCAATGGGGACAAGTTGAGAGAAATATCACAGGTACAGTTGTAACAAGCTCTGCTTACCCTGGTCAATGGACAGAGTGGGAAACACTGGTCAGTTGTAACAAGCTCTGCTACTGTCATGGGACAGAGTTGGGAGAACATAACACAGGTACAGTTGTAACACTCGCTTACCTGGTCAATGGACAAAGTGGAATATCCAGTACAGTTTAACAAGCGCTACTGAAACACTGCAGGACACGGCACTGAGAGCCGCTCGATACAACAGAAGGCCCGCTGCTATATTTACCTGACAAACAGCCTGGAGAAGTTGCGGTAAGCCACAGAGGAGTTGATCCAGCAGCTGGTCTCGTAGTTCCCCTCCCGGGCTCTGGCATCCAATCAGCGCACTGCGTCAACACCTGCTTGATGGTGTCGGCCAATAGCCGCACAGCCCCCTTCACCGTGTGGCGGTCAATCTTCATCGGGCGAGGTCTGATCGCCAGGAGTCCCACGGGTAGAGAATCCGTCATCGTCGTCTCCTCGGCCGTCTCTTGCGGATTCCACTCGAGATCCGGGTCGCGTTTCACGTCCGGTCTCGAAAACGAACTCAGATCGAAATTCACCCTAGAATCTTTCAGATAAGCCACCCGTCCCCCGCCTCCTCTAGTCGCACCCACGGGTCAAAGTCCGACGCGGAGGAACCGGAACTGTTCGATAAAAACAAATATTTGGAGTTTTTCCCTTCGAGTTTTGATTCTCTTTGAGCGTTACTATTTTCTACATCTCTAGGTGAGCTTTTGAGCCTTGAACTTAACCTACTGGTATTGCTTAAGAGAACCCTACCATCCCCTTTTGCGCCGCTCATCACAAAACCACGATTGAGCTGTTGCAACAGGAGCGAGGTGTTCGAATCACTTTGTAAAAAATCCTTCGGGCTTTTAGTTCTATTACGGTTGTTGTTTTTTTCAAAATGTTTTATCGAACTTAAATTTGTTGCAGAACTTATTCGTTGAAACGAGGGCACATTTACAATCGCATCGTTTCCTAAAAGGTCCCTTTTAAATTTTCTAATCGAGTCCGTTATATTTTTTGAAACTTTAACACTATTTACAGGTTCGTGGTTGATTGGTGTTTTAGGGGAATTATTTGTCTTGTCCACGGCGTCCGATTCTTTGGTGGTGTTGCTAAGAAGAGGCGTGTTATTAGGGCACGTGTCGATCCACAGCCAGACGAAATGGCCGTCCATCATGTTGAGTCTTTTGGCTTCTGCGGAGACGCGTTTCGCCGCGTACAGGTCGCAGATCAACAAAACAACCCCTCTGGTTGATCTGGATATATCAGCGAGCAATCTGAAACAGCGTCAGTAGACAGGGTTCAGGTGTGGACAAAAGACAATCATGCTAGTGGCTGGGAGACCGTTTCACTTGTGACTACGATACAAAGTTACAGTGCGAATATAGGAGTGAGAATAAAATAAGAGAAAAGGGCAAATAAATACAAGATACAGAAGATATATCTTAGTTCCTTAGTGTGAGTTGGAGTGTCCCCAAGACCCACTGAATATAGACATAGTGTCCCCAAGCCCCACCTGAATATAGACAGTGTCCCAATACCTACCTGAATATAAACATATTGTCCCCAAGACCCACATGAATAGACATAGTGTCCCCAATACCCACCTGAATATAGACATAGTGTCCCCAAGCTCCACCTGAATATAGACATAGTGTCCCCAAGCCCCACCTGAATATACATAGTGTCCCAAGACCTACCTGAATATAGACAGTGTCCCCGAGCTCCACCTGAATATAGACATAGTGTCCCCAAGACCCACCTGAATAGACATAGTGTCCCAAGACCTACCTGAATATAGACATAGTGTCCCCAATCTCCACCTGAATATAGACATAGTGTCCCCAAGCCCCACCTGAATAGACATAGTGTCCCCAATACCCACCTGAATATAGACATAGTGTCCCCAATACCCACCTGAATATAGACATTGTATCCCCAAGATCCACCTGAATATAGACAGTGTCCCAATACCTACCTGAATATAGACATAGTGTCCCCAAGACCCACCTGAATATAGACATAGTGTCCCAATACCACCTGAATATATACATAGTGTCCCCAAGACCCACCTGAATAGACATAGTGTCCCAAGATCCACTGAATAGACATGTCCAATACTACCTGAATATAGACATAGTGTCCCCAAGACCCACCTGAATATAGACATAGTGTCCCCAATACCCACCTGAATATATACATAGTGTCCCAAGACCCACCTGAATATACATAGTGTCCCCAAGCCCACCTGAATATGGACATAGTGTCCCAAGACCCACCTGAATATGGCCTGGTGGGGCGCGTCTGAGCGGAGAGGGTGTATGATGGGAACCAGAGGGGGAGTTCGGAACAGCTCGGCGAGGTCGCGGTGCAAGAGCACAGAGGAGGCCGAGTAGTCTGCCAGGACGGTGAACTGGTGCCAGTGTGTCGCCAGCAACAACGCGCGGACAGCTTGCACCATCTCGCGGGCACCAGGTTCGACCCTCACCTCCAGGGTGCCGAGATCAGACTGGCCAAAAAACACACACTTTCCGTCACCGTTAGTGAACATGACTGTACTGAACAGATGTATGTAGTGTGACACCGTAAAGCGTGGCAAGAATATCTATATCTCTATATACAGCTGTTCGGAAACTCATGGCCCAAACTGCACATATAGTTTGTTAGAACCAAAAGTAATACAACATCCCTCTACATTTACATCCGGAAAACGACGCTAGATCCATTAAAATGTGTTCAAAAGTTTCGGTGGATAGCGCCGGGAAAGCAAAGCAGTGCAAGCCATGCGTGTACACCAGGTTGCATAGGAGTTAGGCGCAAGGTACTGCACACCTTGACATCTTGAAGCACGGCACGGCAGCAGAACACACCACATAGTAAACAACACACCAGTTCATCTAGAAATGTGAATACGTACTGAGGGTCATCATTAACGTCCTACCTCACAGCAAATGGTTGCCATTACTACAGTAACTCCATGGCTTCTTTGGTGCTGACCAACAGCTCACAGCTGACAGCTTTGAAAAGTTACCAGACCAAATTATGTATCCCTACGCTGAACCATATGATCTGCAAAAACATGTGTTTAGCAGCTGTCACTTCTGACGGTCAAAATTTAGGTATATACCTAAATGTTGACTGTCAGAAGTCAGCTGTTAGCTGTCAGTCAGCACCAAAGAAGCAATGGAGCTACTGTACATGTGTAGTGCCATTCCCCTAACTCCTATGCAACCTGTTGTACACGCATGCTTGCATAGCTTTGCTCTCCCGGCGCTATTCGCCGAACTTTGAACACAATTTAATGGTATTAGCTTAGGTTTCCGGATTTAGGTGTAAAGTAATTTTGTATTACTCTTGGTTCTAAAAGCAATAGTGCGGTTTGGGCCATGAGTTTCGGAACAACTTGTATATATTAGTACCGCGTCTTACAGCCAGTTCGGGTTATTACACTTATGTACCAATTATGCTAATGGTTTTGGGGATATATTCTAGATTAAGTGTACCAGATTTGCATGGAGTTAGTGTGAAAATCCCTTTAGTAAATCTCCTTCAGTACACCCGAGCAAGATTCGAACCTCAATCTTCCATTCCCATCAACGAAGTCTAGTCTATTGCGAGAGTAGCTCCTTAACTATTCGACCACTGAATCTGGCTTCACAGTGATGAATTAATGTCGGGAATGTGTCTGTAAGTCATGTGCTGATATAATCAATCAGTTGAGAAAGCGCACGTCAGATACCTTAAATAAATAAAATACATCATAATGTCACCCAGGACTTAAGCAAGAACCCTATTATTATTATTTAGTACGCGTATGCACAGTTAGGTAATTATGACCTTGTTTTCTTAAAAAAAACTAATAAAATCCTCAGAAGGGGATAAATAAATAGACTAATCCAACTTAACACAAGATTTTTTTTAAAGAATTCAATACCTACATACTTAACATACCTAATAACACCGTTTCCTTACGGGTAGGCAAGAAACTGTGCACATAGCTCAAAAACAACTCTAACTTATTCCATCCTCACTAACTTTCTCCACACTTCCCTATCCTTGCATACTTCCTTCTCTTCAACAACATCCATACAGCGAGATCATACATACATCTTTTATTCCTTTAAAACTATTAATGTTTCTCTTTTCAACATTCGTCTACAACATTTAGCTCGTCTTACATGACTTATCCCTTCCTTTGATCCATACACTCTACCTTCATATATTTGCTTCGTCACTCAATCCACACTCATCCTTTCAACATTCCCGAGGATTCCCTTTCAAACCACACTCCTTCAACACCCATTCATCACTGACTCTGTCCATACAAGTTTGTCCACAAAAATTTTCTAGATATCTCATTCCAACCGCATTCACCTTGCTCTTGTGTTTCTCCTGACAAACCCACGCTTCACATCATAAAACAAATTGGCGTTAAAACTATTTTATTTACTGCCATCTTTGTCTTTTTACGATAGTACCTACATTCTTTGCAATAAATAGATAATAAAATACAATGTAGGTGATAAAAGATGACTAAAGATGTCAATAATAATGAAAAGAAACCCAAATAAGGCCCTCACAAAGATTGGGTGTCGTACGGCAAAGAATCAAATAAAACCGAGATATTGAGCCACTCTGTATAGCGCGAACGATCAAGGTGGAGTATTATTCCGTCTGATTGTAGCGATAATGGTCACTTAGGTATCGATCGACATGCCGTTCAACCCCAGTGATAGTTATGACTATTGTTATTTATTAACCCTCCCTGTGAGTTTCGCCGAGAATTCCTCCTGTATTTATTATGATTGGGTTTAAAGGCGTATCGACACGAGGTCTATCAGCGTCATTCTCTGGTTTATTTAGTGTTAGAAAGGCTTTTATTGTCTCTGGAGCAGCGTCTGTATACCGCGTATTGGTAGGGTGTGAAAAAAGTATCGATACTTTACTAATGTCGACATTTTTACTTTCGATACTAGTATTTTTTACTCGATACTTTTTACTCGATACTCTTACTGGTATCAGTACTCACACTTCGGTATACAGAGTGGACTGTGGAGGAACACGAAGAACAAATGACGGTGCAATTGGCGACCAGTATTACTACCCCTTCCTTTATCAATAACTATGCTAATCAAAAACTAAACAAAAGAACCTTTTGTAGAACTCAATGAACTCAAGTCACCTCAAGGGTGTCCCAAGCAGACGAAGCGTAAAAGAGCGTACATTATTCTATTGTTTGTCAATAGTTAATAATTTATCTTGATAGAGTATATAAATGAGTGTAGTTAAAAAAATTGCACCTTCCAGAAGTGAATTATAGAAGTTATTTTTTAAGAAGTTGGATAGCGAAAAATCATCTTGTAAAATGTGTTTTTAAAGTATTAAAAACCATTATAATTTTCAGTGTTTAACTAAATATGGAAATACAACTATGTTGTGAAAAATTGAAATTATTATTACTAGATTTAAAAAAACTTTTTTTTTTCAGATTAAAATTTCCATACCGATACTTGTATGATATCGATATTTTTCTTTCGATACCACATCTCTACGTATCGGTAGGTTCCGTATTATGCCGTCAGTAATAAGAGATCGACTCTAAAGTAACAGGTTTCTTTGTCCATAGAGTCCGCCGCATTCGTTAGGTCCGAAGAAGCCGGGGGTCCCTTTAGCTGCCCGTGGCGACAATCACAGGTAGATAAATAAGTGAACATCGATATGAGATTCGAAATGTAATGTACGCATCAATGACAGTCAATAAAATCGTCACCATTTTTTAAACGTACTGTATTTTCTTTCATTTATAAATCTCTAATGACAGTTAAAAGAAAACTTCAATGCATAGAAACTATCATTATTTTAGCTAAAAAAGAAATGGGAACGAATGGTAACTGTTATAGGAGCGTAGACAGTGGTGGCTTTGAGGGAGGACTTCGGGGTGCCTCCTCCCTGAAAATAAAGCAAAAGAAGAAACAAAACATATTTTGAAACTCATACCAATTTTATCATATTTGTTCATTACATAATTAAAAACATTAACAAATTTAAAAAAATCGTTACATTATTTCTTCATTTTA
The DNA here is from genome assembly GCA_039000515.1 of Timema cristinae. NCBI lineage: Eukaryota > Metazoa > Arthropoda > Insecta > Phasmatodea > Timematidae > Timema > Timema cristinae. The sequence continues at coordinate 67,951,402 of JBCFYV010000935.1, read as the reverse complement.
TTAATAAAACTGGTAAACCCATAATCACATCGACGCGTGAGAAAAAAGCGCCCGTGTGTTAACATGTGCTCTGTAGCTGGCCGTCCCCGACGCCCCAAACTGTGCATGATTCACAGGTTGCTTGCAATGACAACCTGACGTCAATGTCCTCATCTCAGCGCTCGCCTAGCACGTTATTTGGGCCGAGTTAAAGTGAGACCCTGTAATACAAACAGCGGTCAGTCGTTTGTTTGAGCAGTCAAAAATGTGACGTTAGCGGTTTTAGCTCAATTTTTCGATTAGGCTTATTTGATTGAAAATGAAAGTTTACAGCTATTTAAAAAAAAACTTAATTTTGGTTATTTAACATTAGAAGAAAAGTCTAAATAAAAAAACAACAATGCAAGGCCAGTGCCCGATTTGAACTTAAGTCAGGTTTAATAAAAAAAAGTGCAAAGAAAGAAGATAATTTACGCACAGTTTTGATAGTAAATTAAAGCCAAGGGTATGTGAACGTGAAGAAAGTAACTTTTCTTTGTGTGTGTGTTTGTTATTTGGTCAAGAAACACTGTGATTGAAGACAGATTAAATGCTTTGACCATCTTGTCTATAGAACAGTCCATGATCCACAGACTTTTGGCCATGTTGCTTTTAAAACAGTCAACGATTCGCGGGATGCCAGACTTTTAACGAACTAGTAATAGAAAAATTCATTAAAAGACAAAAAACCGAAGATTATACTTTCTTTCAAACGATAAACTTACTAACACACTGATAATTATTAAGTATATTGTAGGTTAGTGTACAGGTTAGTGTTATGAACCTATTTATAAATGTTTTGCTCACTGGTGTGGAATTCTAGACCTCCACCGTGGTTCGGATCCCAAGTAAAACTGTAGGTCCTCCATTTTATCTCACAATTCCCCTACCATTACACATTAGCGTAAGTGCGTATAACCCGAACGTGTAGTAAGACGCGGTGATGATAATAATACAAGTTTCTATCTTTTATTAACTTTATGCTCTTCATACTTTTTAAGTGTAGTTTGTAAGTTAAATAAAAACTTTTGTTCCCCTAGTTTGACATTGTATTTTCCTCCTCCCCTGTTTGTTCTACCAGAGAGCTCCTCACAGGGACGTCCTAAACTCACTTGGTTCAGGATGCTCGACTATTCTAACGCGTTAGCCGCCCGAGCGCTTCTCAAACCCGCAACAGATCTCATCTCTCCCCTCCATCGATTCCTCAGTCTCCTCCGTCTATCCTTCTCTTCCTCTCACTCCATTTCTTCCCGTTACTTATCTACCCGTGACCATTTCCTCGGCCAAAACGTTTCGTTCGCAAACCTGCAGAAGAAAGAACTCATTTGTTCGGATTGAACCACTGACCCCTCCCCCCTGAACAACCACTTTTTGTTCCTTGACTGGTTTAATTCTGTGTCGGGGAATCACAGGGGATCAGTAAGTATGAGTTATGAGGGTTCGTTATTTTATTACTTTATCATTTAGAAAAAATATTGTGATCAAGGACTTTTTTATTTCGAGATAATGATGGATCTTCAAGTTTTATGTGAGTTCGACCTCAAAAATGTTGGTCTTAGAATTTTGTCTGTCCTCGTGTATATCGGTCTGTCTGTCTGTCTGTTTGTCTGTCTGTCCACATATCTGCCTGTAACCATGTCTATTAGTCCACCTCATTACACCTATCCTATCTTGAGCTAGTTATATCCAGTCCACCTCATTACACCTTATACCTATCAAGCTAGCTCTATCCAGTCCACCTCATTACACCCTATTCCTATCTTGAGCTAGTTATATCCAGGCCACCTCATTACACCCTATCCCTATCTCGAGCTAGTTTTATCCAGGCCACATCATTACACCCTATTCCTATTGAGCTAGTTCTATCCAGGCCACCTCAATACATCATATTCCTATCTTGAGCTAGTTCTATCCAGGCCACTCATTTCACCCTATCTATTACATGTTAATTCCAGTGGCGGCTCGTGTATAGTCACTGCGGAACTGCAGCACCCCCTATTTTCACTTGATATTATCGATAACATTTATTATAATGAGTGCTTTTTTCTTTAATTCTTTCTTTATTTTTGTAATACAATATATATTCCTTAAGCTTAATGTCCGTACTTCAGTAGCCATCCCCCAGTTTATGGAAAAGATACAAAAATATTTGTATGGAACTGTGCGATTCACAGTGCCAGCGACGTGGTGTTTGACTGTTGTGCGCATGCGCACATAGGAGAGGGGTGAGGAGGAAGATGGGACTGCCAGGTAGAGCGAGCACTCTTGGTCTCGCAGTGCCGGCTCTGGGGTGATGGTGGAAGGAAGTTTTTTTTTTTTACTCAGCGTGTGTTGTGCTTAAAAACCGTGTACCATATTCTTGAATGTGATAAAGTGTAGAAGTGTGTAGAGTTAGATTATTACTCTGCTCCAGCTATTCTATTTGATTCATTTTTTTTCGGTTCATTTATTTAACAGAAAACTTTAACCATGGCCTTGCATCCCCAAGAAATAAGTTCTGTGACTGTAAGTGAACTTCAACAGCTTAAGTTTTCACAGTTATCTTTCCATGAGAATGTTACAGTTAAGAAAAGAGGTCGTTCAACACCTGATATTCTAATATTCTAGCCAGGCAAAAGCAACAACAAGAAATATATTCGTAGCTTTAATTCTGAGTGGTACCAACGGAAAAGTTGGCTTTGCGGCTGTGAAGTAAAAAATGCACTGTTTTGCTTCCAGTGTTTGCTGCTTGGAGGTGATGTACTGTGGACAAAAGATGGTTTTAGAAATATAAACAAAATAAAAGAAAAAACTGAAAATCATGATAAGTCAAAGAAGCACGTTGATAATATTGTTTCACTGTCACTTTTAGGAACCATAAGTATTAAGGAGAAACTTAGTGAGGCATACAGACTTTAAATCAATGAGCATAATATAAAAGTTAAAAAGATCCATGAAATTTTGTCCAAAATAATGGACTGCATTTACTTTTTTAGAAACTTTGAAACTCCCTTACGTGGACATGATGAAAAAGACGATTCAGTAAATCCAGGGGTATTTAGAGGATTAGTAAATTTTGCATCTAAATTAGATTCAGATTTGAAGAATCACTTAGAAACCAGTGCAGTCTTCAAAGGTGTTTCTAAGACTATTCAGAATGAGATACTTGACTGCCTGCTAAATATATACCATGAGGAGATAAGGATGGACATTAGAAAAGCTTCCTTTGTAGCTGTTATGGTTTATGATATAACAGATGTTTCAGAACACACTCAAATGGTCCTTGTCCTACGGTACGTATTGAATGGAGAAATATTTGAGCGTTTTGGGGGATTCTTTATTACAGAAAATCAAACTGCAAATGGCATATCAAAACGTATTTTAGAACAAATGGACATAATCCTTCAAGGAAATGGACAAAAATTGATAGCTCAGACATTTTATGGTGCAAATGTCATGGAAGGCAAAAAAGCAGTAGTTCAAGCAAAAATAAAAGAAGTTTATAGTAATGCACATTTCATTCACTGTTATGCACATCAACTTAATTTAATAATGAGAAATGCAGCAAGTATTATATGAAAGGCAAGAATTTTTTTCTCTAACATTCTGGCTATTCCAACATTCTTCTCAAGATCACCACAACGTGTGTCCATTCTCAAGAAACATATGGACGTCAGCATTCCACGTCCATCCTCTACAAGGTGGAATTTCAACATACGGACCATAAACAACATTCATGAAAATTTGCAACCTTTAAAAAACTGCCTTACTGAAATTCAGTCAACAACAAATGCAGATCAAACTATTGCAGAAGCAACAGGAATTTTAAAATACCTGAATGATGATAATTTAAAGTTTTGGTTAGAGCTTTTACATCAGATTATGCCTCATGTTGAAATAATTTACAACCAAATGCAATCTCGAGAAATTAGTGTTTTTAAAGTTAATGAATATATAACAAATTTCAAAACTGCTATTTTAGAATTGAGAAACTCAAAGTACTGTGAGAATCCTTAAAAGACACTCATGGCAGAAGTTAAGGAAGTGTGTGACTATATATGTGTTGATATAATGGACAGATATTCTTCCACTAAACACTTAGTAGCTGCTAAATTGTTCAACGAGAATTGTTTCACTAGATTTAAGAATGAACATCCCACAAAAGAGATAGTACTGACCAATGAAGCTCATCCCATGATTGACAAAGAAAAGCTTGAAACTGAACTAAACGTATTCTATTGTAGGACTGATATTCATGAATATTGCAAATTAATTGAGCTGCTGAAATTTATCTTGGAAATAATCTAGATGATGTTTTTAGTGAAATTACTAAACGATAAAAATCCTCTAGATAATCCCTATGACTACGTCAGAGGCAGAGCGCTGCTTTTCAAAATTGAAAAGAATAAAAACTTTTTAAGAAGCACTATGAATTTGGAAAGACTAAATGCGCTTTCAGTACTTTCAATGAAGAAAAATTTCCTCAATTGTCATCCAGAGATCAAGGAGAGAATTTTTAAAATTTTTGCGCAAATTAAAACAAGAAGAATGAATTTCATTTTTAAATGAATATATCAAGCTTGAACTGTAACAATTTAAGTTAGAGTAAGAAAAAAAAAAAATTTTTTTTGCTAAGATTTGATCAAGTCCCTGAATAAATTTTCTTTTTATACATGTTTTTTCCCTTTAACACAATTTTAAAACAAAGGCTAGAAATTTTCTGGAGCGGCGCCCCACTAATTTTAGCTACGAGCCGCCACTGGTTAATTCTAATTTTATCTTCCCTTCTGGGTCTAGGTCGTCCCAATGGTCTCTTCCCATTGGGTGTGCCACTCATTACCGTGAACATGGTTCCAGAATCTTCCATTCGCACTGCATATCCTGCCTGCCTGCGAGATTTAACATTTATTTAGATAGTACAGGGTATGCTATTCCTCATTATATAACCTCTTCCCCTCCCCAGTATAAATCACTGTTGTTATGTAAAGTAAGAGACCACGTTTCCAACTATATATAAAAAAAATCTGGTGAAACTATTGTTTTGTATATTCTGAGATCATTCATTTTCCTGAATTATTTACTATTTTACATCCACGCAAATGAGGGCTACATTTACATTCAATTCTTATTTTCTAAGCTCATTAATGTGAATATGCGGATCTCCCGGACGGGAAGTAAGACGCTCTTGACAAAGGGAGTATTGATATTCAACCCCCCCCCCCCCCCCCCCTGTTCTTGTTGCACAGCTCTGTCTTAGAGAGAGAGAGAGAGAGAGGAAATATAACCCCAGCTCTTCACACTCCAAGCACGCCTCACTCGAATTACATCACAGAGAATAGAAAATTAAATTTGGCCTCATTCCATCCATATTAAAAACTTTGTTGTGGAATTTTGCAAAATAAAGAAAAGATAGAAAGTACTGTTTCTCATTTTTAACCAAGGATTAGTTGGTAAAAATATTATTTGTTTGGAAATGTTATTGTATAACTTTTATTCGAATGTATAGAAACCAGTGATGGCAACAGTTTTGATATCACGAGCCATATATTTAAAAAAAAAATGGTGGGCCAGTTTTTAGAAAAAATATCGAGAAAAATATCACAACTTTTTATTTCTCATATAGTAATTATTATTATTAGTATATTTTTATGAACAAAGTTGTCTGTTTGTTAAATCTTTTGTGAGCCAGATGAAATCAGTCGGCAGACAGTAGGTTGCATACCCCTGATATAACCACTGACTACACTACTAGCTACGTTCATCCTATTCCCCTAAGCTAAATAGTTATATTCACCATTCTCTAACTTCCCCTTGAGGTTATACCAATAGCTACACTAGAAGGTACAACATACAACTCACCGGATGTAGTCCTCAGACTACTGTCTGTAGCTACACTAGAAGGTACAACATACAACAACTCACCGGATCTAGTCCTCAGACTCCTGTCTGTAGCTACACTAGAAGGTACAACATACAACAACTCACCGGATGTAGTCCTCAGACTACTGTCTGTAGCTACACTAGAAGGTACAACATACAACAACTCACCGGATGTAGTCCTCAGACTCCTGTCTGTAGCTACACTAGAAGGTACAACATACAACAACTCACCGGATGTAGTCCTCAGACTACTGTCTGTAGCTACACTAGAAGGTACAACATACAACAACTCACCGGATGTAGTTCTCAGACTCCTGTCTGTAGCTACACTAGAAGGTACAACATACAACAACTCACCGGATGTAGTCCTCAGACTACTGTCTGTAGCTACACTAGAAGGTACAACATACAACAACTCACCGGATGTAGTCCTCAGACTACTGTCTGTAGCTACACTAGAAGGTACAACATACAACAACTCACCGGATGTAGTCCTCAGACTCCTGTCTGTAGCTACACTAGAAGGTACAACATACAACAACTCACCGGATCTAGTCCTCAGACTCCTGTCTGTAGCTACACTAGAAGGTACAACATACAACAACTCACCGGATGTAGTCCTCAGACTCCTGTCTGTAGCTACACTAGAAGGTACACCATACAACTCACCGGATGTAGTCCTCAGACTACTGTCTGTAGCTACACTAGAAGGTACACCATACAGCAACTCACCGGATGTAGTCCTCAGACTCCTGTTGTAGCTACACTAGAAGGTACACCATACAACTCACCGGATGTAGTCCTCAGACTCCTGTCTGTAGCTACACTAGAAGGTACAACATACAACAACTCACCGGATCTAGTCCTCAGACTCCTGTCTGTAGCTACACTAGAAGGTACAACATACAACAACTCACCGGATCTAGTCCTCAGACTCCTGTCTGTAGCTACACTAGAAGGTACAACATACAACAACTCACCGGATCTAGTCCTCAGACTCCTGTCTGTAGCTACACTAGAAGGTACACCATACAACTCACCGGATGTAGTCCTCAGACTACTGTCTGTAGCTACACTAGAAGGTACAACATACAACAACTCACCGGATGTAGTCCTCAGACTCCTGTCTGTAGCTACACTAGAAGGTACAACATACAACAACTCACCGGATCTAGTCCTCAGACTCCTGTCTGTAGCTACACTAGAAGGTACAACATACAACAACTCACCGGATGTAGTCCTCAGACTCCTGTCTGTAGCTACACTAGAAGGTACACATACAACTCACCGGATGTAGTCCTCAGACTACTGTCTGTAGCTACACTAGAAGGTACACCATACAGCAACTCACCGGATGTAGTCCTCAGACTCCTGTCTGTAGCTACACTAGAAGGTACACCATACAACTCACCGGATGTAGTCCTCAGACTACTGTCTGTAGCTACACTAGAAGGTACAACATACAACTCACCGGATGTAGTCCTCAGACTCCTGTCTGTAGCTACACTAGAAGGTACACCATACAACTCACCGGATGTAGTCCTCAGACTCCTGTCTGTAGCTACACTAGAAGGTACAACATACAACAACTCACCGGATGTAGTCCTCAGACTCCTGTCTGTAGCTACACTAGAAGGTACAACATACAACAACTCACCGGATGTAGTCCTCAGACTACTGTCTGTAGCTACACTAGAAGGTACAACATACAACAACTCACCGGATGTAGTCCTCAGACTACTGTCTGTAGCTACACTAGAAGGTACAACATACAACAACTCACCGGATGTAGTCCTCAGACTACTGTCTGTAGCTACACTAGAAGGTACAACATACAACAACTCACCGGATGTAGTCCTCAGACTCCTGTCTGTAGCTACACTAGAAGGTACAACATACAGCAACTCACCGGATGTAGTCCTCAGACTACTGTCTGTAGCTACACTAGAATGTACACCATACAACTCACCGGATGTAGTCCTCAGACTACTGTCTGTAGCTACACCAGAAGGTACACCATACAACTCACCGGATGTAGTCCTCAGACTACTGTCTGTAGCTACACTAGAAGGTACAACATACAACAACTCACCGGATGTAGTCCTCAGACTACTGTCTGTAGCTACACTAGAAGGTACACATACAACTCACCGGATGTAGTCCTCAGACTACTGTCTGTAGCTACACTAGAAGGTACAACATACAACAACTCACCGGATGTAGTCCTCAGACTACTGTCTGTAGCTACACTAGAAGGTACAACATACAACAACTCACCGGATGTAGTCCTCAGACTACTGTCTGTAGCTACACTAGAAGGTACAACATACAACAACTCACCGGATGTAGTCCTCAGACTACTGTCTGTAGCTACACTAGAAGGTACAACATACAACAACTCACCGGATGTAGTCCTCAGACTACTGTCTGTAGCTACACTAGAAGGTACACCATACAACTCACCGGATGTAGTCCTCAGACTCCTGTCTGTAGCTACACTAGAAGGTACAACATACAATTCACCGGATGTAGTCCTCAGACTCCTGTCTGTAGCTACACTAGAAGGTACAACATACAACAACTCACCGGATGTAGTCCTCAGACTCCTGTCTGTAGCTACACTAGAAGGTACAACATACAACTCACCGGATGTAGTCCTCAGACTCCTGTCTGTAGCTACACTAGAAGGTACAACATACAACAACTCACCGGATGTAGTCCTCAGACTACTGTCTGTAGCTACACTAGAAGGTACAACATACAACAACTCACCGGATGTAGTCCTCAGACTACTGTCTGTAGCTACACTAGAAGGTACAACATACAGCAACTCACCGGATGTAGTCCTCAGACTCCTGTCTGTAGCTACACTAGAAGGTACACCATACAACTCACCGGATGTAGTCCTCAGACTACTGTCTGTAGCTACACTAGAAGGTACAACATACAACTCACCGGATGTAGTCCTCAGACTCCTGTCTGTAGCTACACTAGAAGGTACAACATACAACAACTCACCGGATGTAGTCCTCAGACTACTGTCTGTAGCTACACTAGAAGGTACACCATACAACTCACCGGATGTAGTCCTCAGACTCCTGTCTGTAGCTACACTATAAGGTACAACATACAACAACTCACCGGATGTAGTCCTGAGACTCCTGTCTGTAGCTACACTAGAAGGTACACCATACAACTCACCGGATGTAGTCCTCAGACTCCTGTCTGTAGCTACACTAGAAGGTACAACATACAACAACTCATCGGATGTAGTCCTCAGACTACTGTCTGTAGCTACACTAGAAGGTACAACATACAACTCACCGGATGTAGTCCTCAGACTACTGTCTGTAGCTACACTAGAAGGTACAACATACAACAACTCACCGGATGGAAGTCCTCGGGCTCCTGTCCGGAGCTGCCGCGCGCCCACAGCACGGGGATCCCCGCGGTCTCCGCCGACAGGACCACCCCGAAGGCCGCGGAGGTCCTGCCGATGACAAGTACCGCCGCCACGTGTTTCCCTTGGAAAGCCCTGCAAGCGTTCTCCAAGACCGCCGCCGAGAAGTGGGCGCTGCTGGGTAAGGTGATGACCAAAGGGTTCAAGGTGAGGTTGTGAGGGTACGAGGAGGTGTCCAGGAGGGTGCGGGTCAGGTTGGCCAAGGTCTTGTTGAACGCCCTCACCAGCGTGGGCGACTGGGACTCGCTGTAGGCTATGGCGAGGTACATGCTCCAAGGTTCCTTGGCGGGTGAAGGGGGATGGGGTGCCAGCATGGACGATAGGACCAACTGAGACAGCAGGAGGACGGAAAACGGGGAGTTGGCCATCTTCTTCCTCTGTTTTTTATATAAACAAATGTGTTTATTTTAGGTTTATTTGCAGAGGAACGCTTGGATTAGAAGCGGGGGGAAAAATAACTAGTTTTAATAGTTCGCATTTTAACCGTTGGGGTATTTTAGAATGAAGTTCATCTTAATAAGTGATAGAATATATATATATTTTTTTATCTATGTACAAGTGCAGAATAACGACGATTCACTTATTAATGGCTGATGTATCACATGTTTGTCTTTCACAGAGTCCTCCCTGGTGTCTCAGCGGTCAATATCACTCACCGGAGAAGGTTTTTGGTTGGTTGGTTGGGGGTTTTGTATTGCTTTATGAAGTATCACAAGGATAAGGTGTTTTTTGTTCTGAAACGATTCTTAGTTGGAGATGGAAGGGTTTGGGGCATTATCAGGAAACTTCAGGTCCTCCTGAAACACGATAAAGAAATAACTTCAGCCGGTATCGGGCATTTCACAAGACATAGCGCAACGACTTACAGACCGACTCAAGACTAAAGGATCAACATCTCTGCCTTTTGATACTCGACCACTATTGCCAAGAGTTAAGGTTATCTCACACCAAAACAGTTCGGTTACTCCTATATTCAGATGACTGGTTCAAACATTGTTTTAAAGGAAACTTAGCACCTAAGGTGCGTCTCCACTCAAGAATCTAGTCCGCATGAGCATATGCGCACGCTCATGAGGAAGAGATTTGTTTCCCCCTCCAAAATATATATGATTCGAAGACTTTATATACCTCCCCATAACCGAGCAAGTTCCATCTAGTTTGTGTTAATTTAAATCAGACAAATTCTGCTACAACTCTGTGATACAGTCGGCTGGAAATCGTACGTCTACATCAACACTATTGCGTGTGGATCATTTATGATTAAACATTAATGGAGATAAGGGGCTAATACAAGTTCCTAATACTGAACATTGTTGAAATATTAAATAATGTTTGGATGAAAACTGAATGAAAAAGGCCGTTTTATGACCATTTTAGAATGGCTTCTCAGCTAAGCCCTATGCACAAATCTTCATTCTGTCATAACAGGGACATACTGTAGTTATTAACGAGAATCTTTGTCGCTTTGTCCCCCATCGTCTCCGCGGAAAATGTCGAGTAAATTATTCGAATAAGAATGTGTTGTACATATTTCCGGCAACTCATACGTGTTTTATTTTCCCTTTTACTCCCATAATACCTCGCACGAGCCGGGAGCTGAGTTGGGCCTGATATGATATACACTCTTAATATATTACTGCCTATGGTCATCCCAAAATTTCGTCAAAGGGGGACGGGGGGGGCGGGGGTTCCCCTTTCAGGACCAACGTACGCCTTCCAGTTCTTCATAAAAAAAAATAATGCTATCTCATAAAGTGTAAGCGGTAGTTCTAAATTTTAATAAGAGTTTAGTGGTAAACTATAAAAAAAAGAGCTATGATCAGAGGGGAATAAAAGATTTTATAAACGTCCTAGACATCACGTCAATATTTATATTAATTTGTTTAGCAGACTTTCTGTTATCAAAATAATATTTTATGATTAATAAAATTCCGCGGTACGTGCACCACAGTTTGGTAAACAATGGTCCTGGATAAAACAATCCTCTTAAATATTGGGGTCGTCCTTTAGTTACGTAAGGCTTTTTTTATGATTTCATATCTTCCCCCTTCCCCAACGTAAGATGTTCTACTAACCCCCTCCCCCCAACCACTCAATCCTCTAACTTACGTAATTGTTTACGATTTGAAAAATTTGATTATTTTAATAGTTTAATTATTTGTAATATTATTATTAAAACGAAAAGTTGGTAGCCATGTGAATTGAAATTAATCATCTTTGTGAATAATATGAAGTCTATATTTTAATTATTTCTATAAAAACAGTGAAAATTAGGGATTAAAGTGGGGTTAGTCACGGCATTAAAACAAAACATTTCAAAAAAAATATTTTTAGGTTTTCTCTTCAATAAATAATGCAATATGTATTATGAGCCCCAACCCTCTCATGAGAAAACACCCTTACATAATTTAAGGACAACCCCTATAAATATTCTACGTTAAATGTGAAACAAGGGGGAAGAATTTATGTTATCTCCTTGTCTTGCTACCCGTTCGGGGTGTGAGCTTGTATACTAATTACACTAATGGTTCTAGGGATTAGGAAGGTTATATTTTAAGGAAGTGTACCCGTATTTGCGTGGAGAGAAAAAGAGAGAGAGAGTGGAAAAACCGCCCTCATTACACCCGACTGAGATTCGAACCTCGATCTCCCCGTCATCGGCAGTCTAGTCTAGCATGAGGATGACTCCTTCGACCATTCGACCACCGAGGAGGTCGGAAGAATAATTAATTAGTAAGAGGTGACATAATAAATATTCTTAAGCCAAGTGGTCCACGTTGTTAGAAGTGTGCATCAAGTTGTTGGGTTTGAGCTTGGTACTAGCTTTATACAGAATAAACAAGTGAAATTAGGCTTTTTTACTCAAGCAAATATTTTGGTGAGGGCTTTGATTTTCCTAACGTTGGTATTTTTTAAATTTAATTTTATTCTCACTATATATATAAAAACAAAAGCTCTGACTGACTAACTCACTCACCACTCAATCACTCACTCAATGACTCACTCACTGACTCACTCATCACTAATTCTCACACTTCCCACGAAGCTATAGGGCTGAAATTTGACACAGGTGTTCCTTATAAGGTAATTAGGAAAAATAAAGATGTTTCATTCCGATTTTTTTATGATTAAGGGGGTGAAGTCGGGGTAGCTACCCTATTGGTTCATAAACTCTTTTTAAGTGTTTAGAGGGTAATAAGCCGATAAGTTTGTTCTAATAATGCCTTCGAAAAAATATAGCAATTATTTTTAACCCCGTGGATACCTCTAAGGGGTGGGGAAAAAATTAATACAAACAATTAATTAAAATATTTAATTAAATTTTAATATGCAACTCCAAGAGACTGTAGAAGTAGTAGTTTAGTATTTTGCTGAATTTTGTTGTGTTTGTAGTGTCTGTGTGAGGGAGAGGGCCCGGCCCGGGGTGTGTGGGGTTGGTGGGAGGGGGGCAGACCTGTCCAGCCGTGCTCAGCTGATAACGCCCCAGGCAGTAGGCAAGAGGGCCTGCCGAAAATAAAACTCCCATGAGAAACGATACAAGGTCATCTCCTCGCGGTGTTTCTCAGGTAGCGCTAAACACCATGCCATTGAGCTTCAAACAAAGATTCCTCATTTTCATACAAAAATAAATAATTAGCACAATATCACGTGCAAAAAGAGGATTCAGAGAGTTTTAAATACAATCCTGTGTTAGTTACAGTATAAAATAAAACTTTATTTGGTTTGTGATATCAAAAATCATATTTATCCGACTAGAACGAGGGGGAAAAAACAAGTGAATGAGGTAAGAGGGTAGTAAACTCCTTTTTTCTCTCTCCCCTTGTGACCTTTGAAAGGTAACTCTGCCTATGATATAGTTTACTCAATTTTGAGTAGCGCGTTCTAGTTTCGACATGAAAACCCTTTTCAAAATGGCTTCTAAAGGCAATCAAGGTTCGAAAAAGAAAATCCGGAGGAGGTTCCCGGACCCTACTTTCCTCTGGCAGTTGACATCTAGTGCCCCCCCCCCCCCATAAAGATTGTGGGGTGTACCGAAGGTACCTACTTAAAGACCATTCACCGAGTGTATCAAAGCAGTTTACAATCAAATTTCTCTAGCGTGTGCTACGTACTCTAATTTATATCGGGACAAAACTTCATTTCTGAGGGTACCATAAGTTAATTTTGTAATTAACCTCGTCCGACCCGTGAGCTCAGTCGATACAGCACCTGTCTACTGAGCTAAAGGTTCCGGATTCGATTCCCGACACGGAAGAAAAATGTATCATTGGTGAAAGGTGAGTTTCCTCTTTCACAGCGACGAATTAAGTTAGTTTACAAGTCGTGTGCTGGTATGATCAGTCAGTTTAAAAGTGCACCTTAAATACCTCAAATAAATGAATGAAAAAAAACTTACATTACTTTCAAAATTACGTTTCATTATTAAATTTAATTTATTGGTATGAAATTTAAAAACAATTAAAGGTGAATTAATTGTTATAAATTTGTCTATAACCATAATTACACAATACAGTAGTTATAATATCAATTAATAAAGGCAATAAGGGAAAGATTCTTTGCGTAACTAAATATCTTCATAGACTAAACATTTCTAGCTCAGCCCAGGGCACCCTGTACAGCGAGGTGCCCAAGACCCCCCCCCCCCCCTCGTTTTCATATACACTCTATGCAATCCTTTTCTACACAATATTTATGCTCTACTTATTTAATTCCACTGAAACTTTATTTCTCTAAACTACAAAAAATAAAACTTTTTTTTTCACTGTATAGTTGTTCGTAAATATTTTTTTAAACTTTTATGTTTAATTTTTTACTCTTCTAAGAGGCCACCTCTAAAGGAAGGTCTCCGGTCCACTTTGCCCCCTCCTCGTTAATACGGCTTTGACTTCGCAGGGTCAATAAATGTCATTATCATTATCATCATCATTATTATTATTAACTGAAAACGTCTACAATCCCCCTGCTAGGATGGGCACACAAAGATTCCCACCAGGAATCAAACAAGGCCCCATTAAATCGGCTGTAGATAAAACAAAGAAGAGTTAAAACAAGAAACCACAGAGAGAAGGTTAGAAAATGTGGTAATAAGGAGAAGATTGGTGAAACACATTAGATGAAGATGGGGACAAAGAATCGACGAGATACTTTCTAAATATCAGATCTGTCGCGAGAAATGATGATGATGATGATGATGACGACGATGACTTAAGAAACTTCCTCCCTCCCCCAACACCACCATTTACAACATTGATTTCTTATAACATTCTCCATCAATATTGTTGCTAAGACACAAAGAAAGAATCGTCCGATAAACATGTAATATACGTTTACCCTTGCACAAGTGGTCACGCAGACCAGGGAGTACAACCTCTAATCTGGTCAAGGCTAGAATCCCGACTGGATTTACTGATGGTTTTTTTCCCCTATGGTTTCAATTAAAATCCGTGTAAACCGAGTGGGTAGTAAGACTGTGGGAGAGGGTAAGTTAGATTAAATAAAAACATGTAATATTTATAGACTATATATATATATATATAGAGAGAGAGAGAGAGAGAGAGAGATGTTCGCACTCACCGACACTCAGGAACGTAAGGGGAGGGAACACAAGTTTCCTGAAACAAAACAAATGTTATTACGAATATCATTAACACAGATCTGGTATTTTTTAACACCACATCATACTACCCGTTCGGAATACACACTTATGTACTAACCACGCTAATGATTTTAAGTATTAGGAAGGTTATATTTATAGAAAGTGTACCCGCATTTGAATGTAGATTGTAAGAAAAACGTTTTGGGAAAAACCACCCTCAGTACACCCGACCGAGATTCGAACCTTTATCTCCCCGTCATCGGGAGTCTAGTCTACTGCGAGAGTAGCGCCTTGGACTATGTGGCCATCAGAGTGGTTAACACATATTAACCCGAATAACAATATTATTTCTACCGGTAGCTGTAACTTTAACTTGCACTAATGTGACCTGGTGGTCTAGGGGTAAGGTGTCAGACTTCTGAGTTAGGGTCCGGGGTTCAATCCTCGTCCCGGCACAGATTTATCTGATTGCCAAACCCTTCCTTCACCTCTGACCAGACGTGTATTAATCGCAACTTGTGAATGTGGGAATGCCAGGCCTCCACGTGGTTCGGATTCCACGTTAAACTGTAGGTCCTCCATTTCATCTCACAATCACCCTACCATTACACATTAGCGTAAGTGCGTATAACCCGAACGGGTAGTAAGACACGGTGCTAAACTAAAACAATAACAAATTAGACAGCAAGTGTGTGCATTTATCAACGGTTTCAACACTCAGTGAATGTATTAAGAGCACAGGGGGCGTGTCAATTGTAAAGAGAATAATATGAAGGTAGCGCCACTTGGAGGAACTTAATTACGTCATTGCTTACGTCACATAGCACAAATAAGTTATATTTTAATAGTAAGACAGCCGAACATACTTTCTTTTCTTAATAACTAGAGTAATTACGTTACTTGGACATTGGTGGGGAGTTTGTAAAGGTTTATTTATCAACGTTCCAAAATGTGACCGGAATTTTAACAACTTAGTTTGTCTTCCATGTACAGTAGCTTTGTTTACATAATACGCTGGCTTGTGTACTGAGTGACGTCACAAGCTCAGCCAATCAGATGTCTTTCTTCATCTGGCGCTTCCTTCTGTTCTCTTTACATTGGGCGTATTTACAGATTCATGTTAGAAGGAAGGGAGAGACAGTTCTAAGATTAAATTGCTCGCTCAGAGCGATAAATTAATGGTAACGGGGTTGGAGGCTGTTGGGTGGAAAGGGGATTCAAGGGGGAGGGTCTGTTTTTGTTTTCAAAGACTTAATACTTAAGTCCAATAGACAGTGCCTTGTCTGATATCTATCAAAGTTAATAGATCTACTTTCACGTAGACTATTCATACGTCAAGTCAAAGTTACTAGAATCTACTTTACGTAGACTAATTCTTACGTAATAAATAACGTGACCCGCAGATTGTCCCTTTTCGTAGACAAATTTTTTAATACATATAAAAAATAATTAAATAATAATATTATTAACAGGTTTTCAATTTTGGCCGCAAAAAGATATGTTTGTATTTTTAAGCACACATGCACTAAACTTTTTAAACATATGAAACTTAAACTGAGAGTATTTCGTACTTTTATTGTTTGAAATGGTGACTGAAAGAAATATAAACTAGCAAGACAACTCACGATATTCCACACCACAGGTTCATAATTTGGAGCTAAAGATGACGATCGCACGAATCTCGCGAGATTTTAAAACCCTAGTAGATCAACTTTACGGAATGAGATTACCAAGTTAGAGTGTAACACTGGAGAGATCTACTGTCGCGAGATCTCGCGGGAAGGACTTAAAACCACGTTTCTTCTGTTCTCTGAGCCCCGGGATCACATCTTCAACGAACAACGACACAATTATTAGACGCGAGTTTTACACGCAGATAGCAATGGAAGCAAAGCTATCGTTTGTTTGGAAAGTTTGTATTATTCCTATGACTGCTTCTGAAATCTGATATAAGGCTTGGTTGGATTATTCTTTTTAAAAGGTTGACTGAGAATGAAAATGACTTGCATAAATCGTTTGAATGTGGTGACAAAAAAATGGATCTTCATACAAATATCTCCAAAACTAAGGTGATAGTTTTTGATAAGGATGGATCAGGAAATGATTGTCAGCTTGGTAAAACAGAAAACTGTTAGAACAAGTGAATGATTTTGTTACTGGGCAAATGTTTTGTAAAAATGGAAGGAAAGATGGTGAAATCAACAGAATACATCTTGGAGAATACTTGTGTGTATGTGGACTATTTCAAAGATTAAGTATATGAAGAGGCACTATATATAAGTGTGTGACGCAACATGTTTTAGGATGGAAGCGTGTTCAGGAAAACACAAGATAAAGGTGAATGTTGGCAACAGATATCTTAGATGTAGGGGGAAATCTTGTGGACAGAGTCAGTAATGAAATGGGGGTTGAAGGGAATGTGGTTTGAGAACCAATAGTCATGAAAGAAGTGTCTTAGTGAGGTAGAAATGTCTGAATCAAAGGGAAGGGTAGCCATGTAACGTGCAATGTTGTGAGATGTGTGTAAAGACAATCATAAGAGTTTATATAAAGAGCTGATGATCATGTATGGAGTGTTGAAGAGAAGGGATGCAAGATAAGGAAGTGTGGAGAAAGTTAGTGAGGATGAAAGTATTAGTTGGGTTATGCAAGTTCTGCTACCTGTAAGGGAACGCTGAATGGGTGTGTGTTATGTTGTGTGTGTGTGGTGGTGAGATGTATATGAGTATGATTAATTATGTTGTATGTATATGTAGTTGTAGTATGATTATGTATGATGTGTGTGAGTAGATGATTATGAGGTATCAAGTATAGTAGTTGTTGTATGTAAAGTATGTGATGATGTTGTATGTATGTATGTAGTAGTATGTATGTATGTATATTATGAGTATGTATTGTATGTACCATGTAAGGAACATGTATGAATGTATGTATGTATGTTGTGTGTGTGTGTAGTATGTATTATGATTGTATGTATGTATGTATGTATGTATGTATGTATATGTATGTATGTATGTAGGGTATGTATGTTGTGTGTGATGTATTATGTATGTATGTTTGTAGTTGTATGTGTATGTAGTATGTATGTATGTATGTATGTATGTATGTATGTATGTATGTATGTTATGTATGTATGTATGTATTATATTATGTATGCATGTATATTATGTATGTATATATTTACGTATATTTGTATGTTAGTTGTTATGTATGTAGAGCGTATGGAAAAAGTTTTCTCCCAGGTACCGAGTGCAGTTTAAACACCCTATGGGCCCGAAAAAAAGTTTTTTTTTTAACTAATAGTTTCACAGAATTTTTATTCCTAAAATGTAGCTACCTTTTCTCTAAATTCTCTCCCCTTCGTATCTGTCCTATCAGAGTATTTATAATTTACAGAGCGTAGAGACTAGAGAGGTCCCGTTTTAACTTGGCCATTTGTCCGACATGATGACTGTCAAGGGCGGGGACCAATTTAAACCAAATTTTACAGGTACATTCTTAAAACCTAGGTCAAACAATTTAGGTGCATAGTTTTATAATCTGGCTATACATTTCAATATGGTGGTCGCTCAAGTGTTGTGTTTTTTTGTTTAATAGCTTATTTCAAGTGATTTTAATTTATAGTTCTAAGCAATCAATTGAGTAACTTAAGTAGTCTTTTTTTTTTTCAAATTTGACATATTTCGAAACTTACGTCTTAAACCAAAAAGGGCAATGGCTATTCTCTATGAATATTATGCACTATTGAATATAAAATTGCTTTGTTTTCTTTCTAACTTGATCACCAAGGAGAAATATCAAATTTATTTCAAAAGAGAGATTATAGGAGACTAGCTATTACCCGTCGTGGCTTAGCCCGCAATAAATGATAAAATCTTTTAATTTTTAACTAAACTGTGTTGGTCATAAATCTAAATTTACTTTTTTCAAATATCTATGTGTTTTTCTCAGTAATAGCTGTAAATAATTTTGCAGTATTTTAATGTTCACTTTGAAATATTTCGTAATAAAAGAAATATAAGTTATATTATTTAAGTTATCTTATTATAAATATATTTTTAAATTTTTACCTTCATAATTAGTAAGACCAATACATAAATGAAATAATATTTTTTTCGAACTACATAGTTAAAATCACATCGTATTTATTATTTATTGGTATGAAACTACGTACACTAATTACTATTTACTTTAATTACAAAATATCAAATCACAAATTCTTAAATAACATCATTTAAATCACATTATAATCATATATTTATTATTATTTAAAATCAAAGGTTGGGAATAGTCCTATATGTTAATCCAGGACATACTCTACCAACGTACAAAGTTTCATTCGAATCCATTCAGCAGTTTTGGCGTGGTTGAGTAACAAACATCCAAACATCAACCAAACTTTCACATTTATAATATTAGTGAGATATTTCAAATTGGAGAGAGAAAGAGAAAAGTTAAGACTGTAGTAACGATTAGAACATGGAGGAAGCGAGGACTACTGTTCATAAATCTGCGAGTATTTATAGCATGGATGGGTAGTAAGATGCGGCGAGAGAAAAGAAGAAAAAATCTAACCTCTTCTCCAGAGTACAGTAAAAAAAAAGTATAGTATTAAGATTCTGACAAGAAAACAGTAAAAAGATTTTAACTATTTAAAACAATGGCAGAATCTCATGATTTAATAATCAATGTAGTCTTAAAACAACACAACAAACTTAAGAACAGTAGATTCGTGTTTAAGTGTTGTTGGTGGAGTAGAGAGCACTAATGGAACACTAGGGCATCTGAAATGCACTTAACCTACTTGAGCAATCAAGTCAAAGTACTTGCAGGATGCATTCTTAATCCATGCGGTAAAACTGGAGTAGTCCATTATTCACGTCTTCTCTGCCTTACACAAAACATTTGAAGTTATATCCGCGCAATAACATACCACGGTAGATTGAGGAACTGATATAGGAACACACCCAGAACTAACATACCACGGCGGATTGAGGAACTGATATAGGAACACACCCAGAACTAACATACCATGGCGGATTGAGGAACTGATATAGGAACACACCCAGAACTAACATACCACGGTAGATTGAGGAACTGATATAGGAACACACCCAGAACTAACATACCACGGCGGATTGAGGAACTGATATAGGAACACACCCAGAACTAACATACCATGGCGGATTGAGGAACTGATATAGAACACACACCAGAACTAACATACCATGGTAGATTGAGGAACTGATATAGGAACACACCCAGAACTAACATACCACGGGATTGAGGAACTGATATAGGAACACACCCAGAACTAACATACCACGGCGGATTGAGGAACTGATATAGGAACACACCCAGAACTAACATACCATGGCGGATTGAGGAACTGATATAGGAACACACCCAGAACTAACATACCACGGCGGATTGAGGAACTGATATAGGAACACACCCAGAACTAACATACCACGGCGGATTGAGGAACTGATATAGGAACACACCCAGAACTAACATACCACGGTAGATTGAGGAACTGATATAGGAACACACCCAGAGCTAACATACCACGGCAATTGAGGAACTGATATAGGAACACACCGAACTAACATACCACGGCAATTGAGGAACTGATATAGGAACACACTCAACCAGAACTAACATACCACGGCGGATTGAGGAACTGATATAGGAACACACCCAGAACTAACATACCACGGGATTGAGGAACTGATATAGGAACACACCCAGAACTAACATACCACGGCGATTGAGGAACTGATATAGGAACACCACCCAGAACTAACATACCACGGCAAATTGAGGAACTGATATAGGAACACATCAACCCAGAACTAACATACCACGGTAGATTGAGGAACTGATATAGGAACACACCCAGAACTAACATACCACGGTGGATTGAGGGACTAACATAGGAACACACTCAACCCAGAACTAACACAACCTAAAGATAAGTCTTTAAATTCAGCTTTAGTTCCAAATATGTTAAGCTATCAACAGATTATATGAACTTGGGGGGGGGGAAAGATCGGCAAATTATAGAACATTTAAAGTCTTAGCTGCTGTATCGTAAATAATTTTTAGCACCGCGTCTTACTACCCGTTCGTATTATACGCTTATGTACTAATTACGCTAGTGTTTTTAGAGATTAGGAAGGTTATTTAAAGAAAATGTACCCTAATTCGCGTGTAGGGAGATTGAAAAAACTAATTTTGGAAAAATCACCCTCAATACAACCTACCGAGATTCGAACCTTGATCTCCCCATCATCGGTAGTTTAGGCCAACACGAGAGTAGCACCTTAGGCCATGTAGCCACCGAAGCGTAGAATAATAGAGTAGTAATCAAGGCAAGCCCCGTGAAATAAACATCAGGCTAGTGTCGGCTGATTGAAGGAGAGTTCGGGTTTCGTATCACAGATGGATGTAAAGATGTTGAGTTTTTCCCCTAAATGGCTTCCCCACCCAATCTTCCTCCAAGCTTATAAGATTAGGGCCATGGTGTAATAAGTTGGAGTGAGATATATACCGTTAATGGTAAGATTGGTGTACATTTTCTAGAACATTCTAATTCTTTTTATTCGGATATTCCGGACTAGTAGTTAAAACGCGATAAAGGGGGGAAAAAATTCAAGAAATTATCGGTAAAGAATCTAGACGACTGATCTTCTTTTTACTACTGCCGGTATGTTTTCATATAAAGTGGTAGTACATTAACTGTAGCGTTTGACATTTTCAAATCAATATGGTCATAAGCCCCATTTGACAAGTATCACTTGCGAAAGAGCGCTCCGTAAAGATTAAAAAAAAAATGCCTTTGATAAAGTGTGCTATTCCTCATCTAATTATTTCAAACGTGAAGCAAATTCCTTTCGACAGGGATTCCCAGAGTTATACCTAACTAATTTTCATTATTATAATTTAAAAAAACTAGATGGAAGCTTATTCACAGAGGATATATATATATAAGTTTCACATTTTAAATTAAATGGTACGATACATTGTAAACACTTTCTCTCCCTTTTATCTTAAAATAGAGACATTAACTAAAAACTAATCAGGTTTGTGAAACGATATTAATAAACACTGTTGCAGAAACACTCATCCAAAGAGCATAGCAATCCATTCCAAATATCAATGAATTCCGTAACTATATATCTAAATATGTTTATGTCTCAGAGACTATTACTTTATAAATATATATTTAAAAAAGATTTTTTATATTTATTAGTACTATAACTTTACAGTGTTGTCATTTATCTCAAATAGTTGCAGATATATGATAAAAATGTGATATTTCTTCATATTTTAGGCACACTCAGAGCAATTTTCATGGACTCCACCTCGGTGGCCACATGGTCTAACGCGTTACTTTCGCATTAAACTAACTTCCGATGACGGAGAGATTGAGGTTCGAATCTCGGTCGGGTATACTGAGGGTGGTTTTTCCAAAATGGTTTTCCCGTCTCCCTCCACGCAAATGCGAGTATTCATCATTCAAATATAACCTTCTTCATCCCTAAAACCATTAGCGTAATTGGTACATAAGCATATAACTCGAACGGGTAGTAAGACGCGGTCCTAAAAACATTTCATAAGAACATGTGGGAACAATTTTATTTGTAATGTTAAACAATGCCTATTTCAATCGAACTCGTTAGAAAGGATTTCAAGAGGATTGATTTTTTCCCCCTTCAGTAAATAAACTATCCTTAATTTTAGGGTTAGCTATCTAATTCCAAAGACCCTTCCAGGGGAACTTATAAAACCCCTAATTACCAAATTTTATCACGATCGTTAAAATGATTTCGACAGAGATACAGACACATAGACAGACAGACAGACAGCATCGTGAAAATAATTTTTTTTCGCTTTCAGTGGGCCCTGAAACGTCGACATTTTATCAAAATCTCGAATACAATTTTTTTTTTTTTTCATGATCTCAAAACTTCAATCTCCAAAGGGTTGAGAGAAAAGTATAAAATCAAAGGAGACGCAACAATATTTGAAAACGACATTTTTTTAGATAATAATCCTTCAAGTCTTACCAAAATATTATTTTTAAATCCAAAGGAAACTGTGCTACGGATTTTTTTTTATCACTTCAAGAAAAGTCCGTCGACTCAGTTGGTTTTGAACCCATGAACATCAGGTTCTGGGTCGAAAAATTTACCCCAAGACCCCCGTGGTCGACCATCATCTTTTATAACCCTATAAATTTCTAACTTTTCAATCTTATCTAACTTTACGCTCTTTACTACAAATGAAGAATGTTTTATAAATTGTTATGTTTATTATTATTATGTTCTAGATATTGAATGATAATATCCGGTCCGGGGTTCAATCCTCGGTCCCGGCACGATTTATCTGATTACCAAACTCTTCCTTCACCTCTGACAAGACATCTTGTGAATGTGGGAAATGCCAGGCCTCCACCGTGGTTCGGATCCCACGTTAAACTGTAGGTCCTCCATTTCATCTCACAATCACCCTACCATTACACATTAGCGTAAGTGGTATAACCCGAACGGGTAGTAAGATGCGGTGCTATTAAAAATGATAATATTTATCAAAAATGATAGCCAAGTTAACGTGACTTGACGTATGACCACGTGAAAGCAGATCTAGTAACTAATTTAGTTATCAAATAAGTGTTTTCTCGTGAAACTTGGATAGTAGCAACAAATGGAAACTACTAATAAAGTAAACATACTTGTTAGTAAGTGTGTAGCTTGAGTGTGGATCAACACTAGCCCCCTTCACCCCTCTGTTGAGAAACCATGACCTAGCTTTGTCCCGCGTGGGACACACAAAGCTGTGACGCTACAGCAGCTTCGGACCTCGGCCGGGGCAAACATCAAAATCGATACACACGACCAAGATGATTTGGAGGGTTTGATGGTGACCTGGGTGCAGGCCCCAGCTCTGGCAGTGTTTACACCTGCAACATTGTGTCTGGCTGCAGGTCAACACCTAGTATGGGCCTGTTCGTTGTTAAATAATGACCTAGTGTGCGACCCAAGCTTGGCAGTTACACCTCAACATGGTCGGGCATGCAGGTCAACACCTAGTATTTGGCGTGGTTGTTATATGGGGACCTGGGTGCAGCCCCAGCTCTGGCAGTGTTTACACCTGCAACATTGTGTCTGGCTGCAGGTCAACACCTAGTATGGGCCTGTTGGTTGTTAATATAGTGACCTGGGTGCGAGCCCAGCTCTGGCAGTGTTTACACCTGCAACATTGTGTCTGGCTGCTGAGATAAAGGTCTCGGGTTTGATTACAGGTATGGCCTAAAGATTTGTCTTTGGTGAAACGTGGTTTTCCCCTTTGCACAGTGATAAGTTTATTGTTGTAGGATTGGGTGTTGTGTC
Source organism: Timema cristinae (assembly GCA_039000515.1). Lineage (NCBI taxonomy): Eukaryota > Metazoa > Arthropoda > Insecta > Phasmatodea > Timematidae > Timema > Timema cristinae. The sequence continues at coordinate 67,927,074 of JBCFYV010000935.1, read as the reverse complement.
TGTTCAAGATTTAAGTTCGTTTACAAGCCAAGTATTGATATAATCAGTCGGTTAAGAGTGTGCACGTTAAATACTTTTTATTATATATATATATATATTTTTACAGAATGAAGGAATTTTTTTTAGGATTTTAGAATATGAAGCGAAGCGTAGATATTTTCTACGTGTTCTAACAAAATAATTTACTATCTAGGAATATGTTGGTAGCTATGGGTAAATTTACTATCTAGGAAGATGTTGGTAAGTATGAGTGAATTTAGTATCTAGGAATATGTTGGTACTTTGGGTGAATTTACTATCTAGGAAGATGTTGGTAGTTATGAGTGAATTTACTATCTATTATTTATTATTATATATTATTATTATTATTATTATTATTATTATTATTTATTATTTATAGCACCGCGTCTTAATACCCGTTCGGGTTATACGCACTTACGCTAATGTGTAATGGTAGGGTGATTGTGAGATGAAATGAAGGACCTACAGTTTAACGTGGAATCCGAACCACGGTGGAGACCTGGCAATTTACTATCTAGAAATATGTTGGTAGCTAAGAATGAATTTACTTTGATGTGTAGTCCCTGCCTTAATCCAAAAGTCTTTTTTTTTAATGTTTGAAATGTTCTCAAATTTAGTTACAATGAATGTCCTTATTAATTTCAGTTAGGTTAATAGAACTCTTAAAAGTGTTGGTTGTGTGGAAGGGTTAGAGAGGGCTTCCCTGAGTATTCAGGGGTCTGAGCCAGTGAAATTTGGGAGGGGAGGGACACTCCTTTCACAAAAAATAATTAACTTAATTTCTCTGTTTTATTAATTTTTATAAATTTTAAATTATTTACATGAAAAAAAGATCAAAGTTTTTTTAATTATCAAAGTGAAGTAGAATGAAACGTGTTTAGGGTGTGTGTTGTTTTTAAATTTTTTATAGAAAAAAACATATTTGGTCAAAACTAAATAAAAAAAATTCAGTAGATACATTTATTTTAATTTTCTTCCATGGTGAGATCAACACTTCTTGAATATACGTCATAGGAATAGGGATATTCGAACAGGAAATTTTTATGAAACAAGAAAAAAAAGTCTTGGTCAAATCCACCCATGAAAACCCATTTTATTTTTTAAACTTTGGGGCTCAAGTAGCCTATTATCTATTTAATATAATAATTTAAATTTAATAAGGATTATATATTAATAACACATTGATTAGTAACATTATTTAATAATAATAATTTAAATATATTAGACTTATATTAAATACATTAAATAGTATTTTCAGTAGACCGGAACCAGGTAATCCGAAATTCCGGATAATCCGAATACATTTTTCGGAAAAAAGTGAAAAAAAATTAAGTCCAATGAAATATAATTATGTTATTGCTTAGCAAGCTCAAAGTTAAAAGAAAAAGATAAGAAAAGGTTGATATCTGATAATAAACATTTACAGGTCGTAGTCAATACAAATGTTTTCCTGTAAATAAAACTTATAACAGTACATGTCACGTGTTATACATCAGTTAAATAAATTAAATTTCTATTTAAACTCATTCAACTGCAAGTTAAAATTCGTGAAAATACTGTATCCCCTATTCCCCCGGTTAATCCGAACAAGTTTCGGTCCCAACTAGTCCGGATTAATGAGGTTCTAGTGTATATATTCATATATGTATTTATATTTATATTGTACATGATAGAATATATCTAAATTATTATCTATAACAGCTATTCAAACTGAACTGTTAATATCACCAAGTGTAGAAAATTAAACCAAAAAATCTAAGACTAATATTTTATTTATCTCGACCAAAAAGTTTTGTTGTTGTAAAAACTGCAAAATATTACGAACCTTAACTAGAGTTCCCTTCTCCCACCACCTTAAGATATTAATTATGTTTATATTTAAAATTGTTGCTCACCACATTTAAAAAAAATTAATAAATGTTACGGTGCACCACATAGACTTTCTCTTTTATCTTGAAATAGAAACATTTATTAAAATCTCGTAAGATTTGTGAAACAAATAGCACAAATTGTTACAGAAACATTCCACCAAAGAGCGTACATGAAAATAATATACATTGTGTAATGATACTGATGTTATATTAAAAAATTCATGGATGAAATGCATTTTTCTTTAAAGTATTGTATGTAAAATATCCTTTCAATACTTCATCCATGGAGAATCACGCGCTTTTCAGAATTAATGCCAATATATTACACCATAAAGCTTATTTTTTCTTTCAAAAATCAACTCCGTAGTGTTTATAAAAAAAAAGCAAGTGACGCTAGCTCCCTCTACCCAATAGGAAGCTAGTTTTCACAACATCTGTCGCCAGAACTCTTTCTATTAGTTGGTTTTGACACTGGTGACAAGAGGTCCAAGAGGCAGGGGTTAAGTGTGACAACACACGGTACTCAAAACACGGAACGTGTAATGTCACAGAAAAATAATGTGTAGTTCAACTAGAACTGTATCATCTAATATTACATCTTCAATGCCTAAGGTTAAATCATCTTAATAAATCATGTGCAACATTTAAAGTCTTATTTATTTTATTAAAAAAAAAAAAAATAGAAGTAATCAGATCGTATAACCGCGTGAGTGCGCAGTAAGGCTCGCTCGCGTCGACATCATAGAAATTAATTGACATCTAGATAATTGGCGCTCTATCACGGGGCTATAGATACCAATTATCTCAAAATATAATTCAAGGACGTAATAATCGGCGCCCAAACACGCGGCACAATAATCCAAACAAAAACCAAAACATCGTAACGGTTACACGAACAATGAGCATAACAATCAGTTTCATTTTCAAAGATTTTAATATCATAATATATATTGGCTTATATAACTAAAAAACAATTGAATTTTTCAAGATAATATCTATAAAAAAGTGTTTTATAATTAATAGCACTACATATTTACAATGATGTATTATTTCGTATCTCAAGTAGCTACGGAGATGTGATCAAATTTGGAAATGTCTCCGTTGGAAAAGTGCCCTTAAATTCATTTTCATGGAAAAAAAGAAAATTTCCATTTTGTTTGTAATGTTAAACAGTGTTTGGATACAATATTTAATTAAAATCGTTAAAGCAGATATTGATAAAATCTATTTTTTTCTCTCTTTTTGCCCCTCAGTAAACTATCCTTAATTATATCTGTATCTAATTCCAAAAACACTTCAGGGGAACATTATGAGAACACTAGTTTCAAAGTTTTATCTCGATTGGTAAAATGGTTTCATCTCTAGTCCTAGATACAGACAGACAGACGCGGACGGATGGCAAACTAAAAACAACTTTTTCTGTTTTTTAGAGTTATGAAACGTCGACATTTATCAAAATCTTGAGTTCAATTATTTTTTTAAATTATTTTTTACAATCACAATACTAGTCTCTTCAAGGGATCAAGAAAAAGATATTTTTTTAAATCCTATTTTATAAACTCAGTAAAGATAACGTTTCGTTGCTTGTGTTTGTGATTGCGAAAGACTTGCCGCTGTAAAATAGAAATGTTTGGATGGTCGGTGGACCACTCTATAAAGCGAGGGGAAAGAAGGGCGACTACCCATTCGCCCTCCAACCACCTCCGGGTGTCCCTGGCTATATAAGGATAGCAAGAGAAGTGAAGAAGGAACAGGGGGGATGAAGAGAGAATTGGAAGTACAAGAGCTCCAAGCGGTCGACGAGCAGATTAAGCATGATCTATAAAAAACAGCTTCTTTGCGAGACTGAGCAGGAAAGAAGACAACGAACGAGGGCAAGTCGGCGGAGGAGAAGATTCGTTTGTGGAACTAAAGGGCAGAAACTATGACACTCGTCCGAATGATAACAGTTCGTGGACCCGCTTCGGTGACCGCACGGTCTAACGCGTTAACCTCGTGTTAAACTTGATTCACACATTCGCTGAAATTATAAAGCAGAATCTGCGCAGTGATTAGCAAACTTTAAGTTGATCCATGATGCATTGCAACGCTAACTTAAAACATCTGATTGTCAACACATTTTATTTTATAGTAGGCTACATATATTCTAGATGATTTTCCCGATGGGTGTTTTCAAATTATACCGTCATGTCGTGGCACAATCCAATCAATACACTGATACACACGCTTTACATTAAGGCGATTGGCCCTTTTCATGTGACGTGGAAATGCAGAGTTATGGGAGCAAACGGGTTATCTTCAAGAATTGTTATTGTTTTGCAATTTTCTTTTTGGAAACGGTTTGTTCAACAATAGAAGCATGTTTGTTAAGTTTTACTTTTTATATACACATTTCCTCAATAATTTTAAACAGTGATTAAATATCAATAATTTTGACATTTTTCAATATGAAACTGTCGGGTGCATAACAAAAAATAAGAAAATGTAACAATTAATAAACATCGATACATTATCTTAGAAGGGTTGTTAAAAATATTAACATAAAAATTTCTCTCGTTCTCGAGAAAACTGATATTTCCAAATGTATCAGCCTACCAATACACATTATCGTGGGTGCGTATAGCCCGAACGGGTAGTAAGACGCGGTGCTAATAATAATAATAATAATAATAATAATAATAATAATAATAATAATAGATTGCGTGGTTAAATCAGTTAGCATCGATAGCTAATCAAGTTTAACCCCAGATAAACCAATAAAATCCCCACAAAATAACAATAAAACCCAACTGGGTTGGCTTTTTTTTGTTAATAACCCTGGTTTTTCCCCAACCCTGATGTAAATGTACGTTCTCAAGTGCGCTGCTTTGTGGTTGGAATGAAGACAACGTTCGGAACCTACCGAACATTTCCGGAGACACCCGAATTGAAACGCGTATTCAGCTGTTGATGTCCACGGTCCACACCGCACAGTAAAATTGCGGATGAATGCTTTTTCGACGATTCGTCCACGTCTGTGCGGTGCGGATCGTGTAGCCTTAACTTAAGGTTGCATAGAAGGGCACGCGAGTAGGGTTCATTAACAACAACAAAAAAACTTGTTTTTTGGGTCAAAATAAATTAAATATTGTTTCAGTAGATACATATAAATTCTCTACACATGGTGATTTTAGCAATTCTTTGATGTTTGTAAAAGGCATAATGGAATTTTGACAGAAACATTTTTAAACTGAAGATAAAATATCCTGGTTAAATTCTGTTATACCCTCGACAGATATTCCAGAACTGTCGATAGTACCACGTGAATTATTATATTATTATTATTATTATTATTATTATTACCGCGTCTTACGACCCATTTGGGTTATACACTTAGGTGAAGTAGCCCCATGGCTTCTTTGGTGCTGATTGACAGCTCACAGCTATGAAAAGTTACCAGACCAAATTATGTATCCCTACGCCGAACCATAACATGTGTTTAGCAGCTGTCACTTCTGACAGTCAGCTGTGAGCTGTCAGTCAACACTAAAGAAGCCACGGGGCTACTGTACTTACACCGATTGTTTTATGTATAAGGAAGATTATATTTAGAGGAAATGTACCCTCATTTACATGAAGGGAGAGTTGAAAACTATTTTGGGAGGAAAAACTCAGTACATCCGACAGATATTCGAACCTCGACCTCCCTGGCGGTCTAGTCTACTGCAAGAGTAGCGCGTTAGAGCACGCGACCACCGAAGCAGGTAACGAATATTTATTTATACTGACCCATTTTTTTACATAAAAACTGTAAAATTACTGATTCAACTCCTCCATCTGATCATCAGTTTGGAACCATCCACCACTTATGATCAGCGGGGAGCATATGGCTCTCCGTATGAACACATTAGATCATATTCGAGTTTATTACCAAACCGATCCAGTTTTCCCTGACACAGTTTTAAAGAGCCAAGATTTATCTCCTTACCCCGTCTGATCCGTTCACCGCAATAAAAGATGGCGGCGACGGGGACATTTTCATAAATAACGGCGAGAATCAATTTCGTGTTCGCTCTAGAAACAAAATGAAAGTGATCTTTGATTTATGATCGTGCGGTGTGATCCTTTGGAAATGGGTGTGTGTTGTAAGGGGGAGAGAGGGAGATGAATTGATGACTGAAACTTTTTGTTTCACTTTTATAACTGGAAGACAGACACTTGCTAAGTGAAAACCTCCTCGCCGGGAATCCCTATCTCAAGTTGGTGCAGTGGTGATGACAGGGGAAGATGTTGAAAGAGGACAATAATTAATCAAGAGTTTCATTGTCCGGACCTAGGCCGCGTTACCGTAGCGTCAGGACACATCGTTATTTGGAGAGATTGTGTTCTGGGGGCGCGGCATCCGTTTCCAAGGGATGAATAACCAAGGTCACCCCCCACCCCCACAAGGGGGGGAGGAAAAAATACAACACTTTGTGATGTCTTGTTCACATTTCATTTGAAAATTGTTCGTTACTGTAATTTACCACCATTTTTGGGTGGCAAGGATTATGTTGTAATTTATTATTAGGATAAAATTAAAATAAACTATGTAATTTTTTTAAGCACCACGTCTTACTACCCATTCTGGCTATACGCCTATGTAATAATTACGTTAACGTTTTAAGGATAAAGAAGGTTGAATTTACATGAATTGCACCCGCATTTGTGTGGAAAGTGAGTGGAAAATTATTTAGAAAAAACCTCCCTCAGTGCACCCGAATCGAACCCGATCTCCCTGTCATCGGCAGTCTAGTCTATTACGAGAGTAGCGTGTTGGACCTTGTGGCCATCGAAACACGGGTTTCTTACTACTACTACTACTAATAATAATAATACTATTACCACTAATAATAATAATAATAATAATAATAATAATAATAATAATAATAATAATAATAATAATAATAATAATTATTATTATTATTATTATTATTATTATTATTATTATTACTGTTACTATTATCCATTTAATCAGTTGAAATTAATCTACAAGAAATAATAATTGAAAAATGTTCCGTCTCACATCTCTAAATCCAACCATTCACATTAAAAATATAGGGAAAATGTTCCGTCTCACATCTCTAAATCCAACCATTCACATTAAAAATATAGGGAAAATGTTCCGTCTCACATCTCTAAATCCAACCATTCACATTAAAAATATAGGGAAAATGTTCCGTCTCACATCTCTAAATCCAACCATTCACATTAAAAATATAGGGAAAATGTTCCGTCTCACATCTCTAAATCCAACCATTCACATTAAAAATATAGGGAAAATGTTCCGTCTCACATCTCTAAATCCAACCATTCACATTAAAAATATAGGGAAAATGTTCCGTCTCACATCTCTAAATCCAACCATTCACATTAAAAATATAGGGAAAATGTTCCGTCTCACATCTCTAAATCCAACCATTCACATTTAAAATATAGGGAAATTGTTCCGTCTCACATCTCTAAATCCAACCATTCACATTTAAAATATAGGGAAAATGTTCCGTCTCACATCTCTAAATCCAACCATTCACATTTAAAATATAGGGAAATTGTTCCGTCTCACATCTCTAAATCCAACCATTCACATTTAAAATATAGGGAAAATGTTCCGTCTCACATCTCTAAATCCAACCATTCACATTTAAAATATAGGGAAAATGTTCCGTCTCACATCTCTAAATCCAACCATTCACATTTAAAATATAGGGAAAATGTTCCGTCTCACATCTCTAAATCCAACCATTCACATTAAAAATATAGGGAAAATGTTCCGTCTCACATCTCTAAATCCAACCATTCACATTTAAAATATAGGGAAAATGTTCCGTCTCACATCTCTAAATCCAACCATTCAAATTAAAAATTCCCCTTCAAACGTGTCGATACTGTTACCAACAGTTTGTGTTCCCTTGGAAAGAAAATACCCTTTTAACTTGTGTATCATCAATTCAGTTTGAAACTAGTCTCCTTTGTCTTGAGTTTATAAGTAAAAGGGTTAAATATTAAAGGACGTGTTTCTATAGATAAACTTCATTTGCACAAAATGATTTGATTAAAAAATTAATTACATTTTTTTTAAGTGACAGCTTCCGTGAGTGAAATATTACAACGTTTCTAAAGTGACGGTGAAATATATCATCCCGATATTTGATTCTAGTGTTCTTTTATTATAATTAAAATACATCGTTTGCTTTTTAAACTATTTTACTCTCATGTGACATTACTTTAAACACTCCTGTTTTCACTTTCACCTCCGACAAGACGTGTATTAATCACAACTTGTGAATGTGGGGAATGCCAGGCCTCCACCGTGGTTCGGATCCCACGTTAAACTGTAGGTCCTCCATTTCATCTCACAATCACCCTACCATTACACATTAGCGTAAGTGCGTATAACCCGAACGGGTAGTAAGACGAAGTGATAATAATAATAATAATTTCTCATAGAAATAAAGTATTGTAATCGGGGTGGGGGAGTACCTCTTGATTACGACGGTAGTGGTACAGTTCAAACAAATCTTACTTACCCTGGAAATACTTCAAGACAAGTCACTGGTCTTGGTGTTCTTAAAAGCTTCAAATAATTTCCCTCCAAGTAGTCGGTATCCTTAATTCCTTTTTTTCCTATCCTCACACGTCTTACCACCCTTTTGGTGTGTACGCACTTGCACTAATTACGTTAATTAGTTAAGAGATAAATAAGAGAGGTTAAATTTAGAGGACGTGTACTCGGGTACGTATAGAGATAATAGGAAACCATTAAGGAAATATCTCTTTCAGTACACCTGACCGAGATTCGAACACCCATCTCCCCGTCATCAGCCAGTGTGACGCCTTAAACCAACGAACCACCGAAGTGGGTCTCCTTAAAGCCAAGAACCCTAGATCTGACGCCTCAGCTCAGTCGGTAGTTTGTGTGAGCTGAGGGTCCCGGGTTCGATTCCCGGCATGGCTGAAAGATTTATCGTTGGTGAAATGTAGGGAACCCTTTGACAGCGAGGAATTACCGACCGGAGGGACTTAAGTTGTGATTGTCCTTGACTTAAGTTGTATTATAAGACATATGAAGCTACGACAGGACTAGCAGACCGGTAGTGGTCAATACATGGCTTGAATAAACCACTGACCCGTCTGGGTCATCAACACATGGGACCACGCTCGTGATGCGCTCCGAACCGGCTCCATCTGCCACGGAGCAATGTCAACTCACCCAATTTCAACAGGAAGAAGAATTATCCCCAACCCGCTTTGATGGCCGCATAGTCTAAGGCGCTACTCTAACAGTAGACTAGACTATTGATGAGAAAGGGGGGGAGATCGAGGTTCGTATCTCGGTCGGGTGTCATGAGGGTGATTTTTTTTTCCAAAATGTTTTTCCACGCCAATGCGGGTACACTTTTTTATAAATATAACCTATTTAATCCCTAAAAATACTAGCGTATAATCCTAATGGGTAGTAAGACGCGGCGCTAAGAGAGAAAAAAAAAACCATTCTCACTGCCGAGTGTTTCTGTAACGCTGACCTAATAGCCCGAACGTCCTATGAAATAAAGATCTCGGATTGTATTTACGAGGGGGGGCGTCAACCCCCCCACTCCCCCTCTGGGTTCGACAGAATAAATTACAAGTCCCAGGGAAACAGGATCTCGACATTTATCGACGAGTCGTCATCGGGCACGAGACGACAAATGAACCACGGGGGGCACTAAACGTAATGAAACAACAGGAAGGGGGGTAGGGGAGGGGGGATGACGTCTATTTTAGAGCCGTGAGAGTGAAGCAGTTCCTGTTGTGTTGGGTTTTTTTGTTTGTTACCGCACCTCGCCATCCATTCGGGCTATACTCATTATGTATTAATTACTTTAATGTGATAGGGATTAGGAATATAGTCCGCTTCGGTGGAATAGTGGTCTAACGCGCCACTTTGTCTTAAGACCAAACTGCCAATGACGGAGAGATCAAGGTTTGAATCCCGGTTAGGTGTACTGAGGGCCATTTTTTCCAAAGTGGTTTTAGACTCTATCCACGCAAACGCGGGTACTTTTTGTATGAATAAATCTTCCTAATCCCTATAATCCCCGTAATCAGTACATAATCGTATCACAAAAAGACAAGCTGTTAAAAAAAGTTATTTTGAAGGTAAATATCACCATTGCCGATAAGTAATTAGTTTAGAAATAATTCTCTGTATTGTATTATATAGAATATACTAATAAACTACCTTCAGGGGCAGACTGGGATATGTATATAATCACCACTACTATTATCACCTACTACCTGTTCAGGCTATACGCATATATATAACTCGCTTTGCTTGTTGAGGGGCTCTCCCCCAAACCCCCGTGAGTTTTCTTTGCAAGTGGATGTAAACTAATTAATTCCAGAGCGTTTTTTGATAGTTCTTACCGTTTAGCCACAAGAGACCTCCAAATAAAGGTCCACGCCGACTTTAAAGTTGCTCCGTCATTTGGAATTTTTTTCAGGTATTAAAAATTAGATTTGAGTTTTTGAAATTTTCCCCTAGGTTACATGCTAGAAGCTATAATTTTGCCAAATTTCAAGTTTCCAGCTCATCTGTAAGTGGGTCAACGTTAATGTCAGTGAGTGAGTCAGCCATGTGGCCTTATAGTAGTATAATTACTCTAATGGAGACAGGAGTAGTAAGAAAGTATTTTAGAGGTGATCTACCCGCGTTTGTGTGAAAATAATTTAAGAAAAACTACCCTCAGTAGACCCAACCGTGATTCAAACCTTGATCTCCCAGTCATTAACAAGCCAGTCTAACACGAAAGTGACGCCCAGTGGCGGCTCGTGTATAGGCACTGCGGAACTGCAGCACCCCTTATTTCCACTTGATATTATCGATAACATTAATATAATGAGACCTTTTTTCTTTAATTCTTTCTTTATTTTTGTAGTACAATTATATATTCCTTAAGCTTAATGTCAGTACTTCAGTAATCATCCCCCAGTTTATGAAAAAGATACAAATATCTTTGTATGGAACTGTGCGCTTCACAGTGCCAGCGACGTGTTGTTTGACTGTTGTACGCATGCGCACATAGGAGGGGGTGGGGAGGAAGGCGGACTGCCAGGTAGAGAAAGCACTGTTGCTCTCGCAGTGCCGGCTCTGGCGTGATGGTGGAAGGAAGTTTTTTTACTCAGCGTGTGTTGTGCTTAAAAACCGTGTACCATATTCATGAATGCGATAAAGTGTAGAAGAGTGTAGAATTAGATTATTATTCTGCTTCCAGCTATTCTATTTGATTCATTTTTTTTTTCGGTTCTTTTATTTGACAGAAAGACTAAATGCGCTTGCAGTACTTTCAATGGGGAAAAATGTCTTTAATTCTCATCCAGAGATCAAGGAGAAAATTACATGAACTTTTTGCGCAAATTTAAACAAGAAGAATGAATTTCATTTTTAAATGAATAGATCAAGCTTGAACTGTAACAATTTAAGTTAAAGAAGTAAAAAAGTTTGGTCTTTTTTGTTAAGATTTGATCAACTCATGAATAAATTTTCTTTTTATACATGTTTTTTCCTTTTACACAATTTTAAAACAAAGATTAAAATTTTTGGAGCAGCACCCCACTAATTTTAGCTACGAGCCGCCACTGGTGACGCCTTAAACTGTTCGACCATATAAGTGGGCCATATTTATTTTATAAAAATTAAATAAAATTCTTATTTATCACTAAGAGACTCCCCAGATATCCATTTTAAACAAAACGGTTCGTGTCATTTTAAAAAAAAGTCGAATTTAAAAAAATCACGATCTAGTCTCAAGATATGAAAATATGACGTTAGTAGAGACTGTAGGCCCAAGTACGACAGACAGACAGACAGACAGACAACACTGTAAGACTCACTTTGTTGAGTTCAGGGGCACACCAATCATGAATATCCATCATAATCTCGTGGTAGCGCGTCTGACTACGGATCTAAGAGTCCCAGGTTCGATTCCCGGCATGGTCGATCATTGGTGAAATGAGGGTTTCTTCCTTTTCACAGAGATGAATTAACTGCCGGGAGAAATTGTTGTTTTGTGTATTCTGAATTTAATTATGTTTATAGATCCACCTCAGTGCCACATGGTCTAAGGCGCTAGTCTCGCAGTAGACTAGACTGCTGATGACGGGGCGATCGAAGTTTGAAGCTAGGTTGGGTGTTTTAAGAGTGGGTTTTACCAAATAGTTTTACACTCTCTCTCCATGCAAATGCGAGTACACTTCTTTAAAATATAACCTTCCTCGTCCCTAAAACCATCAGCGTAATTAGTATATAAGTGGTGTTAAAAAATGTGTATACACCTTGTTGAAAAGTCGGTTCAGAAAGTGCAAGTTAAATACCTCAAATAATAATAATAATAATAATATTTCAAGCCAATGATGAGCACTAGGTTTTCCTTTATTAAATAACGAGTCAGTTAAATAAACGTCAAAAACGACACGATAACGTTAAAATACACGTTACGTCTCAACCCATCCAGGGAGAGGAATTGTTTACTCATCTATCCATACGCCGATCTATAAATATAACCACACATTGATTTTTTGAAATGGGTAAATAAGAGGAAAACTACCCTTAAATGGCACCGCGTCTTACTACCCGTTCGTGTTATACACACTTACGCTCATAGGGTGATTGTGAGATGAAATGGAGGACCTACATTTAGCTGGCATCACTGTAGTTATGTTGTATTGTTTAAAGAATAACTATTTCACAATTTATTTTTCGTTTTCGAAATTAATGGTTACCCTAAGCAGTCATATTTAAGATGTAGGAACTATATTTCACTCGATTTTGTTTAAATAATGGTATCGAGTAAAATGCCAACTTAGATCACAAAGCAACAGAATCTTAATATTTTATCTACAGACATTTTACTTCATATTGTTTATTTTTATAAACTGTTGGAGGAATTAGGTTAAAATATTGTCAGCTTTGGAACATAAATGTCGGGAGGGTGTAACAAATATTTTTCTATCAGATATATTAAAATGTGTGTACGATTATTATTATTAACAAAAAATGTAGTAAAATTTTGTACTCCAAAACGTTTGTTGAAATGCCTCACATTCAAATAAAATAAAACATCAAAAGGATTATGTTAAAAGTTTAAGTGCAATTTCAAATAAGATCAAATAGGACCTATAATTTAAAAAAAGACAAACATGGTTAGATGTTTACGAAAAAAAAAACATTTTTCCAACTGAATTACTTACTTAAATTCTAGTTCAATGTTCCTTCAGAATACTTTTTTCTTTGTATGTTTCAGAAATTGTTTTAGGCACTTCACTAAAGAACAAACTATATTTTTCAAACTCAACACATAAAAAACAACTTGTGTTCATTTAACAACTAAGTTCCGGCGCACGTCTATTTTACCCGCATACGTGACGCGATTAGGATGACATCGCAGAAAGGTGAAGGGAGGGGGCGGGTACGTGTTTACAGTAAATCTAAAAAAAAAAAAACTTTTTTGAAACGTCCCTGAGAAAACAAAAAGAGAGAGATAGAAAAAAGAGACAAACTAACTCAATGAGATCTGAGTATTAACGACCGAGAAAAGAAATGTTAACATTTTGTGTTTTACCTCAAGTGCATGACGTCACGACTCCGCCCTGAACACTTCAGATGACGTCATGAGGGTCCGAGCACCGCATCGCAGAACCCCCCTGATCCGGCCGGATAGAGACGACGCTTACCGTCCGCACTGCTGCAGCTCGCAGGACAGAATGAGCACCAACCCGTACACGATTGGCTGTCTCCCGCACGCATGCGCGAAACGCGATTTCCTCCCTCTAACCTCCAACAACCCCTTTTTTTTTTATTCTCCGCTCACGAATCGATTCCATGTGATTTTACCCCGAGTCGCGCCCGGAACCCCGCGAACAAGGGAAGATTGCTCAGCTGCTGTAGCCTGCCTCACATCTACCCCCTCCCCCCACGTCCCTCCATCTTCTCTTAACCCATTTTATCTAACCACATAGCACCCGCCACCCCCTTTCAGACGAGCCCCTGCAAAACCAAGAGTTCAAGTATCGTTGACCCTCCCCCTCCTCCTTAACACCCAAACCCTCTTTATTCTAGGGCAGTTCCTTGTTAATCATTCTTTTTTCCTTAATTTTTTATGAGATTAAGAGGACATTCTTTGAATGGCAGGGGGGGGGGGGGTAAGAGGGGGCAAGGATTGTATAAAATTGTGACAAACTATCTGTGCAAATCTTGGGAATCCAAACGATTGAGCTGAAACTTTTAATCTCGCGGTGGATTTTTTTTAACTAGCTCATTTAATAACAATCAACGTGTCATTAGACTACACGATTATAGTCTGATTTTGGTTGGAAGGACCTTTTAGAAAATTCGAGCATGATTCTTTTCAGCAAACATTGAAAGCATTTTACTATATTATTATTGTTATTTTATAGGGAATGATAATATATTACGGAAAATGTCAAAATGACCTTAGCACACTAGATTGTCTAGTGTTTTGACAAGACCAAAGTTATCCTTGAACAGACTATATACTAAGTATGTTTTTAAACGGAATAAAGCAAAGTTACCTTTGAACGGAATATAATTATATATAACGGAACAGAACTAAGTGTCCTTAAACAGATTATTTATTTAAGTGTTAAGAAAAGTCTAAGTTACCTTGAACGAATTATATATATTTTAACCGAAAGGACCAAAGCTACCTTGAACAGATTATATACTTTATAAGTGTTAAGAAAAGACCAAAGCTATCTTGAACAGATTATATATATATTTTAACCGAAAGGACCAAAGCTACCTTGAACAGATTATATATATTTTAACCAAAAGGACCAAAGCTACCTTGAACAGTTTATATATATATTTTAACCGAAAGGACCAAAGCTACCTTGAACAGATTATATACTTTATAAGTGTTAAGAAAAGACCAAAGCTATCTTGAACAGATTATATATATATTTTAACCGAAAGGACCAAAGCTACCTTGAACAGATTATATACTTTATAAGTGTTAAGAAAAGACCAAAGCTATCTTGAACAATTATATATATATTTTAACCGAAAGGACCAAAGCTACCTTGAACAGATTATATATATTTTAACCAAAAGGACCAAAGCTACCTTGAACAGTTTATATATATGTTTTCTTTATGAAGCTCCTAAACATCTCTCGTAGTTATTAGCGCCAGAGAACGTACTTAAAGTAAATTACGAAACTATGGCGTTAGCATCTGTCTTAGCACCACATAAAGACTAAAGAAGCTTCTACCCCTGTCGGGATTCGAACAATCCAGGATATTTCCTGTCGAGTAATCCCTATGTTTTCATACTTAAATTGGTAGAGAAATATGTATTGAAACAACCATGGAAGCTATCACGAAATAAACGAGCGTGGCAGAGAATTTAAAGTACAAATGTTTTTGTCTTGGTTTTGAATTGCTATGTATAGGTATAGCTCTAGTCATAGAAATAAAAATAAAACATTGGTTGGATTTGTTTTAATTACAAATATACACAAACTAGTGTATGATTGCAGTCCTGCGGATTAACGTGCTAAAATGTATTCAAAACTTTTTCTTAGTAAAAGTTATTTATAATGAGGCCTCACTAAACTTTCTAGTTAAAGGTTTACTCGTCAACTTTACATACTCTTGATTTTCTGATGTTAAATTTTAATCAAAACGTATATTTCACCCCTTCACACCCCGATGAGAACTTTGAAACGACCCTTCTCCCAGCTCTTTTATTATTTGTTATTATTTATAACCAAAGAGGAATGTTTATTTACCGATACACAGTCATACACAGATCATGGTTTCCATGGAGATGTAAACAAACAAGGGATTGTACAGATGAACCCCTGTAACAGCAGGAAAATATGGAAATTCGATATGAAAGTCGGATTTTCTTTGGAAAATATTTTGCCGACATCCTGAAAACCCTTAAATAATAAAAAAAAATTCGTTTGTTTATTATGGACGGATTGACCCCAACACAAGTTGAACCTTACCTACACAGGTACCGTTCGTTTGTTAACATAAAGTCATTAGTTTGTTTGTTGTTGCTTTTTGCACCGCGGCTTACTACCCGTTCGTGTTCTTCGCTTATGTAATAATTATGCTAATGGTTTTAGGGATTAGAAAGGTTATATTTAGAGGAAGTGTACCCGCATTTGCATGGAGGGAGAGTACAAAACCATTTTGTAAAAGAAAGTATCAGTACACCCAACCTAGATTCGAACCTCAATCCCCCCATCATCGGTAGTCTAGTCTACTTCGAGAGTAGCGCGTTAGACCACGCGGCCACTGAAGTGGGTTGTTGTAAGTTATAACTCCATGGTGTAAGCTGCCCGCAAGCTAGCTATACCAACCAAGCAGCCACCGTCTGTTGGCAAAGAGTGTCAACTTCTGCGGCTAGAGGATGTCATGTGGTCAGCACAACGAACCCTCCGGGCGTTAATCTCAGTCTTCTAGGCAGGAGCCGCTACTTGTTTATTGAAGTAACTCCTCATTTGTCCTCACGAGGCTGAGTTTAACCTCGTTCCAAAATCTGGAAGAGACGAGGATCGAACACGGGACCTCTGGATCTATAGTCAGTAGTTCTGACCACTAGTCCACAGAGAGGCGGTCAATATAAATCAGTGGTTCCCAACCTTGGGGGCGTGAAACACTTCTAGGGGGAGGGGATCGTGGACAAACCTGGAAATAACGTTAACATTCATCTTAGAATTGAAGAATTATTATTTTTTATTTCAATTACTATTTTGGTGGTGACTGGTGGTCTAGGGGTAAATGTCGAACTTTTATGCTGGAATCCGGGGTTCAATCCTCGGTGCCGGCACAGATTTATCTGATTACCAAACCCTTCCTTCACCTCTGACAAGACGTGTATTAATCACAACTTGTGAATGTGTGGAATGCCAGACCTCCACCGTGGTTCGGATTCCACGTTAAACTGTAGGTCCTCCATTTCATCTCACAATCACCCTACCATTACCTTTCGGTTGTTGCCTTATCTTCCGCGTTGAGTACCAGAAGCAGTACTCAACATTGGTTGATTGGGCTGATTTGTTGCTTTCGCAAACCCTTACCCCCTTTGTCTGAAATAAATTTACCGTAAATGTTACCTTGGATTAGTTCCTGCAAGAGAAGTGTTCAGTTAGTATTAGTTATAAGTCATTCACGAGCTAAGTTTACCTGGTTAACAACTCGAAATGTTACAGAAGTAATCCCTAATATATCACTACGCCAACAGCTGACATCTATCACTTTGGATCACTGTAATGAAAACAGATGGTAATATATTAATGTGATAGTTAACCACAGTAATTTAGGCCAATATTATTTATATATTTAATTGAGGTTGAGCACAAAGATTTTTTTTTATTCCACTTAAAAATATAGGGCCTATTAACACCACTTTCACAAAACTTCTAACGAACATAGCTTCTAAATGACAACTGACGAATCTAAGCCATATGATTGAACATAACGGTAAACAAGTTTTTTACAATGATGCAGACACGCAGTTGATGAAAATATTTTATTAAGTTAAATATTTCAAAGTATGATAAAATAATCATAAAATCATTTATTGTATGTAAAAATGACAACAATTTTCTCTTTTCCAAGTAAATACGATGCCTGTATTAAAATATATTGATGTGTGCACTATATTACATAAAATCAGTAACATTCCAAAACGAAAAGTAAGTACTTTTAATCATGTTTAAAATATTGTTTCGAGTTGTATAAAAAGAAATAGTATGAGAAAACTTAAGTTTACGTTATTTTAAATGTAATATATAACAGGTAATTAAAGATCTTTATATTTATAACAAAACTGTGATCTTTTACAAGTGTTGGCAACCCAAAACCTAAACATATGATTTTCGAACTATCATCCAGGTAAAAACCTATTGTCAACGGAATATAAAACCCTTTATGAAGTATGGAATTGATATATGAGTCTGTGTGGTGATATATATATATTTTTTAGTGTCTTGTTCTGTGGAAGGGATTTGGAAACTGGGGCTGTTGTTTTCAGCTGTGTGTGTTTTTGTCTTAAGGTAGCTCCGGTCTTTTCCTGTATCTTTCTTCTTGAGGTTCATATCTCCCCAGTGTTTGGACTATTGGATTTTTGTGTTCTTCTGCCTTCTTGAAGAATTCCTCATTTCTCTCTTTAAATATTTCTTTTAAAGTTCTAGATTTTGTATTATTATGGAGGTCTGTTATTCTTGTTCTTGTGTCTAATCCTGTTATTGTCCTTAGAACTTTATTTTGTGTGATTTGCAAGATGTTTAGATGAGATTTTACCGCGTAGCTTCATACCTCGCATCCGTATAATAGTATCGGTTGAATTATTGTTCTGTATAAAATTAGTTTTGTGTTGTAATCATTCACGGCCTTTCATTAGTGGATATAATTGTATGAATCTAGCCAGTATTGTATATGTGTGTTTTCCACGTTAGTTTACAGTCATGTTCACTCCCAAGTATTTAGCTTCTTCTTCAAGTAGTTTAAGTTTTAAGTTCGGTTCCATGTAACATTTATATCAGTGGATCACAACCTGTTTTTTTAGCACTGCGTTCGCTGATTCGCTTATGTACTAATTACAGTAGTGGTTTTAGGGATTATGAAGGTTATATTTACAGGAAGTGTACCCGCATTTGTGTGGAGGGGAAGTGGAAATAATAATAATATTTAGCACCACGTCTTACTACCCGTTCGGGTTATACACTTTAAGTCTTAATTACGCTAATGGATTAGGAATTGGGGAGGTTTGAATTAGAGGAAGTGAACCCGCATTTGCGTGGAGGAAGTGGAAAACCATTTGGGAAAAACCACCCCCAGTTCACCCGACCGAGATTCGAACCTCGATCTCCGCGTCATCGGCAGTCTAGTCTACAGCGAGAGTGACGCCTTAGACCACGCGGTCACCGAAGTGGGTTCTTCAGCAAACTCTTTAAGCAAATATTTATCTGACAATTACTAGATGTACTGTCACGTATTCATACGCCAAGTTTTGAGATCGGTAGCTCTCACTTTTAATTGATATTGACAAGAGAATACACGCGTGGTCTTGAGACGCTACTCTCGCGTTAGACTAGACTGCCGATTACAGGAAGATCCGGGTTCGAGTACCAGTCGGGTGTACTAAAGATGTTTTCTCCCTAATGTTTGTTTCCCCTCCCTTCCAAGCAAATGCGGACACTCGATCTTCATCAAAATCAAAATAACAATAATAAAATAGTCAATTGTAGTGAACGTTCACTAAAAACTTTGTATTTTATAAACGACCCATTTTTATTAAAATTGAACTGAAAATGGGGTAGGGGGCCCTCTAAGAAAATACAAACCTTTTATTTTATATTATTGTTATTTTATATTATTGATAATATCCATCAAAAGTGATAGCTGAAGATCACATGACTTGACGTATGAATACGTAACGTAGATCTAGTAGCTTTTTTATCCGAACCTATATGTTCACCCCTGAAGAGTTGTATACTCTATTTATGTCCCTGGCCACTATAAACCCTTGTTCACCCCTATGAGTTGTATACTCGTATTTATGTCCTGGGCCACTATAAACCGTCTGTTCACCCTGATGAGTTGCTATACTCGTATTTATGTCACAGGGCCCTATATAATACCATATCTGTTCCTCACCCTGATGAGTTGCTATACTCGTATTTATGTCACAGGGCCACTATAAACCATCTGTTCCCCCTGATGAGTTGTTATACTCGTATTTATGTCCCTGGGCCACTATAAACCCATCTGTTCACCCCTGATGAGTTGTTATACTCGTATTTATGTCCCTGGCACTATGAACCGTTGTTCACCTATGAGTGTTATACTCGTATTAGTCCTGGGCCACTATAACCCGTTTGTTCACCCTGGTTCCGTGCCATCAAAAGTATCACTTCAGAAGTCGGGCGCAATAAACGGCGCTTACTCGAGTTATGCTGTAGTTTACTATCTTTACGTCCGACACAAGATTACGTAACACCCTGAGGGGCAGGGGTGAGGGAGATAACTTGCACGCATTTGCATAGAGAGGAAACAAGAATCACAGGGTGGATCAAAATGTTGGAAAACAACTTATCGAAGCCCAACCTCCCTGTAAGCAGTGACCTATATCCATCAGGTTTTCCGCAAGTAATCACATTTTGACAAGCAGCTCAGATTGAAGAAAAGAGTAATAACATTTCATATTTCATCGAACTGACTCAAGTGTGACGTCATTTAACTTGGGATGGAAAGAGGAACATTTATAATTGAATCACCGCGTCTTACTACCTGTTCAGGTTATTCGCATATGTACTAACCGCGCTGATGATATAGGGATAGGAAGGTTGAATTTAGAGGAAATGTATCAACATTTGCGTGGAGGGTGAGTGGAAAACCACCCTCAGTACATCCGTCCCCCAATATCACTGTCATCGGCAGTCTAGTCTAACACGTAGTGACGCCTCAGACTATGCGGACACCGATACCAGTATTTCCAGGGACTGGAGGAGGCTATACCGTGTGTCCTAACACTCTGGGTGCGGTCCCTTCAAATTCCCTCCCCCCCCTGTGCCCTTGGATTAGGGATTTCGGATCTTCAAGGGTTGTATACCCCCACCCCCTCACCCCAAATGTTTTATTACACGTTCAAGGTTCTACGCATACATTAATTAAGCTGAGAAATAGGAACAATGGAGGGTAGAATTTTAGAGTAAAATGTTCCCGCATTTGTTCGGATAGACGGGGGGAGGGGGACCATTTAATAAAAAACCAAATCCTCTGTCCATATGACCAGTATTCGAACTCTGATCTCCCCGTCACAGGTAACACAATTCAACACGAGCACGACGCCTTAGACCACACGACCCCCGATGTGGATTTAACCTAATTAAACGTCACAATAGGGTACAGATAGATTTCTTTGGAGCGCGCTCAGCACTTTGAGAGACCCGTGTTCGAATCGAGACGTGCTAAATTGGCAGTGATTCTTAATGTTTATTTTTTCCCATACTCTCTCCACGCTAATACATGTCCATTTCCAGCAAACAACTCTTGTCATCTCTACTCCTTTTTGCAGTACGTTGTTAATGGACAGAGTAATAAACATAGCGCAGTTTTCTTACAAAAAAAAACCACTAGAAATATTTAATACCTGCTTAGCTTCTCAACACTCGCTTGTAGGGGAAGGGGGAAAGGGTTAAATGTAGGTCAGTGTTTCTCAACGTGTGGTCCACGGTGGCCTATCGAGTGGCCCGCAGGATTACGGGAAGTTTAAAGTAAATTATATTATCACCACGTCTTACTACCCGTTCGGGTTATACGCACTTACGCTAATGTGTAATGGTAGGGAATTGTGAGATGAAATGAGGACCTACCGTTTAAAGTGTGATCCGAACCACGGTGGAGGCCTGGCATTCCCCACATTCACAATTTGTGATTAATACACGTCTTGTCAGAGGTGAAGGAAGGGTTTGGCAATCAGATACATCTGTGCCGGGACCGTGGATTGAACCCCGGACTCCCTCACCTGACCAGACGAAGTGACGCCTTTGTCCCCGTGACCACCTGTGCGGGAGTATGTAGGCTGTAGTTCCTACTTTTAAAACCACGAACACAAAACGGATCCTACTGGAACATTGCCCGCATCGGTGATCGCGCGGTATGGTACGGTTTTACCGGGACAAGGAGGTCAGAGTTTGAATCTCAGCCTGGGTATATCAGGGGTTTTTAAAATTTCTATATGGTTTCTCAATCTCCCGTCACGCAAATGCGAGAGCACTTCCTTGACATTTTACCCTCTCCCTCGGCGCTTTTTTTAGTTGTTGTTTCAATACCTCATCTTACTACCTGTTCAGGTTATACTCTAATGGGGTAGGGATGAAGAAGGAAGCATTTTAGAGGTAGTATACCCGCATTTGCGTGGTAGGAGAGTGGGAAAACATTTGGGGGGGAAAGAACCCTCTGTAGACCAGACCAGGGTTCGAACACCAATCCCCCGTCACCAGCAGGCGAGTACAACACGAAAGTGACGCCTTAGACCATTCGGCCACTGAAGCGGGTTAAAAGTGTCATGTTTATCACCCTGGTTATTAACGCTTAATCTAAAAGGGGGAAGGGGTGGGATAGAGATGACAAAGTGTTTTGGTGCAAATAGAGCCAAATTAGCGTGGAGAGAGTATGGATAAACCAAAATGTTAGACCCATAGGAAAAACCACTCCCTTGCACGAATACGTTAGATCTAATATTCTACCTTCCTCATCCTTACCCCCTATCTGGGTAGATATGTTGATAGCCAGGACTGGTAATAAAACATCCATTAGGGGCAGTTCCTATTAAATTCTGGCGTAAAAAAAAAATCCCCCCTTAATGGAATGCGGTGTTGTCTACCACGAAGGGGAAAAGTAAAGAGTATCAGTTTCGCCTGGTACATAGACTTCCCTCCCTGCATTGATTTCAGCCGTGTGAAGGAAGTGTTTAGAGTGCCGGCCCCCCTCCCTCTCGTTCATCCTCCCTCCAGAACCGTCAAATGCGCCTCGAGTGGCGGCAACCCAAACAACACTATCTCTTTGTCACTGATAACAGGACTAGAGGGTGTCATTTTCATATGCTTACCTTCGCTTCAGTGTGTGTGTGTGTGTGTGAGAGAGAGAGAGAGAGATAGCACGCGCTTTTTTTAAACACGCAAAACGTACACACGACTTACAAGCTAACTTTAAACTTAAGACAGTACATCGATAGCACTAGTCCTAATCCTAATGCCTAGATTATTTTTTTATCAGCGCGTCTTACTACCCCTCCAGTTTACACGTTTATGTACTAACTACGCTAATGTGTTAGGGGATGAATAAAGTTCAATTTAGAAGAAGTGTTCCACATTTTCGTGGGAAAACTATTTATCTAAAAACCACCCTCAGTACACCCGACCGGTATTCAAACCCCGATACCTTCATCATCGGCAGTCCAGTATATTGTGAGTGTGACGTCTTAGTCCGTTTGATCCTCTAAACTGGTTGGACTACTATAGTAAGAGTCTGATAAAATATAAACTTTTATAAAATACAGATTTCTACAAATCCTGAACCCGCACTGGTGGTCGTGCAGATCAAATGGAGAGGTCAGGGTTCGAACCCCGGTCAGATTTACTAGAGGTGTTTTTACCTAAATAGTCTCCCTCCACATGAATGTAGGTGCACTTAGCTTAACCTGAAAGATAAGTCTTACCTTGACTGGTTACACTATGGCCCTATCATAAAGGTATACCATGTGAGAACTAAGCAAGGTAAGCTTTCCGCTTTGTAGGGCAAAATATGGGTACATTTTATCTTAATTCTACCTCCAACATCCCCAACCTCCTAATAGTGTAGTTAAATGAGTTAAGTGAGTTAAATGACAGATTGTAGGACATGGTGGGAAAAACTTGAAAGTACACAGTTTTATTTCCAATGAAAGCAGAAAATAATGAAATAACAGTTTTGGGTTTGATTGTTGTATGTATCTTAAGTTTAGGGTTTGATTGTTGTATGTATCTTAAGTTTAGGGTTTGATTGTTGTATGTATCTTAAGTTTAGGGTTTGGTTGTTGTGTGTATCTCACATAAAGTTATGCTAGATCACTCATAGTAAGCGCACACTCACATTAACCCTCGCTAGTGAAAGAAACAGTTTAATACAGTTAATATAGTCCTATCGCCATACTAAGAACCTTTTGGATCTTTGCTGGGCGCTAGGTCCATACCCGTCCAACTCTTCATTTTTAAAAAAAGGACACAAATACCAACTGTTTTGTAACCAGATTTGAGATGTTTAACGTGCACTTTCTGAACCAACACACGACTTATTAAAACTTAAATCTAGAACAGACACAACACCCAGCCCCCCGACCATTAATTTTTCAATGTGAAAGGGGGAAACCCACATTTCACCAACGATAAATTTTTCGGCCATGCCGGGAATCAAACTCTGTATCCTTAACTCAGTAGACAAGACACACCATGGACTGAGCCAAAGTGTCGGACCATCTTGTAAAGCATCAACCAAGGTTCGCAATTTTAATAAAGCTTCAGCTGTCAGCTAAACAAAGCCGTGACAAAGGTAAACAAAGCCGTGACAAAGGTATACAAAGCCGTGACAAAGGTAAGGAAAGTCTTATAAAAATCCATTATATGTGTGTTAATTTATCAGACTTAACATTCTGTAAGAAAAAAATACCCAATTAATCAAATTTAGTGGGACATCGAGTACCCCCTGAAATCTTTCGCTTACCCTTAGAGGTACACTTATCACAGTTTGGAAAACATTATTTTAGAAGATATTCCAAAGGCAACACAGCCAACATATTCATCCGAACGGAAAGAGGTTATAAAAACCCTGTGTATTCTCAACCAAGATTCAAACCCTGGCCAGGTTTGCCAATATTTTATAAACATGGAATTTTCCAGGTTTTTGAAAAGAATCCTCATTTTTTCCAGTTAACTTATATTAAAGTAGAAAGGACATAAATGTCATCTTTTTTCATCCAAATGACTGGAGTAAACATCAAAGAAAGATAGCGCTTGTACAGTTTTCAATGTACTAATAGTGTCGTAAAGCTACTCTTGAGTCGTCAGGGGCTGTGGTATCAATAATAGCTCAATAGGTAGCTGATGAGTTCCACACATCCATCACAGACTCTGCACTTAACTAGGAGTGAGGAATTACCCTGAGCATGCATGAAACCGATCCTGGATAGCCCAGTGGGGGCTTCCTCAGCGAAGGGTCTCGGGTTCGATTTCTGTGTCTTAGGTGTCATATTTCAAATTTACTGTGTTGATGAGTGATGCGGCTATATGCGTAAACTAACCTAACCTAACCTAACCTAAAGATAATTTCAATTTACCAAGCTTCGCTTTTCATGTAAAACGAACAAGTCGTGTACAAGTGTTAGTGTTCTTCAAGATAATATGAAAGTCATTTAAGTGAAGTCAAATACTGCGTGTCTATATTTTTGCTACTATGGAAAGCTTAATATAACTAGAAACAAGTGTTGGTACATGGGAATCGCACCAAGTGTGGACGAACCGACTGTGGAAATGATTAAGAGAAGCATGAATACAATAGTTATACAGGGTGCTTAGAGTTATATGGAAGGAGAACATGGTACCGGAAGACTAGAATAAGTCTAAATTAGTACCAATTTTTCATAAAGGAGATGGGAAGAGGCGTACTAATTATAGCGAAATAACGCTGATGTGGCACTGTGTAAAAATATATGAGAAGATAGTAGAAAAGAGTGTAAGAAAGAAAATAAAAGGAAGGTGGAGAAAGGAACAGCACGGATTTAGGAAACAGAGGTCTACAAGAGACTTGATCTTTGCCATACGACAGCTGATGAAAAGGAGGTATGAATATGGGAAAGACTCGGTGATGGTAGTTATGGATGTGGAGACGGCATATGATAGAGCAGATAGAAATAAAGTTTGGAGAGAGATAAAGGAGGCTCGAGTGGGAAGAGGAGTTATAATAAGAGTAAAGAACATGTATGAGGATAAGATGAATTGTGTTAAAACGAAAAAAGGGGGGACGAAGTGGTTCTGAATTAAAAAATTGAGGGAAACAGGGGAGTGCCCTTGCACCACTAGTATTTGTATTGAATAAAGTGGAAAAGAAGTCGGGGAGGAAAGAATGAAAGCCACAATGTTTGCTGATGACTTGACGGTTTGGGGGGAGAAGGAAGAGAAAGTACAGGAACAACTACAGGAAAGGAATGAGGAAGTGAAAGAGTGTGGAGTGAAATTTAGCACAGCAAAGAGTGAAGAGATGGTGATAGACAAGGAAGAGGATAAGGTCTAGTAAAGCTATAAAGTTGGATAGAGTAAAGCTGATACAAGTACAGAACATCAAATATCTTGTAAGGGTGATTGAGGAGAGAGGAGGAAGTATAGAGGATCTAATGAGAAGAGGACATCATGGAGAGTTCTATAGGTATGTAAGAGACTACCTGCTGTGGAGAGGAGTAGTGCCCTTGAAGTGTTGTACAGGGCATACTTTGTACCTATTGTTACATCTGCAGACGAAAATATGGGCAATGAATAAAAGAGAGACTAGGAAAGTGGAGGACATGGGAATAAGTCTGTGAGGAGCATGTTAGCTGTCAGAGGAGAAACAAGATTAGGAAGAAAGTTATCCAGGAAAAAGTCAGGGTACATGGGATAGTAGAGGAAGCAAGGGTGAGATGGTATGGACATGTAATGAGGATGGAAAAGGAAATAATACTAAAGAGAGTGAAGAAGATGAAGTAAGTAGGAATAAATTCTTAAGAGAGACTAAGAAATGGGAGCAGAAAGCAGCAAGTGTGCAAGTGAGAGAATAAGAACGAAAGTGATTAAAGGAGGAGGAATGGAAGAAGGATTGGGACATTTTACTAAACTCGGCAACAGCCTGGAAAATGATAATGATGAAATATGGTAGAATGTATATATAATTGTTTAAAAGGCAAGATTTATTATAGAAAAGGAACAAATATAAATATTTTTTAAAATGTTTGATTGAAAAAACAAACAGAATTAACAATGCCATTCCTCGGTGCATCAGTACGGAGAGTGATGCTGATCGACGTGAGTTATCAGGAACTGCCTGTCTGACAACAGAGTCCAGCTACGACTCATCATCTGAGAAACTTCTCTCTCTGTCGCTTCGTAAGTTCGGGAAGACGTCCGCAGCCACTTGTAAAACTCGGGGGTCCACTCGGGGTTCTCCGGCCAGTCGCAGCGAAGGATCACCGCGTTTCGACGCACGTAGAAGTAGAGAAGATTTTTAGCTGTGTACGCTAATAATATCACAGTGGAGGTAGAAATTCGTTCTCGAACTATCTAAAAAAAATACAACTAGACAATAAGTACTTTTTTTTTATAATTTCATAATTTTATTTGAGATAAAAAAAAGGTCTTCCTAGAAATCAAAATATTCGAATTTATAGTGTGAAGTGATAACCATGAAACATAACACAAAATAGGTTTTAAATACTCATAAATTTAAACTTTTTTTTCCTCTCTCAGGACATCTTATTAGTCGTTCATGTTATACACATTCCTTTTTTTATGGTTAAAGAATAAAGATGAGGAAGGTAGAACGTAATAGTAAAATGTACCCAGATTTGTGTGGAGAGAGAGGGGAAAACCAACCTCAATACACCCGACCAAGGTTCGTACCCCGATCTCCCTGTCGTTGGCAGTTTAGTCTATTGAAGAGTGACGCCTTAGACCATACGGCCATCAAAGCAGGTAAAAGTTATTTAATAAAATAAATATAATGTAACTTTGACTATACATCAAAGAGCTTTTGTAAAATAATGTATTTTAGAGTTCTTTTGTAAAATATTTTACCAAATAACATGCTCTAAGGTTTTATCAAAGAAAATGGTGAAATCTTAAAATTTAACCTATACATGCAAAAGAGTTAAAAAAAAACAAAAATTAATAAATATGGCGGTATAATACCGCCCTTAAATTGTTAAATAGTTAGAAAACCAGTGGCGACTCGTTATTTTGCGAAGTGTTTAGCCCCAAAATAGGTTAGATCAAGAGGAATAGTTAACAAAAAGTAGGTTTTGTGTTAATCTTTTGATTGATGTGAACTCGCACTAAAACACAATCAAACTACTAAACTTCCATTTTTGGAGCAATATATCTCCTAACGAAAATGTTTTCACATATTGAGGTACTTGTTGTTATAGCTGGAAGAAGGTTCAGGAGCAATGTTGGGATGTTTGTTTTGATTTACATAACTTTATTGGAAGTACGTGACTGGAAGCGCTGGCTTAGTGAATATGATGCAACGAATTAGAGATATTAAAGAGGAATGCTGACTACTCATAACAATGTTGCTCTAGTTGAGGAGACAGACCGGGCTATAAAAGTATTTATTTTGTTGTCATAGGGGCTGACAATTTCAGAGGCGGTTACGCTGCCTGACCCTGGACCATAGCAGACTATCTTCGGGTAATCAGTAGCACTTGTGCTTAGAGGGCAACCGTTGAGCCCAAGGTCCCGAGTTGTGTAGAGGGTCGCGAGACATTTTGAGATACATTATATATATGGAAGACGGAAGAAGAAAGAGAACAAATAAAATATGGCTTTTACAATGAACAGAAGAACATAATACACACTTTACATTTCCACCACTGGGCAAAGAGGTTATGGCTGCCTCTTGGAAAAGGAAATTGATAAAGAATGTTGAGGACACTTAGATTGGAACATGTGTTTATTTTTTTAGCACCGCATGTTACAACCCATCTGGGTTATACGTATATCTACTAATTATATTACTGTGTTAGGGATGAAGGAGGCAGATAACTTCATGGAATATTCTTTGACATTATGAATTTATATTTGAATAAATTTTATCAATCCAAATTAAAAATATTGCTCCCAAAGAATAAAAAAAATATTAAGTCAAAAAATTTATTTACCAAATATTGTTATAATATTATAAGTTTTTATTTTGAATCCAGAGTCGAAACATTTTTACCGACTGCGATTCCACAGGCCTGGTTAACTCAATGGTCCATGGTTTGGTCGTTTAGTTTTTTCTATAATTATGCTTAGGTTTAACCACCAAGTCAGTCTTAGATCTCTAAAAAAAACTCCTCCATTTTTTAGGAGGGCAGCCACTCACTGGTGACTACAATAGTAAAGTGAGAACATGTGTGTCAGGACATACCCAGGGATGATCACACGCATGCAAGGAACACTCAGGTCACGCCACAAAAGGTCTGTGGTACCAGCGTATGCAGGTAGGGGCACTGCCGACACAATAGCAGGAGTAGCGAGTCGATGCGGTCATGGAAAGACTTAGCCATGTTGAACTTGGGGAGACCTCGGTGGCCGTATATCCTCAGATCGTGACAGTAAAGGTCGACCACCGTGAGGATCGATTCAGACACCACCTGTTGGGGGGGGGGAAAAAGACAATAGTTGGCGATGATGGCGTGTCTTGACAATTTTAGAGTCTTGTTGAGTGTGTCATTAGTTGAAAACAAATGAAAATCACTCGTCTATTGTAAGTCCCATCAATGACCAAACAATTTAGCTCTTCTTAACAGTTGTTTAATTTTAAAATGACACTTGGACATGGGAATCGAATGCAAGACCTTTGGCTAAGCAAGCGAATGCTATTACCACTGAGCTATCTGGGAGTCATCCCGTGCCCAGGGCTATCCAAACAATATGATATTTAGACGCGGCTGCATCCATACATGACAACTATAATAGTTTGGCCATTTAATCCATTTCCTGAACCGGCTAAATAGGAAGGATTTTAAGAAATTAGGTTGGTATTTATTTGGAAAAAAGAAACATTGAAAAACATTCTCCTGAGTGCAACCGATAATAAATGAGCCCAAGGTTCTCGGTTCAGAAACTGGCGTGCTAGTCACGTCGGTCCCTTTGAAGAATTGCTGAATGTACCCTGGCATGAGGAGACTGGTAGAGCACAGAATGGACCGGAGCCTTTCTCTGCCACAGTGGGTCTCTGTTCCTGGGACCTTCCACCTCTAGGTGCACCGCTAGCTGAGGATTGGTCAGTCGACACATGGACCAAACCTGTGCGGACACGGGCTTGAACACTAGGTCTTCTGGCGTGTAACCGTTTTGTACCAGGTGCAGGTGTCGCAAGGTGGTGTTGGCCAGGAGGTGCACCACGTCGTCGCCCAAGTTCTGGGGGCTTATCACCAGCACCTACAGCGCGAAGGAGTTGTAATCATTTTCTGGGAGCTTTGGCAGATACTCTACAGTCCCAATTTCATATAAAGGGCCTTATCAGTGAGTTAGAAGTTTTTTAACACCATGTATTACTACCCATTCGGGTTATATTCTTTTAAAACTAAATTACACTAATGGGTTAGCGATGAGTAAGGTTGAATTTAGTGGAAGTGTACCTTCATTTATATGGAGATAAAATGGGAAACAATTAAGGTAAAAACTACCCTCAGTACAGCCAACTGGGGTTGAAACAAAGCCTCCCCTTCAATGCCATTCTAATATATTGTGAGAGTAGCACTTTTAGGCCATGTGGCCACCAAAGTGAGTCTAGAATAGTTAATAAAACCATTTTCATGTATTCATATGTCAAGTATTGTGATCTTCAGCACTCACTTTTGAGAGATGGCTCATTTGTTGGGAGCTATCCGTGGCAATTAATACCAAACGTTTACATAAATTAATTTAAATATATTTAGTTATCAGTTACCTAAATATTACGAGAGCACACGACTTTGGACAGAGTTACCTGAAGGTTCAGAAACACGCCGACATGTAGCAGCTGGTAGTTCAGCTTAGTAGTGTTCACAACCGCCAGAGTGTGCAACGTCGTGCAGCAAACGGAACAAACTTCGTCCAAAAGGTACTGGGCCTCCCGAGTGTCCAACATCAGATCTATTAGCTCCAAGTGTCGCAAACCGGGAAGATTACCCATCAGCCTCTTCAGGGCTTCCAACAACTTCCCTGCGATAAACAATTAAACCAAAGTGTATAGCGCAAGCTAAAAAAGAATCAATTACCTAATAAAAGTTGGCCACTCGTGAAAGGATTCAAAATCACACCAGATTTTGTTTTATTAGTCAAACCCTAATCATCATCATCAACAACAACAACTGTTTTCAGCCTGTGGCCGGATCAGTTTAGTAAAATTCCTCCATCTTCTTTTATCCTTCCACTACTCTTCCTCCTTTAATTTCTTCCATTCTTCTCCTCTCACCTGCACACTTTCTGTTCTTTGCTCCTCCCATCTCTCTACTATCTCATATACTCCCTGAACCCCAACCGGGTTAACTTATAGGCTGATTAAATTTAACTTCCATCATTTTGCTTAAAGATGGTGGCTTCAAAACCACATTTTTTGGACTTTTTTCTCAACTTCTGCTTATTGTACCAACTTTGTATGGTCCCTAGACATAGATATGTAAAAAAAAAAAAAAAAAAATCCATGCGAAGATTGGTTAGTTAACAAGCTTAAAGTATAAATTATAACAACAGTCTAAAAATAAATATATAACTAAACTCAACAAAATCGCTGAGTGCTTAGATCTGAAATCTTGGTTTGATTCATAATGAAGAACTACATAGCTTATAATTAAGAGTAAATATCAACACAACTCAACCTTCTCATTTTATACCACAAGAATGTATGGCTTTAGTCCAATTTTCATAGGAATAACTTTTTAGAAAATATGAATCTATTTTTTTTCTAACAACATTGATAGCATTTTACTATTTTATTATTGTTATTTTATAGATATTAATAGTAAATATCAAGTGACAGCTGCAGATCAAATGACTTGACATATGAACATATTAAAGTAGATCTTGTAGCTTTTATAGCTAGGTATGCTATAGCAGAAGGCTCTTTCTATGAAAATTGTACTCATAAGTTTCTTGTTTCTGATTGCTAGTTCTGTTGCTAAATTATACTTTTTAAAAACTTGTGCTTGGATCATTATTTAAACATTAAAAATAAATTTAAAAAAAATTAAAATACACACACACTGTCTTCATTTCTAGATTACACTCCCCCAACTGATTTAAAAACTGTATTCTTACCTCCTGTTCCAAAAATATGTGCCTGCTCTGTCTCGTCCCCGACAGCCATGTTGCAGGGGAATACGAATCTTAGACTCCTTATGTTGGGGCCAATGCCCAAGTTAGCGGGTGGTGGTTGTTCAGCAAAGTATGAAAACATGTTCATAAATTCATAGAGATTAAAGAAATTCACCAGTGGTGCAAACACGAGGCATCGAATGTTACGACCGATCCTTGATAAACAGTTTTGAAGCCTCATGTGGTCAAGAACATGCTGAAATAATAAATGGGGAGGAAAAAAAAATCATATCAAATTTTGGAATAAATTATTATTATTATTATTATCACCGCGTCTTACTACCCTTCGGGTTATACGCACTTACGCTAATGTGTAATGGTAGGTGATTGTGAGATGAAATGAAGGACCTACAGTTTAACGTGTGATCCGAACCACGGTGGAGGCCTGGCATTCCATACATTCACAAGTTGTGATTAATACACGTATTGTCAGAGATGAAGGAAGGGTTTGACAATCAGATAAATCTGTGCCTGGACCGAGGATTGAACCCCGGATCCCAGCACAGAAGTCTTGACACCTTACCCATAGACCGTCACCCTTTTTGGATGAATTTTTATGTCTAGGAGGGATATTTTATTTAGGAGATAGATTTCCCAAAATCTAAAATTAATTATTAATGTCCCTACTGTTAAAAAAAAAAAAAAACACAATGATGTTAGTATTTTTTCCTCTTTGAAGACTTATGTGAACTACTTTCAATATTGGTTTTAAAGAAAAAAATCCAATTTGACGTAGTTAAATGGTACATTAAATAGAGAGAAGCCTAAACCACATTCATAATATTTTGACTAGTACCTAAAAAAGTTATATAAATATGTTAGGCTACTCTACTTCCTTTGCAATAAAACCTGATACTACCTTAAAGATTTTTCCACAAACACACAAAAACTACAGATATATACATTCTTAGCATCACATATTATTACCAGTTTGGGTTGTACAGTAGCTTATGTACTAATTAGGGATAAGGAAGTTTTAAGTTGAGGTGGTGTGCCCATATTTGTGTGAGGAGAGAAAGAGTAGGAAGCCATTTTGGAAAAACCACCCAAAGTACACTCGTTCAGGATCAAACCACATCTCCTCATCATCGGCAGTTTAGTCTAATGCAAGAGTATTGCCTTAGAGTCGCTTCAGTGTCTGCGTGGTCTAACGCGCTACTTTCGCAGTAGACCAGACTGTCGATGGAGGGGAGATTGAGACTTTAATCTTGGTCGGGTGTAATGAGGGTGTGTTTTTCCCCAAAATGGTTTTCACTCTCCTGCCACACAAATGCGGGCATACGTCCTTTAAATATAGCCTTCCCAATCTCTAAAACTATTAGCGAAATTAGTAAGCTTACACGAGTGTACAACCCAAACAGGTAGTAAGACGCGGTGCAAAAAAAGAAAAAAAGGAGAGCCTTAGACCATGAGACCACCTAAGTGGGTCAGCTACAGATGTATCTGACTCTTAATTTGAGGAATATTATGTTTTATTATCAGGTAAACTTGTATTAAATTATTATTTCAAACAATTTAAAGCTCTATCAAAACTTGTAGCTATCTGTAAATAAACTACAAAAATAAAACATAAGCCTTAGTTTACCTGCCAACCATAATAATAGTTGAATTTCCGCCGAGTCAGAGTTGAGTCATCAAACATGAACGTGGCCCATACGTGCTGCAAGTTGAACGCCGCGCTCCACGACCTGCACACCAGTGACGCATAGTAGCGCTGCCGGATTGTCAGATAAGAAAACACTTGTTCGACCACAAGATCTGGCAATTGTGACCAAGAGCCACAATTATTAACACCATTGTCATCTGATTCATCATCCGCATTAGTTTGATCTGCTTCGATGTCGATGAATACTGCTATAATTTGGAGGAAAAAAAACGAGATTCCTATTTAACCAAATAGTCTGTTATTTAATCATGTTCGATACCTTAGCTCAGTGGTAGCGTTCTCTGTATACTTGGTTAATGGGCCCAGGTTCTATTCCTGGCATGTTCAAATAATGTATCGTTAGATTATTTTTTTATTTTTAGTACCAGCATATTACCTGTACATGTTAAACACATATGTGATAATTAGGCCTACTCTAATGTGGTAGGGATGAGGAAGTAACACCCGTATTTTCGTGGAAGGAGTATTGGGAACCATTAAAGAAAAAATACCCTTAGTACACCAACCGGAATTCGAACCCCGACCTCCCTGTCCTTAGCAGTCCAGTCTTAACACATGAGTAATGCCTTAGACCATGCAGCCACCGAAGTAAATCTTTGTGAGTTTAAAAAACACGGTAGTTTCCAGTTTCAGTACACAATTGACTGAAAATTACCTCGAGACCGATCATTCAATCACAAGACTAGTTGCCAACCTCAGACTTAAACTATAGCCTGAAGATTGGGTTTTATGTCATAAAGAATTAGTTTTTTAAGTCGTCAATTCATAAAGTGCACAGTACACAAAATAGCTATTCGGTCACTTTGTTAAGAGATTAGTCCCCCCCCCCCCCTTCCCATCATTTAGCCCGAGTTTGGGAATCCAGCCCTGGTTTTTGGGGGTTTTCATAGCTTTTAAAGTTCTTAACACAATCTATTTGTGTATCTGCTGCTACAGTTTACTATTATTATGAAATAAATTGAAAACATTATTTGATCAACTAATGTATGTCATCAAAACAATAGTTTCACAGCCATTCAAATCCCACTATGAACACACCCTATTGAACTTTTGGTTCTTTAAAATATTTGATTTAGCAATGCTCCCTCTACAAATCATAAGATTAGGTTAGGATTTTTTTCACTTTATTTTACCATTTCCATTACAAGACATTTGTGGTTTCTTATTCTCAAATGAATTTGTTGCTTAGGCTTGTGATACCATCTCAAAAAGGGAGTGTTTGTAACTTTTCAAAGGAAAACAAAAGGGTTCTGTCAACACATCTCAAACCTATGTTTAAAATATTTGTGTTGTCACTTAATTTTGAGCTCATATGAGATTTTACCTTCATCATTTTCATCGGTTTTCCAAGAACCCTTCAACATAATATTTTTATACTAAGAAAAAGTTTAACTCGGAGCTAGTGTTGCCAATAGAGATTACAAAAAATGTCTTATAATTAAAGTGATATTTCTCTAGTTTTTCTAAGTTTACTCTAACTATTTTTCATTTATGTACAATTGAAATAATTATAAAATAAATTGTATTGACAGCTTCAAAGTTACTCACTGGTTCTACATCTACAATTATTATTTCTGAAATAATTCTAACCTTATTTGTAAATTTGACAGTTTAGAGATAATAAACACGTTTTTATTGATGTAATCATCTTAATTATTTTACATTATATTGTGATATTTGTTTGTTGTACCATCCAAAAATCATATACTTCCTTTTCATTGCTCCAAATTAATGTTTAATTTTTTACTGAAGAACATATACCAGCTGTATAAATCTTTATTTTTAACGCTATTTGACAAGTTTTTGAAAATCATGTTTACAAAGAATGTAATATAGAGAGAATAATTATGTACATAAGCAAAACAGTTATTTAAAAAGTCAGATAAAATAAAGCTAAGCGACTTTTTCTTTTATACCTCATTAGTTGATACATGTCAGACATCCAAATTATTTTATCGTAATTATTGTATATCAATCTGTAGGAAAGTTTCTTTATTTTGTTTACTTCACTGTATACTTTAATCTGTACACATAGCTATTTCTGATTGGAGAACATTGCTTTTGTAGTTTGATCTTATTGGTAGTCGTATTATGCGTGGTATTTAATGATTGGTCTGTAATGTATGACAGATCTAGTCGTTCTATAAAACTCTACGAATAAAGTATTCATTAGTTATTGAGGTTAAAATTGTGTAAATATTAAAGTGTCTAGCCGAATTGAGACTAGTATTAGTCTCCAATAACTATTCAATGATGTGGAGCAAGGGTTTATTTCTTGTTCTCCTTTTAGCGTTATGTGGTAAGTTAAACTCGTTATGTCTATCTCAAAGTGATTTTAAACTAAACTAAATTTGTTTTGAACCGGCTTCTTAAAGTTTATTAACGTCTTGTGTATATTTTTATTCGTGGTCCACTCACTTTATAACCGTAGATTAATTGACACAATCCATTACAATGTCTCGTCCTCTGACACACCATTAAAACGTCAATGATGCTGGCAATGTGTAACTAACACGCTAATGGTACAATTATTATTAGGACCGCGTCTTACTACCCGTTCGGGTTATACGCACTTATGCTAATGTTAATGGTAGGGTGATTGCGAGATGAAATGGAGGACCTACAGTTTAACGTGGAATCCGAACCACGGTGGAGGCCAGGCCCACATTCACAAGTTGTGATTAATACACGTCTTGTCAGAGGTGAAGGAAGGTTTGGCAATCAGATAAATCTGTGCCGGAACCGAGGATTGAACCCCGGACCCCCAGCACAGAAGTCTGACACCTTACCCCTAGACCACCAGGTCACCTGCTAATGTTAGTCTTTAAGTACATTCCTATATTACTATGGTTGACATCCCCCTCAAAAAGTGAAATAAAATAAAATTTACTTTACTTCACATTTCAATTTTATTTTAAAATATTTACAAAAAATATAACCTTAGTATTGATGTTGTGAAGCTTAATTTGTTTCTTATCCTGAAATTGAAAAGTATTGTGTATGTTGGCAATATTAATATTTGTCACCAGAAATGTCTAAATACTTATTAATTAGTTTAAATCAATATGTCTAGTTATCCCACCACAACCCTCGTTTCGTCATTGAGGAGCGGTACCTACATTGTGGAAATTTGCTTTTGTTAGGCCTACTTACTAACTTTTCCCACAGTGTGTTATTTTATAGGCTTTAATTTGTTTTCTTTTAAAGGTTATGCACAAGCATCATCGGAAGACGGTGATGAAACTCTTACCAACACAGTGGATGTAGATCTAGGAGCTAGCAGGGAGGCACTAAGAACAGGTAGGCCTACTATAATATTCTACAGCTACAGTTTCTATTTGTGGATACAATGAAGAGTTTTTTTTTTAAAGCCTGTGCAAAACTTTGAAATTCCAAATACAAACTGAAATCTAACCAAGATTTATATTTAAACTTGGGCTGTATCAGAATATTCTACTTCACGCTTCGTTGACTTTTGACGTTCACTTAATAGCTGCATTGACAATCAAGTGATCAAGTGTAGAACTGTCCGAATAGTCGCGAAGTGTGCCGATGCACCCCTCGCACACCCTTGGAATTGCTCAAGGGCGATGGAAAGTCACTCTAGATACAGCGTTTGACTGGCAATGGTTTATTTTTTCATCTGCTAGAGATGGCGCTCATAGAGTAATGTGGTCTGTGGTAACTGACTGATAGCTGGCGTTTGAAATGGTTTCTACACTCATTGGTAGGAAGCAGCACTGTGGACTCAAGGGTGTGAAAAGGCTAGTTTGCCATCCAAGTAGTCTGTTGCAGTCTTTGATCTCAAGTGCATGATAAGTGTAAATTTGTCAAGTCAAGTGTACTTGACTATTCGGGTACAGCCTTGGTAGTTTAGTAGTACGTAAGGCCTTCACACATCTAAATATTTTATATCGTGGTCTTGTCATAGGGACAAGTTTATGAAAGGCAATTTTTGTTGCTACTTATTTTCTCACTGAGGTTTTTTTTTATAAAAATGTCCTTTAGAAAACTAGACGCATATATGTTTAGACTAAAATGGCAGGAATCATTGAAAACGTCTAATAATAAACTCAAGGTCAAACAGAAAGAGGGAGAGGATCTCTACCTTAAGTCTACCTGAACTGGTAATTCAGTTGTTCACGTTAGTTGGTGGCAGAATCTGGGGCCCTGTGTTACCGATATTAGAAAAACACCCGCGGCAGATCCGCAAGTTAGTGATGATGTTAAAAAGGATTCCTAGGTTTCTCAATCAAACAAGGGACTGAGAAGAACCTAACTAAAGATAAAATGTAAATGTCATATATTTTTATGGCTGTATTAATAGACCTTTTATTCTAAATGCAGAACACCAACATTTTAGGGTCGTATTATGTACAAGGCCATACTATAGTCAGGCCAATACTGTGTTCTAAAACTGGTTTCACTCGGTCTGATGGCTGCACGGTCTAATGTGCTACTCTTGCAGTAGACTAGACTAGATTGCTAATGACAGGGAGATCAAGGTTCAAATCTCGGTTGGGTGTACTGAGAGGAAAAAAGGGTTTCCACTCTCCTCCGCCCTCCACACAAATGTGGGTACACTTCCTACAAATATAACCTTCCTAATTCCTATTTTAGAACCATTAACATAATTATAATATAAGATTAGAATCCTGAAGCCCCCAGAAATGTCAGAGTGGCCTTGACTGCAGTTTTTTTTAGATCAAATACAAACTGTCAATCTTCTGTTTCAGATGATGAATTACTCAAAAGAGAGGAAGAAGCGATAAATATAGATAGTTTAAATGTAGCTCAAATGAAAGAAGTGCGGGATAAGGCCGAGAAGTTTCAATTTCAGGCTGAAGTCAATCGTATGATGAAACTCATCATTAACTCGCTTTATCGCAACAAAGAAGTAAGAATTTGATCAATTTAAAAAAATCATGATAGAAAAATATTGCAGGCTATTTATAATATTTCTAAAACAATTGTGATTACTGATCTTGTACGGGGCAAAAAAAAGCCCTATTTTTAATGTATGTGTGTTATTTCCTCCGGTAAAAACCTGTATTGTACGTTCTCATTTGTACTTCATTGAGTTAAGGTGTGTTAAATGTTTTTTTAAACATTGTAACCCGCCTCGGTGGCATAGTTGGCTAACGCGCTTGTCGTATTGAGCTCGACTGCTGAGGACGAGGAGATCGAGGTTCGAATCTCGGTCAGTGAACTGGGGTGGTTTTTCCTAAATGGTTTTCCACTCTCCCTCCACGCAAATGTGGGTTCACTTCCTTTAATTCAACCTTCCAATTCCTAATCCATTAGCGTAATTAGTACTAAAAGCGTATAACCCGAACGGGTAGTAAGGCGCAGTGCTAAATATTATTATTTAAACATTGTAAGGTAAATTTGCAATCTCTTTTGTAAAATTTTAATGTTTCGTTTGTAACTTATGTGTTTTTCTTCTCAGATATTTTTGAGGGAATTGATATCGAACGCTTCAGATGCTCTGGACAAAATACGTTTATTGTCACTCACTGATCGCTCTGTGCTGAGTGCCACCGAAGAACTAAGTATAAAAATAAAGGTACTTCTAACTTTGATCCAATAAACAATTCTTTTTGAAAGTATGAAAAAAGGCATTTATTACATTTTGTGTGTATCTCTAACGATTGAATTTAGGTTTTTGCCTACACTGTCTAAAATGAATCATTGACAAAATATCAAATAAGACCGCAGGTTAACCATATATATGCCTGAGAAGCGTTCAATACTTCTCTTGGAATGAAATCGGAATCACGTCTCGCACGCTTTCACATCACACCAAGACTATTTTCAACCCAGCTGCGATCAAAACAAATCTTACAGGGGTGATGGACAGGTGGATAAAACCTGACGTGGTATAATTTGTATTTCAGGTGGATAAAGAAAACCATGTGCTGCATATCATCGACACAGGAATCGGCATGACGAAGAAGGATCTGGTGAATAATTTAGGAACGATCGCAAAGTCTGGGACGGCCGACTTCTTGAGCAAGATGCAAGACTCTAGCACTTCGTCCCAGGACTTGAATGACATGATTGGCCAATTTGGTGTCGGTTTCTATTCTTGTTTCTTGGGTAAGGATACAACTCTGAGAAATTTGTGTTCAATCTAACTTTATATTATCTATTTTATACTATTATATTAGCCAATACACCTTCGAGCGATACTCAAATAGCAATTATTTTGATAGATTCAAATGGCTTTGCTCTTCCCTCGTTTTGTTTGGTAAAGACACCATTGCCAAAATATCAATATATGTGTTTAAATGTCTTACTACTATTATATAAGAAAGATGTCACCTTTGTTCATGAGATTCTTCCCACATTTTTCCTCTTTTCTGAGGTGGGCTTTCTTGATTGAATTTGCACTTACAAGTTTAGTTCTATACTTCATTTAGTATTCTAAATTTCCGTTATTTTAATCTTCAATTAATTTTATTAATTATATGCATAACAGTTTCATTGCCTGCATAATTTAGATTTGTTAATATATTTGGACACTCCATTTGTGAAATGTAACGTTGACAACTTGTATCTGACGCGGTGTGTTCTTATTCGACTGTTTGTTAAATGTCAGTGGCTGACCGAGTGGTTGTGTCTACCAAGAACAATGACGACGTGCAATACGTCTGGGAGTCGGACGCCGCTAGCTTCAGCATCGCAGAGGATCCTCGGGGGAACACCCTCAAGAGGGGGACGCAAGTCAGGTACACCCACATTATAATATACTCCTTCTTTTAATGATCACTAAAGAATTGAATTTGTTTTAATGCTTTGATACTGCT
Source organism: Timema cristinae (assembly GCA_039000515.1). NCBI lineage: Eukaryota > Metazoa > Arthropoda > Insecta > Phasmatodea > Timematidae > Timema > Timema cristinae. The sequence goes on along the minus strand of JBCFYV010000935.1, from coordinate 67,887,041 downwards.
TTATGCTGGTTCAGCCACAACATAGTCTAGTGGTCAGATGTCCCGGGTTCGATCCCCGGCGCCGGTATAGAATGAGGTTAAACTCTGCCTCGTGAGGACACATGAGAAGCTACTTGAAGGAATATGTAGCAGCGTTGGTCTAGGAAACTGAGTTTAGCGACCGAAGGGTTTACAATGAAACTGTAGGCCTTAAAGTTCACAACTAAAACACAACAAAACAGATTTTAAAATTTTAGGTCCCCTCCAGAATAAGAGACTTAACTTTGAGGCCTATAGTCTTCTAGTAAGTGTGAAGGCCTAACCCTTCTATCCTCCACACAATGTTTTATTAAATAACACTAATAGAGTTGACTACAAAAAAAAATAGTTTCTAAGTATTCCTTCCTCCGAGAATCTAACTATAGTTACATTCACATCATTACAAGGATGTTGGAATGCATGTAAAATATTCACTAAAGGGTTAGGGCCCCAATAACATGATTAGTTCGATGCAATTGTATGAGTAACTAAAATATTTATTTTTCCACAGTTTGTACTTGAAAGAAGAGGCATTTGATTTTGCAGAACAGGACACAGTGAAAAATTTGATCAAGAAATACTCCCAGTTCATTAACTTCCCCATTTATTTGTGGAGTAGTAAAGTAAGTACAGGCAATATGTTTATCTTGGTTCATGTAACGTGATGTAAATGTTTTGGCTTGTATCTACGTTTGAACCGTTTTTTGTCATGTTTCCACCTACTCCTGATGTGTACATAACACTGGTTTGGTTTGGTTTTATCTTTAGACCGACTATCAACATTTATTGGTTTAGCTCATTTGAGTTTGTGTTTCTGTCGTGGAATATGAGGTGTATTATAATCGAGAGATTCAAGACTCGAACAACTCAGATATATCCTTCCTGAATAATGACTTATTATTTATTATTACTGTCCTGACTTTTGACAGGTCCATTGCCTTCTCTAGCATGTCCTATCTACATTTGTCTTTTTTATAACCGTCATATTATTTTCTTGGTCGAGGTCATCCATAATTTATTTTGTCAATTTGTTGTTCCCCTTACCCCTTGCCTTCTCTGACATCACTCAAGTCATTTCTTCTCATAATATGACCCATCCAGTCGAACTTTCTTCTTAGAATCGACCACAGAATAACAAACAAATTAAATTGACTGTTTTCTCTTCTAGACTGTGAAAGTTGACGAGCTAATCGAGGACGATGAAGATACGACAGAAAAAGCTGACGAAGAGGAGAAGTCAGATTCTGACGACGATGCGCAGGTGGAGGACGAGAAGCAAGAAGATAAACCCAAGACCAAGCAGGTGGATAAAACCGTGTGGGATTGGGAGGTGGTCAACGACAGCAAACCTATTTGGACACGCAAGTGAGTGCCTCGCAAGATGCAAACATTTAAAGTAGGATAAAAGAGGGAGCAGAGTCCTCTTTTTAAACTTTAAACAAACCGAAATCGAAGTTTGAATATTTTTGCTAATTGTTTTACACTTGAAATAATAGCATATTTGACTTAGTTTTATAATTGAATGCGTTGAAATCATTTAAAAAATGTTTTGTCACTCGTTTGTAATACTTGATTCTAATTTGATTAATCAATTACTTCAGGCTTTGTACATTAATAATCACATTATTCCCTTACGGGGTAGGCAAGAAACTGTGCATATAGCTAAATACAACAACTCCTTACTTAATCCACCCTCACAAACTTTCTCCACACTTCCTTTGCTTCAATAACATCCATACACTGTCATACATCCTCTTTTATTCTTAAACTATTATGTTTCTCTTTTCCACATATTCGTCTAAAAGATTTAGCCACGTATTACATGACCTACCCCTTCTTTTTGATCCACACACTCTACCTTTATATTTGTGCTTCATTACTTGTTCTACACCTTCCTCATGTCGTTTCATATGTATATTAATTTGCAATGTATAAAACAGCTCAAAATGGCAATTATTGACTATTTAGCTGTAAATAATTTTATCGGCAAAGTTATATATTTGTTGAAGCAATATATATTTTTTTTGAATTTGAAATCAAAGCTAACAATTTTTCCGAAGTTTTGCACAACTCTAGCCTACACACAGATCAGAAAAATGTACACCTTTAAGTTCAAAATTTAAAACACATGATAGTAATTTTCAGGACATGTATAGTCGTTTCTTTGGCAGAAGTGACTAGGGCATTTTTGCAAATTGATTTTTATTCATTAAAATGTCTGATGGGGGTTATTATTTATTTTTAATTCAGGCCTTCTGAAATTACGGACGATGAGTACAACGAGTTCTACAAATCTCTCACTAAAGATAACACAGAGCCACTCGCCAAGGTCCACTTTATCGCCGAAGGAGAGGTCACCTTCAAGTCGTTGATATTTGTGCCAAAGACGCAACCGAGTGAAAGCTTCAATAAGTACGGCTCTAAAGGGGACAACATTAAGGTAATACCTTTATAAGTGATTGTTGATTTGTGCCATCTGGTATTGCAAAATAAGAGGAAACTGCATTCTTTTGAGCCCTCCGTCTTAGTACCGGTTCAAGCTATGTGCCTATGTACTAATTACGCTAATGATTTTTATGAATTAGGGAGGTTATATTTATAGGTAGTATACCTGCATTTGTGTGGAGGGAGAATGTAAAACCATCTTAGAAAAGCCATGCTTGATACACTTGACTGAGATTCGAGCCTTGATCTGCCAGTCATTGGCAGTCAAGTATATTTTGAAAGTAACACCTTAGACCATGTGGTCACTGAAGCAGGTAATTGTGATATTAAGATTGATGATTGATTGTTGCGGCCAGTTAGCATTGAAGGTATTGAATTCATCCTGCTTATTTAAAACTAAGAGTTTAGTGCGTTGTTTACATACTCCGGATCTGTAAGGCTTGTGTTCCGTAAGAGATCGGCTGCATTAGCAGATTGTGATGTCCATACAAAGGCTACGGACAGCCAATCGCTGTCGAACAAAATGTGTGCAATGTTTCTGACTTTTCTCCAATCAGGTTGATCACTGTACGTGTGCCTTGTTTTAGTTGTACGTGCGACGCGTGTTCATCACGGACGAATTCAACGATATGATGCCCAACTATCTCAGCTTCGTGCAAGGAGTTGTGGATTCCGATGATTTGCCCCTCAATGTGTCTCGGGAGACCCTGCAGCAGCACAAACTGATCAAGGTAAGTTGGGAAGCCTCTTAAATACCAGCTATATCTGAGCCTCTGACTACTGGGCATAGCCTTTTCTTGCGACCTTTTTAGAACAAGTGTATACATAGTATAAGTAGCCACGCTAACTCCTAGTCTAATTTTAAAATTTGAAGCAAACTCTTCTTTATTATTTTATGCTTGAAAAAAATATTGGGATTATTCATATAACTTTTACACTAAAATCTAAGAGTCTACGAACCTTTGAAACCAATAGTTTGATTTTACTTGAGGGGGAAAAAAAAAAAAACCGTAGCATGGCTTTCTCTAGAGGGGGAAGTAAGCCGTCAATGTTGTTTGTAAAAAAAAACTCTGGTAAGTCTGTGAAAATATCTTTCCCTGCAAAGTCGGTAGGCCCTTTCGTGCTTGCTCATAGAAATTCTCATGTGCTGATATAATCAGTTGGTTCAGAAAGTGCATGTTAAATACCTCAAATTATATTAACTGGGAACTGACCCAGTTGAGAACTATTCATAGGGACAAACCTGTGCCTCACTTTTATTAATTCAGATTAGTTTATACGTTGCGAAAGTCTTTATTAAAATTCATTCCACAAGTTTTTAATATTCAATGATTTATGGTATTTGAACTGTTTTTTATTTTACCTGGTAACGTACCTTACCCACTACTTTGTTCTCGCTGGAGATTATTGATTCCCAAGTCAAAATGTCATTCCTACACAGGCATTTGTAAACATGAATATAAAAATGTCTCCAGGTGATTAAGAAGAAACTCGTCCGCAAGGCACTTGACATGTTCAAGAAAATAGAGAAATCAGAATATGAGAAATTCTGGAAGGAGTACTCTACAAACATCAAACTGGGTGTCATGGAAGATCCGTCCAACAGAACTCGTCTTGCCAAACTTCTCATGTTTCATTCGTCGCACCAGCCGGGCCTAACTTCTCTGTCTGAATATGTCTCTCGCATGAAGAGCAAGCAGGAGTTCATTTATTACATTGCCGGGTCCACCAAACAGGAGGTCAGTAGCTCAGTGGATAGGGCAACCCTTGCGGTCTCTCCTGTACCTTCTTCCATAAATAGAAGAGGATTGAAGTGGTTAATATTAACTAATATAATTAAGTACATTGTTTGCAACTAATGACCTAATTAATTTTATCGGCAAAGAATAGATTAAATCGATAAAATTAATCTTATAATTTTAAACTTCTTGAAAATCTGTTAATATTGGGTGATTGGTATGAAAGTTTTTCTTTTTAAATTAACTTTAGCAGATATATCATACAAACAAAGATATTTGCTACTTTATGGTAGCATCTTACATATTGCAAACCGTGTGTAGTCTGTGAATTTTGATACTTGTTCAGTCACTGAAATGTGTGATATGTCCTCAGGTGGAGCAATCCCCGTTTGTTGAGAGATTGCAGAAGAAAGGTTACGAAGTGATGTACCTGACAGAGGCTGTGGATGAGTATTGTATTTCTGCACTTCCAGAGTTTGAAGGGAAAAAGTTTCAGAATGTGGCGAAGGAAGGTTTCACTATCGCCGAAGGAGACAAAGCTAAGGAGAAGTTTGAAACTCTGAAGAAAGAGTATGAACCCCTTACGAAATGGCTCGGGGATGAAGCCCTTAAAGACCAGGTTTGTTGTTTTGCCTGGTGGGAAATTAAATCATGATGGAATATAAAAATGTATTTTAACTCCAAGTATTGATATTGGTCAGACTGGCACAGTGGTTGAATGGTCTAAGGTTGTGATCGACCAGTTGATCTTGCGGCAATTTCCAATCGATCACGTTAGAAAATTTTTTAGTTATTAAAAGTCCATCTTGAGTCTTATAAATTCAAATATATCAAGTAGCTTACTATAAATTAATATTTTAGTGACCTAAATAACCATTTATTGGCTATAAATTATAATCAATATTAAAAGAAAATTAAATATTTTAGTATAAAAATGTATATTTTATCTTTTTTTTCCTATAAAGTTGGTGACATTATTTGAAGGGATCATGGGACCTTTGATAAGTTTATAAGTCGTTAGGGTCAAAAAAAAAATGTTGCTGACACCTGACTGGACTGTCAATAATGGGGAAATTAAGTTTGAAATCTCTTGTCAGTTTTACTGAGGGTTGTTTTTTCTAAAGTTTGGTTTCATTCTCCCTTCATTCAAACAGAGCCACACACCCTCTAAATTTAAATAAGGGTGTGTTTCCACATAAATGCAGATACACTTCCTCTAAATTTAACCTTCTCTATCACACTAGTGTAAGACAATTGGGGAGTGGACTATACCTCAGAGCTGTAAATGTGCGTTTCAGATCGCGAAGGCCGCAGTGTCGGAGCGTCTGTCGGACTCTCCTTGCGCGCTCGTCGCCAGTTTGTTTGGTTGGACCGGCAACATGGAACGTCTGGCAGTTTCCAACGCCCACCAAAAGTCTGATGACCCTCAACGTAGCTATTACCTGAATCAAAGGAAAACGTTGGAAATCAACCCGAGACACCCGTTGATCAAAGAGCTCCTAAGAAGGGTCGAAGATGACCCAAACGACCCTCAGGCCAAGGACATTGCTGTCATGATGTTCCGCACAGGTTACTCCCCATGTTTACGTTAATTAACCTAATACACTTCACAGGCCTGGTCAAACTTAAACTAATTTAAACTGACTTGGGACTTTCTCTTGTATTATCAGGGGTGTTGCAATGCACTTTACTGGTTTAGATTCAAATTTCACCGCCATTGTTTGTACATTCTCGTCATCTTCCACGGTCTCCTGCCTTTGGCCGGGTCTGTGTATTAAAATGCTTCCATTCGTCTCTTCTCTCTAGCACACATTCTGTTATCTGCTTTTACCGTCTCTTCTCGCTTGCACACATTCTGTTATCTGCTTTTCCCATCTCTTCTCACTTGCACACGTTCTGTTATCTGCTTTTCCCATCTCTTCTCACTTGCACACGTTCTGTTATCTGCTTTCCCGTCTCTTCTCACTTGCACACGTTCTGTTATCTGCTTTTCCCGTCTCTTCTCGCTTGCACACGTTCTGTTATCTGCTTTTCCGTCTCTTCTCGCTTGCACACATTCTGTTATCTGCTTTTCCCGTCTCTTCTCGCTTGCACACGTTCTGTTATCTGCTTTCCCCATCTCATTTTGTTCTCCCTTGCGGTCTTTTTCCTATCCACTTCATCTCCATCATTCTCCTTGGGGAATATTTCCGTCACTACCTGTTCATACCGCCCCACCCTTGTTTTCTCTAGTATCGCAACTCTTTACCGAACATCTTCATTCCTAATCCTTTCTCTGTATGATAGCTAGCATTAGTACATTAATTAGAAACTAATACACGAATCTAATCAAACCGTGCTTTACTTAGGCCCACAAAATGTATTAGTGTTAGTGAAGGGAACCAACCTGAATGGACAAACACACTTCTCTCTTCACTTTTACACACGTGTGAAGAAACTACCCTTTCAGGTTGGTTTCCTTCACTGACACTTAACTTAGATTATTGTAGGGTTTTCACACTGTTATTATACATTTCCAAGCCACTAGACAATAGTTTATTTTATCACGACTATTGATAATTCTGCTCCAAAGGGACATGAGCAGCTATTTAAGGCGGCCTCTCTGTTTTGTTTACAGCCACTCTGAGGTCGGGCTACATGCTCAAGGACACTGCAGATTTTGCCGAGTCTGTGGAAGCGATGATGAGGAAAACTCTGGGCATTTCCATCGAAGAACAAGTGAGTGTTCACTATTACTTTCTCTGAGAGTTTATAATGTGGGTCACTTTTAATAAGTAAATAGTTTATCTTTTAGAAAAATAACACATGATGGATGACAATATGTGAATAAAGTCGTTAATAGAATAACCAGCTCAGTGATAACTTCTTTAGCGGAGAATGTTACACACATAAATTACCTGTATTATTTCAGAACTTTTCAATAACACAACGGAACAAAACATATAATGCTGTCATAGATTTTAATTGTTTATTATATGATTGTTATAACACCATGTGATCTATTGATCTAATAACTAAGTTTGTAAAGTCTAAATTTTTGATTCATTCAACCCAAATTAAATATACAAAATATTCTCGACGCAGAATAAAATATATCAAATATTAGTTGTGCTTGTTTTGTGTCTGTTTGTATAACTTTATGGACTAAACTCGCTTGAAGAAGAAATATATGTCCTAGTCTTAAGTTATTTTATAAGGCATATGAAGCTATGACAGGCCTAGCAAGCCGGTCGTGGAGAATATACGGCTTGAACAAAACAGTAACCCAGTCCACAGGTTGTAAATGTGTTAAATAAGTACCCAGTTTCTTATTGTGTTATAACAGGCGGAAGAAGAAGAACAAGATGATGAAATAGGAAAGGTGGACGATTCCGACGGAGATTTAGATAAGGATGAAGATGATGAAGATTCAAATCACGACGAATTGTAACATGAACAGATTTCTGCAAGAATTTCCAAAGACTGAGTGATGTTTCAATTGTAAAATTCCAGTGACAGTGAATTGAGTGTGTTCTTGTGAGATTGAACACTTGTGACATTGAACGTTATTTATTTCAGTTTTGAGTTTAGTTCAAATACTAAGTGGACAATCTACCGTTGTTGGTAGTAAAACTACTTGCGACAAAGGTTTAATAGCTACTTTGTGTATGTTTTTCTCATCAAACCTGTATTTTCATAATATAATAAAAATAAAACTTTTGTTTGGATATTTGAGAAATATTGGCTAGAAAAATGTTAAATCACATTTGATGTATTCTCCAATCAGGGCCGTCTTTAGCATAATTTTGAGCCCAGGTGAACCTTGATTAAGTGCTGCCTCTATTTTGTCTTATAAACTTGAAAGGAACTCGTTACAAAATGTATGAATTTCTTATGTTCATGGCCGTTGCTTTTATCTAGTATTGATAATTTGATTTCTATTCAAGTTTTAAGTCAAAGAAAATTAGTAAAATATAAAATTTATCTGAGCAATGTATGAATTTTTTTTAAACATTTTTTTGTAGTTTTTTAAGACATCGGTGGCGTGGTGCCTCCTGGAGCCCGGCGCCCTGGGCAGTTACCCACCTCACTCGCGCATTGGCGCAGGCCCTGTCTCTAATAATCATACAAACTTTGTGTGAAGAATCACTGCCTAAAGAAAGCAAAAAGTATATTGATATCAGACTTGTTTCAATGTATGTGATTCACTCCACTAGCCGGGAAAAATTAAGATATAACTTGAGTGAACTATATTTTTCCCACTCTCTTTCATCAAAATAATTTTGTTGGAATTTGTGGACAACCTGCAATTTCCGGCAGTCTAGTGTGTGTGAGTGACAACATGTTTCACCGTATATATTTTTATAGGCTCCTTTTGTGTCTTGGCAATGGTGTAAGCAGTCGATGGAGGCTAATTAAAATGCATTTGAGCTAGGTTAAAGTGTCTAATGGCACTATACTTGTATTCACAACAAGATTTGATGAAAATAAAGGTTTTTGAGAATATAACTTGCAATATTGTTTTAGCCAACTCATTACTTTAATTAATAAACACACATTCATCACATGTATGATACAGTTATGGTCAGTTTTTAAAATGAAATATAGTACTAACAATTGATACAAAAATAAGACTTTTACTGTGCAACCCTATCTCTGCAGGTCAAGTAACTGTCTGGGGTTCTAACCTTGTGACAAACTCTCACACATCACCAAGTAACTGTCTGGGGTTCTTACCTTGTGGCAAGCTCTCACACATCACCAAGTAACTGTCTGGAGTTCTTACCTTGTGGCAAGCTCTCACACATCACCAAGTAACTGTCTGGAGTTCTTACCTTGTGACAAGCTCTCACACATCACCAAGTAACTGTCTGGAGTTCTTACCTTGTGACAAGCTCTCGCACAACTAGGATAATCCTTGTTAAACCATCCTCACACTTGTGAGGTGATATGGGCACGTAATGAGGATAGTAAAGGGAAAATATGCCAAGGAGTAAGATGGAGATGTAGTAAGTATTAAAAAGACCGCAAGGGAGACCAATCAAGATGGTAGGAGCAGATACCTGTAACAGCAAGTGTGCAAGTGAGAGAAGAATGGTGGATACATTTCACTAAACTGCCACAGGATGGAAACATTTCATTATGATTAGTCTTCAAATGACTAGAACCTGCTTCGTGGCCGCATAGTCTTGGGCACTACTCTTGCAATAGACTAGTCACTAGACTCCAGATGACTGGGAGACCACGGTTCCATCTCGGTCAAGTGTACTTAGTTTGGCTCTCCACACAAACGCAGGGTCACTTCCTCTAAATTTAACCTTCTTCCTTAACCGATTAGTGTTATTAGTATATAAGCTTATAACCCAAATGGGTAGTAAGATGCAGTGCTGTAGAAAATATTATTATTATTATTATTATTAGCACCGCGTCTTACTACCCGTTTGGGTTATACGCACTTACGCTAATGTGTAATGGTAGGGTGATTGTGAGATGAAATGAAGGACCTACAGTTTAACGTGGAATCCGAACCACGGTGGCGACCTGGCATTCCACACGTTCACAAGATGTCTTGTCAGAGGTGTAGGAAGGGTTTGGAAATCAGATAAATCTGTGCCGGGACCGAGGATCGAACCCCGGCCGCCAGCATAGAAGTCTGACACCTTACCCCTAGACCACCAGGTCACCTAGTAGAGAATATTGTTTCGGTAAAATGTAATTTGATTTGAGGATATTAAATAAATCTAGATGCTCATGAAAATGGGTCGGAATCGAATGTCTATTTTGTTCAACTATGTAATAACTTGTCTGTTTGCTTGAAACTCCTAGATAAGTGATTACTATTGAAAATAGTCTCTTTCTAATTCAAACACTTGTGAGCACTAAGATTGCTTTGTTGACTTAATATTATCAGTGATAGTAGGACAAGGCTTCATTTCACAAGTGACCAGGTACAAAGTACATTGATAGACGATACAATCATACCATACTTATAATCATTAGCCATAGCATACAATATAGATTCAGGGGTGTCGCACTGAGGTGTGAGGGTCACCTCCAATGTTGGGAAAAAAACTTGAAAGTTTGGAATTCTGCGGAGAGTCGAGATCTTAAGTTGGGAAATTCTAGAATTACTCTGTGCCACATGGTACTTTCGATCATGAAAGTTATTTATCACAGACAAAATTCCCCAACTTCGTAACTCATCAAACATTGAAAGGAGATAACTTCTGTAATAGATTGTTTGGAAAGCTTAGTTAATCAAGTTAGTTAGTCGAGCCGTTATCACTGCATATACCTTAGGAAGGTTAATGTTTTAAGTTGATCAGTTGATAAAGGTTCGAGTCTACGAATCGAAACTTGTTAGTTTTCCTACAAGCAATGTTAGTGAATGTCAAAACAAACACTTATAACTAGAAAAATAAATCGACAAATAACTTTAAAAATACAGTTGCCTAAAATCTTGAATCAAGGCTCAGTTATCTCAAATTTTACTATTTTCCTGGGGGAGAAGCCCTTGGCCCCCCCCCCCCACCCCTATTTACTCCCAAAATCCTCTAGTATTCTCAACTTTTCTCTTATACTATCCCTAGTTACCTGGAAATTTTTCTAATTTCAGAACAACTAAGGTGGTATGCAAGAACGTTAGTGGACTGATAGTGTGGTCCTGAGCACTCTATCGATCCTCCTTTTAACCTACCATCACTCGAGCAACCCCACACTTAGCATCCATTTAGTGATGTTCTTGCATACAGCTCCTAGAGTTGGGAAACTTACTATAACTCCCCTCCCTTCAAAAATATTTTGTTTGACAACCCTGGGTGAAGACTAAAGACTTTCTTTTTACTTACTATTTTTAATTATATTTTAAGAACTAGTTTAAACAGTCTACCGATCACAGTTAAGTAAATATGTGCGTGCCAATGACCAATGACAGAGAAAGGATCTATCGCTAATTATAAGTTTGATAATTCAAATTGTGTTATATAAAACAGGCTTTATAACTTGATATCTTGATACAAACATTAAAAGTGGCCCTAGAATAACTTTGATACATTGTATAAAAATCTGTTGTAAGATTAATATAAGTTGACTTGCTGTATAAATAAACAAAATAAAGGAACCACCATTTTAATGCTAATAAAGTACCTACATTGTTGTTTTTAATGTTCTGAACACAAGATAGAGGTTTATAACACCTGGGACCACATTAAAAGAAACTTCAAAATTTCTCAAATCAAACCCAATTTTGCGTAGAGTTAAGAGTAAATAACTTTGACCCGAATGGCATTCAAATTGAGAGATCTAACCACAGCTGGTTAGTCAACGCAATGAGGCATTACATCTAAAAGGTGTTGGCCACAGCCTGGAGCCAATAATGAATTAAAATATATTTCAAACAATTATAATGAAGATTTATTGACTGAGGAGAAAGGTGTAAGTAGAGAGGAATTAATAAGACGAGGGCAGCAAGGAGAGTTGTTCTATAGGAGTGTATGGATAAGAGAAGTGCCCTTGAAGTGCAAGGAAGTGCTGTATGTGGTGTACTACATACCCATTGTCACACATGCAACAGAAACATTAACAATGAATGTAGAGAGACTAAGAAAGTGGAGGTCATGGGAATAAGTTTGTGAGGAACATGTTAGCTGTCACGAGGAGGAACAGGATTAGGAATGAAGTTATCTGGGAAAGAGTAGGAGTACATGAGATAGTGGAGGAAGCAAGACTGAGATGGTATGGGCATGTAATGAGGAAGATGAAGGAGAGGATGCCAAAGAAAAATATGGAAACGAAGTATGTAGGGAAAAGACTGCAAGGGAGGTCAATAAAGAGATGGTTGAGGCAAATAACAGAACATGTTCAAGTGAGAAGAGAAGAATGGAAGAAATTGAAGGAGGAAGAGTGGTGGAAGAAAAGAGAGAGATGGAAGCATTTAACTAAACTGACTCGGCCACAGGCTGGAAACAGGAGATGTTGATTTATTGAAAACAAATTTCCAAATACCTTTTATTTCTGTGAAATCTAGAAAATCCTATACATATTTGAAAACTATTAATATTTATTAAGCGCAGTTGTTATCAAAATAATCCTTGGGCTTAAAATGAAAACTGTTTTTATGGACCTGTTACAAGTTAACTTCAGTCTTTAATTCGTGAACCAAATAGTATTGTACAAATTAAGCATATGCCAATGGTTTTTATTATGACTACCTACCATAAACTAAAAAGTGATTTACAAAACTCACTTTATTTAAACACCATAAAAAGAACTTCATGAAGCATTTAAATGTTCATCTATTTTACTCCTGTGCTTAGGGGGCCATTCCACCTAGAACCTTACCACCTCAAAACTTAATTCTAACTTCGCCTAGATTGTCTGCCTCCCCAAAGTTTCCGAGCGCTCCCTGGTATGTTCTAGTGTGACTAAGGATCATATGTAACTCTCATTGTTATTTCATCCAGCACGGAACTTATACTGGCCTAGCCATGACACTTCTTTGGCTAAATTCCCTCCGAGAGAGGCGGAAAGATGAAACAAAATCACATATCAACTTTGAGAATTGAGATTGTTATGCTCAACTGTGATCAAATATATTCACGGTGACAGTTAAAAAGGAGGCAAAATGTTATTTTGACTATTGTAAATGAAAGTTGCTTATTATTTTAGTGAATATGTAAAAATTAGAGAAATTTGATCAAATTTTCTGACCGGGAAATCTCCCCAACTTTTCACTGTTAGGAATGGAAACTAGGAAAAGAACAAAGTCGGAAAATCCATGCTATTACTTGGTCAGTAAGTTATTGGCATCTATCCTGTTGTCAAGGAATGTAACATTCAGAACACACAAAACAATCATATTACCGGTTGTTTTCTAAGGGTGTGAAACATGGTCTCTTAGCTTATATGGCAGAAGGAATTTAGGATGTTCAAAAACAAGGGGATTAGGAAGATATTTGGTCCAAAAAAAGATGAAGATAAGGGGGAGTGGAAGAGGTTAAATATTTATGAGTTACATATCCTGTTCTCATCACAAGTATTATAGGCTAAGGTTGGCAAGACATGCAGCGCGATTGGGAGAATCTAAAACCTTGTTCAGGGTATTAACTGACAAACTCAATGGAAAGATCTAGACGCAGATGGGAGGATAACATAAGAATGGACCTGAAAGATATAGGGTGTAATGAGGTGGACTGGATAGAAAAACTAACTCAAGATAGGGATAGGGTGTAATGAGGTGGACTGGATAGAAGAACTAACTCAAGATAGGGATAGGGTGTAATGAGGTGGACTGGATATAACTAGTTCAAGGTATGGATATGGTGTAATGAGGTGGACTGGATATAACTAGTTCAAGATAGGGATATGGTGTATTGAGGTGGACTGGATAGAATTATCTCAAGATAGGGATAGATGGTGTACTTTTGAAAGTGTGACAGTGGACTCTCGAGTTCCTTATGCCATATTGAAAGTAAGATTAACAAGTTATTTACTAAGAGGAAGTTAATGTGAATATATTTTTCCAAAAAGAAGCCGAAGAATAACATACTTTTGTCTAATAAGTGTGTCACTGTAACATCCTTTGTTGCTGTAAACATATGCTTGTGGCCTTCACAGAGAGACTTGATTTAGACGACAAATGGTTCAGCCCGCAGCTAGTCTCCGTTACTGGAATGCGCAGATATTGTAAGAGTTGTAAGTTTCAATGATGTCATTCAATGATTTCAAACTAGTTTCAGAACTTTCCCTTCACCCAGATAAAACTGGATTGGTTGTTCAGGTAGCCTTCTAAGCTACAGACTAGGCTACTTACTTTCTTTTTCAAAGCGAGTGTGATTGAAATTAAGATTGGTGATCTATGTAACAAAAACCAGTATCTAATTAGCTAGTCATTAACACAATCGTGATAGCTTTAAAAGAATGTGAGGTCAAGTTTTTTACCAATAAAAATACCTAATTACTTTAACAGTTAAGGCTTTTTATCTTTCTTTTTTTAATACTGCGTCTAACTACCTGTTCTGGTTAAACACATATGTAATTAATATGCTAATATGTTAGGGATAAGGAAGGTTGACCTTAGAGGCAGTGTACCAACATTTGTGTGGGGGAGAGTGGAAAATCATATAGGATAAACAACCTTAAGTTCACTCAAATGGGATATGATCTCCCAGTCATCGGCAGGAATGACGCCTTAGACAATTCGACCACCATATTATGCAAGCCATGACTTTTATATGAACTATACATTAGTATGCATGACCAAAAAGTCTTTTAAAAAAATGAAGTTATTAACTATCACCTCAAGCTGAGACTTTTATTCAAAATTTTGTAAATCTTGATATTTAATAGTTTATCATATTTTTTAAAAGATTTGGTTTCTAGAGCAATTGTAAATTCAACCTAAATTTGAGCAAACTTTGCTCACAAAATATCATGATCTGAAAGCTAATTTCATGATTTTTTTTATCAACTTTCATGACCAAAATCTCATTTCACGACTGGTAGACATCTTGCAAATGGTTCCTTGCCTCGTATTGTAAAGAGATAAGGACGCTTCAAACTAAGGATGCCATGAAATATAGGAGATGTATCTGAGAGTACAGCACTGGTAAAAAAGGTTGACAAACACCCCCCCATGGTAGAACATAGTGAAATGCAATAATAATGTTGGCAATCGAGAGAGCAAAAAGTGCTTAAGATGTAGAAGAAAGTTATCTTATACAAATTTAAAATTAAAATATAGATATTAATCAAGTAAAATCACTTACTTGTGTCATATCCTCGACTAATAAATTCATCTTATATTTGCATTAAAATCTGCAATTAAATGTACAATATAGTATTTATAACCAACAGTTGATTACATTTTTACACCAAACTTTCACGTGAAGATTCTCCCATGGATATCTTATACAATCAACTTTTTCTAAATGAAAATATGAAAATGTTTGAGAATATAATTGTAAAACTTTCAAGTACAGTAGAATTTTAATGGTAAGAAACAAAGAAAATACTTTTTTTTTGCAGTCAATACAATATTAATAGTATTATTTTATAGGTATTGACAATATCAATCAAAAGTGACAGCTGCAAATCACATGCCTTAATGTTTGAACACATGAAAGCATATCTATTAACTTTTCTAGCTGTCAGATAAGATTTTTACTGTGACAATCGCATCTATCTATGTAAATAAAATGGAGAGTTTGTCACGAGTGTTACGTGATATCTACCGAACGCAGACAACTGACATTTTAACATTAGTAGTCCCTGTGTAACAAACATGTGAAGCTAGAAGCAGGAATTTTAATTTTTTTATTAGCTCTTTTAAAATTTATTAGAAACTCGATCGTAAAAAAATAAAATGAAGAATTATTTTTTTGGCCTGCTTGAAGTAGAGAAGTGTTGACTGAGGTAGCCTCACACAATGCATTGCACGATTACCCTGTGCAACACCGGGTAGGGGTGGGTACATAGTCACAGTACAACTCAGAGTCGGATCAACCCCATTAAAATGTTAAACAATAAAACATGAATAACCTCTAATAAGGTTATATTAAACCCTAAAAAATGTGACGATAGGATCAAGATATAATTAATAATGACAAGGTTATCTTGAAAAACTATTTTTATTGAAAACAAAATTTAGAAATTACATTTTTATATAAGGCTAGACAGATGTGACGACCTTTCTCAAGATTTGATCACACAAATGACCATACCAACTTGCGAGATAATTAAGGCCACTTGGTACCTAGCTTTATCAGTTGGGTTAAGACTATAAAAATGTATACTTAAACATAGAGAAAGTCAACAAGCATTTTATTAAAAAGTCCAAAATATTGAGCAGGTTTAGTTTTTACGTTTTTTTTTAATTATCTTAGATTTCAATGTTACAAATTTACCAAGTGGGATTTCTAAATGTGAAGTCTGCATTATTATTTATGTCAAATTAGTTTAGAAAGTTAAGAATCTGTAGTTTCTTTGTAATAATGACCAAAAATAGCGAGTTATTTAATAATGCATTTTGCAACACATTTACAAGATATGGAGGCAAAATCAATATCAATAATTGTTAAAGTAAAATTTAGCTTCATAACTTAAAGGCACAACGAATGATTACAAAGAAAATACACAACTACATTTTCCAAATATAAATATTACCATGTGGCCTTAAGAACTAGATGGCCAGCCCCACAAACAATTGTTTTGGAAAGACCCTTAAGATTAAACTCAGTGGTTAGCTAACCTCGACTAACAAGTAATTTTTTTAAAATTTCATTCATGAGTATGCTAATATAGCAAGTGACAAACGAAGTGTTTATACAAAACACAAACATTTAAATGCACAGAAACAAAGTAAGACCAAAGAAACGTGAAAAGTTATTGCATAAACTTTAAGAGCAAATAAAAAAAATGGAACAGAAAAAAAAAACAGTAGGTTTTAACTTCATCAACAAATTGTACCAACATGGGTCATTTAAAATACCATAAAATTTGTTAACATTTTTTCCAAACAGTAGCCAGCGTCACAACTTTTAAGTAGGCCCTAGTAAAGTTTCCTAAGAAATAACAGAACTGACAAAAACATTCTATATAGAGTATTTTTAATTTATGCTTTCCCAGGAGTTGTGATTTAAAAGTAAAAGACTTGATTATGATTTAAAAAAATGAAATGTGTAAATATTTTAGAATTTATCTACATTACCATAATAGAGATTATAAGAGGATCCAAACAGGATATTAAACCAAAAAGTACTAATTTTAAGTATATAAAGAGCTCGGGGGTAGAAGTATAGACACAAACTAAATCCAGTAGACATTTGCCGATTTGTCAAGAGTTGACCTTATTCCTTCTTGGTTTGCATGGCCGCCTGTTTAGCCTGGTGAGCCTGCAGAACAGCCACGGCTTCTTCGACCTTGCTCTTGAGTGCTTCGTTGTGCTCCAACATGTGAAGCAGCTCAGAGTTGTCAATCTCCAGCAACATTCCAGTGATCTTACCTGCCATCTCCGAGTACATGCGCTGGATAAGAGGGAACAATCGTTCACCCAGCATTTGCTTCTGTTCTTGAGGAGGAGCGACGCAAGCATCGAGGCGCTCATCGGGTCCTGTCCGTGGACCACCACGGCTTGCTGCACGATGGGTTGCTGTGGGTGGTTGCGGATGTTGGGAGTGTACTTGTAGTTGTTGGGGCGTCCTTGAGCAGACACTGTAGGTGTGGCAGCGTGACGGTTCTGGACGTTGTTTGCTGCCATGGACTGCTGGCCGGTTATCGGGCGGGCAGAGATTGCATTCCTCACCGTTGCTGGTTGGGGCCCTGAAGCACGGGGCGGAGCACGGAACGACCATTGCACGTTTGAATATCCGGAGGAGCTGGTGCTGGGACGGATGGAAGGTGGTGGGGTCCAGCGAGGGGCGGCGCGGACCGATGGCACTTGAGTAGGTCCGTAGAATCTTGGCTGGGGTTGCGGTAAGGTTGGCACAAAGAATCCTCCTGGATTGCCTGGTTGGTAGATGTGCTGACCCATTTGCTGCATACGAACGTTGGCCAAACGTTGCATGTACTGTGAAGCCAAATGAGCCTTTCGTTCATCTTTGCGCTGTGCCAAGGCCACATAGAGCGGCTTTGTTCCCATTATACGACCATTCATTTCTGTCACAGCCTTTGTTGCTTCCTCTGGAGAAGAGAAACACACAAATCCAAACCCTTGCTTCGACCTTCATCTAACATGACTTTGGCACTGGTGATAGTTCCAAAAGTTGAAAACTCCTTGCGAAGTCGTTCATCATCAATTGTGTCATCAAGATTTTTAACATACAAATTGACACCTTGGTACCGATTTAGACGTTCTATCTTGAGCTGTTCAAATTTGCGTTTTAATTCTTGTTGGCGTTCAAACTTCTTTTGCGCACGTCCCACATACAGTGGTTTGCCTTCTACCAGCTCTTTGGCATTCAGAGCTTCTACGGCTCGTTCAGCATCTTCAGACTCTTCAAAAGCGACAAAGCCAAAACCTCGAGACTTTCCATTTTCGTTGAGCATTACTTTGTGGCTTGTGATTCTACCATACTTTTCAAACAATTCATACAATAAATCATCATTAAAGTCCTCACCCAAGTTCTTGACATAAACATTAGTGAACAATTTGGCCTTTTCTCCAAGTTCCTTTTCACGTTCTTTACGAGAGACAAATTTTCCAACAAAAACCTTCTTACCATTCAAGAGCATACCGTTTACTTTTTCTATGGATTTGGAAGCAGCCTCTTCAGTCTCAAAATGAACAAATCCATAACCTTTGGATGCACCAGTTTCATCCTGGGCAATTTTACAACTCAAAATGTTGCCAAATGCAGAAAATGTGTCATACAGAGCTTTATTATCTATACTTTTGTCCAAGTTCTTAATGAACACGTTTCCAACACCAGATTTACGAAGGGATGGGTCTCTTTGTGACCACATAATGCGTATTGGCCGACCTTTGACCACGTCGAAATTCATAGTATCTAATGCTCGTTCCGCATCTGCAGGTTGTTGAAAGTTCACATATGCATAGCCAAGAGACCGTCGTGTGATCATATCCCTGCAAACACGAATTGAGAGAACTGGGCCTGCCGTTGAAAACTTTTCAAACAACATGGCTTCAGTCACGTCAGCATTCAAATCGCCAACATACAAAGATGCCATAGGATAACTGGTTCCACCCGAAGGATTCATATTTTATCTTGTAGTTTTACAAAAATTAATAATAACAGTCCACAACAGATCAATTAAAACGTTAACACAAACTTTTCTGGGACTTGGCCAGATTAACCCAATACCCTTAATAAAGTAGGTCTTTGCTATGATGAAAATCACACATACGGTATCCCTACCTGTAGTATAGAACCACTAACGCAGTAAAACGTACTTTTTGTAGTATACTTTATTACGTTTTTCAATTTTTTTTATAATTTTTATAACTAATTTTTATATTTTTTTGTGAATTTTGCTCGTTAATAATCTACCCTACATCTCACACAGAAAAGGGACACGCTACAAAACTAGAAGCAAAGATTATTAACTAAGGAGACCTACCGAATATTATTTCCTTTAAAAGCTTTAAATTTTCACCACTAAAGCGTCATATTCGATTAAAACATGGCTGCTACGTTAGATAGAGCGTTTGACCTTTTTTACGGTTCTAGTGACAGTTTATAAACATAGAATATAGGTAACACAAATAAAATACGAGTAAATAATATTATATGTATATTTCTGGAAAAATAATAAAGAAACAAAGGGGAGAAAAATGTTGAGAAGATCCTTAGAAAGACAATTCGTGGGTTTGATAATTCCGTATTTAGCCAAGTATTAGTTTTCATATTAAAAAAATAAGTATACAAAATAATCAATTTGCATTTGGTAACTATATTTTAAACTTATTTTTATTAGCCCACAGTAATTTAATTGCTAAATATGCTAAATATTACAAGATTAAGGCTAACATTTACTAACTCAAAGAACATTTTGGACGTTTCATTGTAATAATAGCCCAACGCCCGTCGCCCACCAAAGTTTATAGGGAACATACTATCATTATCAATATAACTATGTAGGATCTTAATTTAAATCGTGCATGGTTCTAAAACCATTGTGTTAGCCCTATTTATCAGGAAGACTAAGATATATAAATTGTCATCCTGATCCACAGACAAGGTGTATACCAAACCGATAGACTCCAGATATAAATGGAGAATTTTAGTATTTCAACACACGATCGCTACAGCCATTTCCAAGTGATAATGTCGTTATCAATTATTCATTTAAAAAAAGAGTACACTCTGTAATAGATTTTCTAAATATGTAACCAAAAAATGCCTAATAGAATAATAAACGGTTTTCACAAAGCTTGGTTAAGGTAGTGGCCCCACTCTCTTTCCCTAAACCAATAGATATAGAGCTTATTCAGACTGCAAATTACAAATAAAACTAGAAGATAAAGATCAGTTTATTTTTGTTCAAGCGAATGTTTGCAAATAGACTAATGGTGAACAATCTTCTAATAATTTCGACAAGTTATTTGTCTGTTAAGGTTTAAGTTTGTTCAATGAAAGGTGGTAAGTGGGTGAGTTGGTGGGGCGGCAATGCTGTTACCCGAAGTCTTGTGTTTGGATCACCACCCTAGGAAAAAAGTACTCCACCTATACCTATCTTGACCTAATTCTATTCAGTCTACCTTATTACACAGTATCCCTATCCATCCACCTCATTATACCCAATCTCTTAGAGATACATTCTAATGTTATCCTCCCATCTGCATCAAGGTCTTCCCAATGGTTTCTTTCATTGAATTGTCCAGCCATTATTTTAATATAGTTCTAGATTATCCCATTCACACCGCATGTCCTGCCCACCCTAACCTACGAGGTATTATTCTATTATTATCTTGTGATGAGTACAGGTAATGTAACTCAACGAGCTAAGGCTTCCTGGTTGATACTTCTTAAACTAGCAAAACATTGGATATTGATAGTGCTTTGTCCCCTTCATGCTGTCATCATAGGTGTACTCTATATTGGCGAAAGTGAACTACTATCAAGTTTGTTTTAAAACAAGGTACACACAACACAACTCCATGAACAAAAAGTTGTGCAAGAAAATGTACCATAGTTTGATAACACCGATTGCATGCCCGTTTCACCTCAAGAGTCAAGACTGTTCACACGGCATATAAGATTTCACACAAGACCTTGAACATAATCTGTGAATAATCAAGTTAGTAAAATTTGTTTGATTATATATAATATAACTCAGCCTCAAGAGGTTGAATAATGAAGTAACAGCTCCGCTTTAGAAAACTGAGATTAACGGGCAGAGAGCTCGTTGTGGTGACCACATGATGCCCTCTACCACAAGCGATGGCATTATCATAGTTAACAATGGCGGCCACTCTATTAGTATAGCGCTTGTGGTCCCACACCATGGAGTTTTATATACATGTGAAAAACGATAACGATAAAAATTATCTAATTTTAAATGTTATTACCTGTTTTCAATAACAATGTCCATGCTTACTAAGTGCTCTGTAATGTATTCAAACAAATTTTCTGTCTAGCAGACAAGCTATATTTGCAACTCAAAAGTTGTACAGTAAAAATGGCCGATAAAGGACTCAGTCCCCACAGGGTTAAAGGTTGCATACAAAAAGTTGTGCTTTAGTATTCCTGTACACTCCTTGGTGTTCAACATCTTCAGACTGCAACTTGGTGTACTATACAAAGTTGTTTTGTGTGTGCCAGGCTTAAAACAGGTAATAGTACTTTCTGAGAAATAGACCTATATGAATTTAAAAATAAATTAACTTACATACAGATATCTTGATAAGCGATATTCTCCTGAATATTTCACGAGTCACAACACACAAATCACGATTCTGTGCCGAAAACTCTGCCAAAACTTGGGGACACCAAATAATATGTAAAACTTTTATGTATATTTAGAGCAATTATCAAATATGTATGTAGGCTTTATCATCTGTGTGTGAATTTGCTTATCTACCAAGGGGTGTGTTAGCTGAAAATGGTTTGGAACCACTTGTTTAGATAATTTGGTAGAGCAGGTGAAATTATTATAATGACAAGGATATTGACATCAACATCAGGAGGGCTATAGAGGTCAAGTATGAATAAATATAAATTGTAACCCTGTGAACTAATTTAGTTCTTTATGGTGTGTCCACTAATTATGAACCTCAATAAAGTACTCTTATCATATTCAAAATTTTTGAATTCCAATTGAATTTGAAAATACAATTGCCATAACACTATTTTAAAAGAATATTAGTGCAGTCAAATCTAACCATCTTAAGAGACAAAATGAATTATGCTTTGGAAACAAACTATATTGATATTGAATTTATTGAGATATTTCCTCATTTATAATAATGCTGGATTGTAAATGATGATGTTGCAGATGTGGACCCGTGTATGGCTTACCCCACGCATTTATCACACGGTTATGTGATCTGTTATATGTGATATTTATTCTTATGAAATGAGCAAAACTTTTGATGTTGCACACAATTTATTTAAATGATTACACCTTCGGTACTGAAGATATGATATTAAATGATACAGTTTTTGTTAATTTACGAATTATTTTTCTATGATATTACATGTTCCGTGTGTGAACACAAGTGGCTTATATAAGACCTACCTCTTGCTTCTTGGACCCCTTGTCACCAGTGTTAAAACTAACTAATTGGAGAACTCCTGACAACCTTATGTTGTGAAGGCTAGCTTCCTATTAGGTAAAGGGTATGGAATGGCATGTTACACGATTTGCAAAATGCAATAGTGTTTGTCTTTGAAAGAAAAAAGTTCAAGGCGCAATATATTGAAATTATTTCTGAAAAACGCGTGATTCTCCATGGAGGAAATACTAAAAGGAAATTTTACATAAAGTACTTTTAAGAAAAATACACTTCATCCATGACTTTTATTTTAATATATGAGAGGGATCCCAAACAGTATCATTACAAAACTAAATTAGTGTTTACAATTTCTTATCTTTATTAAATAAGGAATTAGAAGAACCGGGACTTAATTAAGAACCAAAAATAACGATAACTTTTATTTTAGCATATTCGTATAACCCGAACGGGTAATAAGATGTGGTGCTAATAATAATATTTTAGCATAATCGGGACCAGAACCAAAATCTTTAAATGTTTCTTGGAAGGAGTAGAGCCAAAAACCAATAAATATTTGGTTCGACTACCTGGAAATTAGCACTCATTTAAGTCGGTTCTGAGAGTATAATTTATTTCTGCAATTTGAGCAGGCCGGCAGGAAAGCCGCGGGTTAGACATGCTTGCACTAAAATGTGTCTGACTCTTTCAGAAACCCTCAGAGTGGCTCTAGCTAGATGTGTTGAAGCCATTTACTCATAAAATGTCTACTAGCAAGTCTCAACGTCTCACCGGCAGCTTTGCCAACTGTACGATCTATATACTACTTGTAAACAATAATATGTTCCAATATTGGGGTACTACACTGAAAGTAATATCCAAGGACTCTGGTATAGATGAACATAATCATGGGTGTAGAAAGGTGAGTGTCAGGAGTGGCCACTATACCCTCGAAATTATGTACGGAAGATGATAGTTATGAAAGTGTCTAAATCTAATATGGTCAGTGATAACAATGACAATGGTGAGATTGGTTATATATTTTAGTTAATTTATAAATCGTGTGTCGATATAACAGTTGATTCAGAAATTGTACTTTATATACCCATAAATAATGTTTATTGTCATCGGTGCTCTTGGGATAAAGTGCTCGCCTCGGGACCCGATGTTCGTGGGTTCAAACCCAGCCAAGGTAGACAGATTTTTCTTGAGTGTTAAAAATCCGTATCACAATCTCTTTTGGAGGGGAAGTAAAGCTGTCAGTCCCGTATCGATTGTGGCGTGTAAAGGAACCCTGAAGGTATGTGAAGATACTTTTTCTGGCAAAATTAGAGGACCCTTTCTCTATCACTCATAGAAATTGTGTGCTGATATAATCAGTCGGTTCAGAAAGTCCAAGTTAAATACCTAAAATAAATAATAAATGTTTGAAACAATTTATGTTTGATCTGAACGGTTAGTGTGACACTGTAATAAAAAAAGAAAAATAAGCTATTGTTGATCTTCTCCTGATGCTGTTGCATTATATAATAATGAAAATTGAATTAATAAATGTAAAGTGGTCAGGGTTTTTTAGGCCCTTAGCTCTCAACCATTTCATTAATAAAATTATATTAGTTTGCCTTTGTTTACATATTAATACGCTCAAGATACTGAGAGTACTAAACTGATAAATACATTTTTCATTTCCCATTCGTCTAGGCCTAATTTAATTCTCTTTATTACTATCAAATGGTTAATTATAAGAAAGTGTGGGGTTTTATGGTAATTATAAGTTATGTACATCATAACCAAAGTTGTAAGCAATATATGTTTTAAATTTCAATTCATTAACTTCATTTTCAGACCTTTAAACTTTTAATCTAATTCTTTTTCACTATTTAAAGTCTTTGTTGGAATTATAGAGCCATTCAAATTTATTACTTTTACTTTTCATTTTAAGCATCGTGCAATGTATTGATAGCTGAACCCGGAAGCTGGGAGATGCACCTGTGGTCTTTCGGGGGAGGGGGAGGTTTTGGCGTGGACTCCTGGCCAATCAGCACAGTCAGTTGAGCGTCTGTGTTTGACCCTATGTGGAAGGGACGTGTCAGAGACGCGACAATGGCCCGTTAGCACGCAAACAGATAAGACCTATATTCAAAAATTATTTTTCGTAAAGTGGGCAGATAGGATTTCAAGATGGGTGGAAAGAGATGTAGACCAGGTGGCTAAATGACCACTACCTTAAATAATTCTCCGTATTCATGTCATAAATAATTTATTTCTCTACATTAAGTAACCTGTGGTACAAAATGTATAATAGTTATTTAAAATAAAACTTCAAATTCTACGCTAAATAGTATCTCTTCAATCGGCTGTGTCCATCTACCCCCACACCATTATCTGTATAACCCCGAGAATCTCTACTGGAACCTACTGACTGCCGTGGACGACAACTTTTTATTGAAGAGGGGCAAGATAGGACGACGGGTGACTTGTTACAAATAGTGTCCAACGATGGGGCTGGTGACCAAAACAGCTGACAAACAGCAGGTGAATAAGTATATAAAGCCCACCCAGGGAAAGAGAAAAAACTGTGAGAAGAGTCCAATGTACAAATGTGACATTTTTGTCCTTTCTTCAATGTTACAAAGTAGAAATTTGTAATTCGTAGCCTTATTTGTATCAAAATATTATTATTATAAAGAGAAATAAAGTAGCAGAGGGTTGAGAGGTTAAAGTCCCTATTCACACATATTATATATCAAAGCACCTTTAATAATATTATAAAATACAAACATACAACCATGGTTTGTGCTATAATCCAAATAAACATACAACCAGAAACTACATATAAAAAACTAATATATTATAACTTTTATAAAAAAAACACTTTACATTTTGGGAGGTATTTATATTAAAAAAAAAACAGTACCTTCTTTCATATACACAAAGATACAGTCTAATTTTGATATGAAGAACTCTTTAATAATTCGAATATTTTTTTATGGCCAACAAGGAAACATTTCACCTTGGTGTTGAATATTATTTTTAAGGTATTGATAATATTTGCCAAAAGTGACAGCTGCAGATCACATGATTTGACGTATGAATACATGAAAGTATATCTAGTAACTTTTTTAGCTGTCCAACAAGGCTCTTCCTAAAATAGTTGGAATGTACCTTTGTATCGGCCATTGCACACGCTCAATAGTAAACTCAAGGTCAAACAGAGAGAAAGAGTATTTCTACCCTCCAGTACCCCTGAACTGGTAATTCAGTAGGTCAGTTTTAGTTGGTGAGAGAATCTGTGCTGAGTTACTCAGATCCGCAAATGAGTGATCGTGTTGAAAGAAGAATTCCTCAGCGTCTCAAGTAAACAAGGAACCGAGAAGAAGCTACGATATGAAGTTTAAATTAGGAGTAATATATGAGGCACAACCAACAAATAATGCGCAGAATGCTAACATGTTTGGTGTTTCCGAAGCTAACATAAACTGTGTAAAATTCCTCGAGGTATATTAAAGGAATATTTATTTTTCATGTCGAACACCTTCAAAATTTTAGGGTCTTATTATGTACGAAGCTGTTCTATCTTCAAGTCAATATGGCATATTTTGACTCAACTTGAAAACAAATATGGTCTACAAAACATTTAAAAAGGATGCCTATTGCACCAAGGAAACTAGGTCGAGGATCGCCGTGGCCAAGGAAGCTTTCTGCTGACCAGCAAGTCGAGTTTGGGACTGAGGAAGAAACTTAGGAAATACTCGGACTCTTAAGAAGATGTTGTAATGTAATTGATTTGCCCCTGAAAAGTATGTGAAAGCATTGACAAGAATATCGTCCTAATTTTATAAAGGTATCTTATTTCATTTAAATTATATAGTATATTAAATGGCGCTTAAAGCACTTCTTCTTCTAAGAAGGCAAAAGCCACTGATCAGTGACATCACGCACGTGACACCAGTCAAGTCAGGTTGACAATATATATATTTAAAATAATAACTTCCTCTTTTCGAAGGTTCGAAGAGAGATTTTTAAATATAACTTGAGTCATTTTCGGGCTCTAGAACCTCCCAGTAACACAGAGATGTTTTTGTCTTGTATTTTGTTTTTCTAAACTAAACCTTCTCGAAGCTTCCATGAGCAATGGATATATACGAAGAATGGTGCAATGTAAGAGCAGTTGGTGTCCAGTACTGACAGAACTCACTTGGGCACTTGGCGTCCAGCAACACCTGTCCGCGCTCATACAATAGGCCGCGTATATATTTCAACGACATGATCTATTTTCTCATTAAATAAACAGAGATTCAGAAATAAAAAACATGTCAAAATAATAAGTGTTTATTAATTATAATTCTTTAATTGGCGCTCGATCACAGGGCTATAAATACCAATTAACTCACAACATCAAAAAACCGGACCGATTTAATTAGTGCTCGACCACGGGGCAATTACCAGCTAATCAAACGGTGTAACTTCAATCGACGCTCAATGTGTCGAACCAGAACACTTCAATTGGCGTCCATCGCGGTAGAGTAATATTCCAGAACATCTTAATTGGCGCACAATGTAGGGACCCCGTAATTCAAGAACGTTTCAATGTAAAAGAAATACTTGGAGAGCTTTGAAATGTGGTTCTAGAAAAGATTTGAGAAGATCAGGTGGGCAGACAGGGGACAAATGAACAAGTTGTGAGAAAAATCGATGAGAATAGAACCATTTTGGATGCGATTCTTCGGCACAAAGCAAACTGGATCGGACACATCCCTAGGAGGAACTGTCATCTGCACGACGTCATAGAAGGAAAGGTTGAGGGAAAGAGAAGCTTAGGAAGGAGGCAGAGGACAGGGTGCATTGGTGGTCTAAGTTCACAGACAAGAGGAATGCACCGTCGTAAGACAGAACACATAATTTTTTTTTTTTTTTTTTTTTAAGTTTTAAATAATATTATTTATAAGGTTTTGTAATAATAGTAACACTAATTTCTATATTTATATCTGACATGTCATTAAAAAAACACTTTATAGAATTGTATAAAATATAACACAAATAAAAGTATAAGCACTAACATATTCACAAAAACTAAAATATTGCAATCAGCCAGATTAATAAAATACTCTACATATGGTAACAGTAGTTGAATATCTGTCATGAGCAGCGCAGAATTTGAACAGGACTCTTTCTCTCTCTCTCTTCATTTAAAGTGTAAGTTCAAACACCATTATGCTAAATAAATATTCAACTGCTCAGATTAATGTGTGTTGAAAAGTAAACTAAATGTAGCTAACGGATAAACATTTTACTTACAATCCCCTCTATAAGGCACCTGATGTTCAAGGTATGGTATTTTGTGAGGCAAGGATGAGTTAAAACGCAGGTGAAACGTGTAGTTTTTTTTTCCACCATCACAGCTTTAAAAAACATAGTGCGGGTGATAACAGCAAGTGGGAGAGTGAGAGGAGTTTTAAAAAATTCGCCCAACTACAGGTTGTAAACCGTTGATGATGGAGATGAATCAAGATGGATAACCCTAATAATATTACTTACATATACTGACCATCTTAAATGATAAAAGTAAAAACAAAATAAAATTGTCTGGTTGTAAAAATAATATGTTGTAGTTGAAGTTAAGAATATTTTGGATTCAACTTCAAGTGTTTACTATCCTGAAAAAGAAACACAAATATTAGTTGTACATTATAATGAATGCATATACAAAACTAAATTATAATAATTTCAAAAATTGGACTTTAGATGATTGTTTCTGAGCAAACGGGGTCACAATCTGTTCCATGAACTGCGGGAAGAAGCTGTGTCTGCTGCGCTCCTCGGGACAGGTTGAGTGAACAAAAGGGTTCAGGTACTAGCGATTTCCACCACTTCTTACCCCCCTTACAATAAACTAACATTTTCAGACAAATAACGGGTCGATGGTATTTGAAGATTGTTTTACAACTCAGATCATTTGCAAACATTCGGCTAAACAAAGAAAAAGGAGCATTGTATTCTAAATTTTCTTTGTAATTTGCAGTTTGAATATGTTGGGAAGGGGGTGGGGCTGCTACCCGAACCTAGCTTTGGGATAGCCGGTTTATTGACACTAGGAGGACATTTTTGTTTGTTCTCTAGTAAAACCATCTTTAAAATGAATTATCTTTTAAAAATGCCTACTTGATAGCAATGTTGTCACTCGGGACTGGGTAGCAATCTGTATACATGACCTTGGAGCAGTACAGTTTTGTAATATTTTAATATTCTGATTTATTTCATGGTGCTAAACATTACAAAAGCTACTAAAGATTTGATCAGCGCCCTTCAATAGTTCTGGCCTGTACTCACGGCTGTGGAGTTTTGAAAGAGTTATATCTTAGACTTGAGATAAGTCTAATTTTCATATAATGGGTCTTTTAGAAACTACAAACATATTTTTAATGGCCAATATTAATAACATGTTACTATTTTAGTTTTGATAATATCTATCAACTTTTCTAGCTGTCAATCGGACTGTAGATTAGTCAGTGGAGCAGCCTATCTAAGGTTCAAATCCCGGTTTGACCACATTTTTAAGCTACAAATTTCATAATTGCTCCATTTCAAATCTTAAGTAGGAACGAGAAGAGATGGATGAAAATCATAGAATAAAAACTAAGTTATGAGATTGTGCGCCTTACCCGGTACGTTTGTGACTGCTGGTATGAGACTCTGGTAGATCTTTATGCCTTCCAGGAACACCTTTTCATTAAGGAATTCATCGTGGTCGTGAAGAAGCACCGGGGTGTTGTTCATGGGGGAGAAGCCCAGAGCAGGAATACCAACCTACACGACACACCAACCTCACAATCTCATCTTGTAAGCTAATTTCCTTTTCTTGGAACTTTAAAAGTTTCATTTAATGTTAAAAACAACTAATATTGATATTAATAAGCGACCATTAAAGAATTATGGCTTGCTTAACTATAAAGTAGAGTCTAAATAATTAGCTAAATGGAAGGCCCATTCCGACTTAACAAAAACTCAAACTATACAGACTCAGGCGGGGGTGGTGGTTGACGACTCTCGATTTTAACTGTCAAATATATTAAACATATATTTTTAACATAAATATTATTTTGAAAAATATAAACAATACATAGGCCCATATATATTATTAGACTGTGAATAAAACTATGAAGTGTTTACTGTTTTCTACTTGTTCTTGTTTTGCCATATAACAGTGTTTACCCAACATGCACTGCGCATATTTATACCCCAAACTATATGAAGCCTCCAACTATCAACCCTCTACTGTATATGGTTTTAAAAAGATATTAAAATTCTTGAAAGAGTTTTATCTTAAAGTTTGGTTAAATTCTGTTATTTATATTTAAATAAACAACAGTCTCCTTCTTAAACCCTTAATCTAGGGTTGATAAGATTGATTTTTTTGTGCTTGTTTTACCATAAAATGAAAAATTGTCTATATTATAAGGTAAGGTCTCACCTTTGAACTGAAAAAAAAGGTTTATCTTGCGTACTCCTAATCAATTATGTTTAACAAGTTTTCATCCACTGGACTTAGGTAAGGACGGCTTACTTTATCACCAATTTAACAACTTATGGGCAAGTTACAAGTCATGGGGGACTTACCAGTCTAACGTAGCGACTATCTGTTCCTCCAGGGAAGATTGCCGGAGTCACTTTTATTTGCCTGTAGTAAAAAATATTATATTAATGAGACCGTTCACACTTTACATTGCTGCCACTGGACAAAGAGGTAATGGCCACTTCAAGAAAGTTGATCATTACTGCCCAATTCCCCCAACCTAGGTTTCATTCTATCAAAACTATTCTGGAAAAAAGTGTGAAACACACAACACAACTTCCTAAAAGAGGAAACAAAAAATTACAAAAGGGGAAAAGAAAAATTTGTAAGGAATGATAGATACTTAGAGAGAAACATGTGACAGTAACAAAGTATGTCGTTCAATTATCTGCTTCGATGGTCGAATGATATAAGGTGCTACTCTCACAAAAATTATACTGCCGATGACAAGCAGATTGGGTTCGATCCTGGTCGGATATCTCTCTCTCTCTCTTGCGCATTCTCTCTCTCTCTCTCACACAAATGCGAGTATGCTTCCTTTAAATTAAAACCTAACCTAACCCAATTAACTTAGTTGGTACATATGTGTACAACCTGAGCAAGTAGTGAGAGGTACAAATACAAGACACTCACAGAGTATCACACGCTGCTTTAAATGTGCTCCAGTAAGGGTTACTCTCGTTGAGAGGAGTTATGGCATTCTTGAGGTTCTTTTGTTCAAAGTGTAGATGCGTCCCTTCTCCTGCCTCCTGGCACCAACTGTTGAGCAGGGCCTCAAACTCTGCGTGGTCCTGGGTCACCGCCAGACGCACATCAAACACTACTGTCAGCTCTGGGGTACCACGTTAGATTGGACGCCTCCCTGCGCAGATAGACACACGTCAACAAACAAATCCACTAGTTGAAAATGGGCAGTCATCTAGCACTTTAATCTCTAATAATAATTAATCTCTAAAAATACTAATTAACAATGATAGGAAAGAAGCCAAAGCCAGAGAAATGTAGATTCAAATTTTCATGTTTAAGAACTAAAACGCACATTGGTGGCTACAAAGTCTAAACTTGCCGGGTCTAGTTTGCCTCTGATGGTGAAAATTGTGGGTTTGAATCTTGGATGGGCACAATGGGATGGTTTTTCTTAAACACTTCCTTGTTGGAAAATAATACTAAATATTGCATAACTATATGACTTTTGATATTAAATAACATTTAGAAAATGTTACAAAGCATGCATTATTAACAAATTCCATCCTAAGACGACAATAGTAAACATCACACATAATTAATTATTTATATTTTTGTCATGTGAACATTAATTTGTGATTTAAATGACAAAAAACTAAACATGAATATGTAATTTACCTTTAAATTGTTTATCACCAAAGAAACGTGATTGTCAAATCCAGTAATTTGAGTGAAATAAAGTCGAAGTTGATAAATATTGGAAGTGAAGTCGAAGTTTTCGAAGCTTTGTGCCCCCCAACCAGACAGATGAATTCAAAGATATCGGCATAAAATAATATAGTCTCAAAATCTTTCTCTTCTAGCCTACCTATATATAAGATTCACTTAACGGATAGTTTAGAAATTAAAAGTAGTGTTATGTGACGACAACGAAAACCTTATATTTGACTTCGACTACTTCACATGTTTCAAGCTTGGATTTCCATTTAAAAAGTGAAATTCGAGTACCCCTAAAAATGTGTTTATATTCCAATAAACATTAAAATATCAAAACTACATCCACTTCCCAACCAAACTCATCCTATGAGAAAATATCTAAGAGTGATTTTAAACCCAAGAGCTAAAAACTTGTCTGTTATAGCGTATAAAAACAATTTATTAATGTCTACTTACTTACAGTACAAATAATTTCCTCTGCCAGACATGAAACACAATTATTACGTTAAAAAAAAAAGATTATATAGAATATTGTAAAACTTTTTAAGATTTAGATCGGTGACCTGGTGGTCCAGGGGTAAGGTGTCCGGACTTCTGTGCTGGCGGCCGGGTTTAATCCTTGGTCCCGGCACAGATTTATCTGATTACCAAACCCTTCCTTCACTCTGACAAGACATCTTGTGAATGTGGGGAATGCCAGACCTCCACCGTGGTTCGGATCCCACGTTAAACTGTAGGTCCTTCATTTCATCTCACAATCACCCTACCATTACACATTAGCGTAAGTGCGTATAACCCGAACGGGTAGTAAGACGCGGTGCTAATAATAATAATAAGATTTAGATAATTTTTTTTTTTAAATGTCATAGAACCAAACTGATAGTGTTGGACTATCATTCATACAATTAATGTTGTAGCTTTGTATCATATATAAGATAAGTTAGTATTAATTGATTAAATTAAGATATTGGTGTAGGTATACTTAAAACAAATAGTTTTACATGTGTAGAAGCTGTATCACGCAAGAATCCTTAAATGCAAATAAAATTATGCATCTATTATCTACTCTTTTATTTAAATATGTAAAAAATAAAGTAGGTGATCTTTATCAGTTTTATAACAGCTGTTTGATTTTAGTTTCTCTCAGTATGTTCGGCTTCAGTTGTTCTTTGAAGATAGACATATTCTTTTAAACATTTCATAGAATTTTAAGAATAATAACTAGGGCTAGGGTGCTCAAATCCGTGAATCCTATGGTATTCGAGAGATTTGTAAAAGTCTCAAAAAAGTATCTCCAATAATATTATTAATAACTTTACTTCAAATCACATTTTTTAAGCAATTGTTGAGGAATTAAATATACTTGGGTTGCTCGGAGGATAACAAGATCAAAAAAAAAAAAAAAATTATGTATTTAATTTGCTAAAAGGAGCATTTTCTTTGCTGTTTATGACATAATAGACATATAAAAGAAAACATCATTTATCAGTGGCTTCAAGAATCAAATAACTTTTTTTAGATTATATTTTCAACAGTTTTCACTTTAACTAAAACTTAACCTGCTTCGACGGCCGCATTCTTATACTGCCAATGACGAGGAGATCAAGACTTTATCTCAGTAGAATGTACTGAGGGTGATTTCTCCTCAAACGATTTCCCACTCTCTCCACACAAATGAGGGTGCACTTTGTCTGTAAGGTCAACCTGCCTCATCCCTAACCTGTTAGCCTAATTAATATGTAAGCGTAACATAGTGTACTCCGTCAAGGTAAGACTACTACCGTTCAGGGTGTAATTAAGTGGTGAGGACTGTAAAATGCACCTTAAGTTGTGTGAGGTTTATGGTGGTGACGTCCCCGACTGTGAGGTGCGGGTTTGCAGCCAGCTTCTTCTTTTCTTCCTGCCTAAAGTCCATGAAACGATTGATGATGATACGAACCTTCTCCCCCGCAGTGTTTGGGTGCATCAGCGAGCCGTGACCAGTAGTCCCAGGACAGCGGATATGGATCTCTTTTGAGTCAAACACAAAGAGAGAGAGAGTGATTCACACATACACAATATACACGAGTGGCCACTACTACTATTATACGTGCTAGTACACTTACACTTACACCGGCAGTGTGGCACAGCACCTCAGGACATCATGACCTGCGGCAGTTTCTAGGTCGATACCTAAAAAGCTCCAACCCCGTCACCCCAAAGGGTGGGATGATCCGTATCAGGCCGGATACCCGGGGAGGTGAGCATTAACTCCTCCTCCCCTACCATCTATCCAGGGTGGTACTTGGAGCTGTTTACTTCAGCTCACAGAAGCGACCTCCACGCTTTCCCGTGTGTAGGGGAATGGGATTATGCCCATTGCGCATGGGAAAGTAATCTCCCACTCCGTGTGTACGAGTGGAGGCGCCCATGTTCTAACCTATGTACCACTAACTGTCCGGGTTAGTACCGGAGCTCTCAAACGGCTCACCACATGAACGGTGAGGCCCAGAACCCCAGGGGTCCGGACCCACCACTCTGCCAACACCCTCACTTGTCGGCTTTTTAACACACAAGTGGACAGATGATCTAGAGATATTTATATATCTGATGCGATTGAAGCCTCCAAACCAAGGTCAAACATGAATTCAATTATACACCCCTCTACCCCCCCAACATAGAAATGTGGGGAGTTAAAACAAGTGGCTCAGTGCCCTCATCCCCTTTTCTGTCTCGGGGGTTACTTCGTCACATTTAGATAAAAGTAGCTATGACAACTGTTGCGCAAGTCACAAAAACAATTTTTCACACATTCATAAATCTAAGTCGCTGCCACTTTTGATAGATATTAGCAATACCTATAAAATAACAATAATAATATTGTTATATTTGAAACGTACAACGCAACCTTCTTATAAAAAAAAAGAGGAGGAAAAGGGCATTTGTAAAGGATGATAGAAGACAGAAGAAAGGAAGTTGATTGCACCCTTTGTGAATTGGGTTCTTCCCACATTTTTACTTTTCCCCTTGGTGGGCTTTCTTCATTAAATTTACACTTATAAATTTATTTTCCCCTTTTCTTTATTTTTATCAATTTCCTTTATTATAAAAGCATCTAAATATTGATTGGATAGCACCTGTGGTAAAATGCCTCGACGAGCTTGGCCCCAACTGAGGCCATTCATTCACTCTTAAAACTTGATAATAAAAAAAGAAGTGACATGAGCTGTGATATCCTGGTTAAAAGTGTGCAAGGAATCCCCCAAAATACAAAATGACAACATAAAAGTGATAACTATTTCAGTCGGAAATGTCAACTCACGCCATATGCTGCGTTCCCCATAGAAGAGGGCGTAATCCTCGGTGGGACTGGCGATGCCTTCATCCAGAGCGAACCCAACGTTGAGCGACTTGAAGTCAGCCGTGTGGACAAAGGGCTTCATCCCGTCTACGCCCCCAATCTCTTCATCTGCAGCACAGAGGTCGGTCAACCGGTGGTTTAGTTTCAAGAAGGTGCAACTACTCAGAGCAATCTTACAAGTCTGGTAGGATATCTGGTTTCTTTAGTCTAGGTCAGCAGTTAACAAACTATGGCTCGCAAGCCCATTTTTGGTGGGCCATGAACATTTTTTGAAATGTGAAAATTATTCGAAAATAAATAAATCATGAAAGTGAAAAACTGAAAAATAATTAGATGCATTTACAAATATAAATAAACAAAAAGAGAAAATCCAGACATATAAAATAATATGATTAATTTAAGTCAAACAATTTAGCTCAATTGGTAGATTGTCTGCCTACTGAGTTAAAGGTCCCGTGTTAGATTCCTGGCAGGGCTGAAAAATAATGTATCGTTGGTGGTGAAATGTGGGTTTGCCCTTTCATATTGATATATTCACGACCGGGGTCTGGATGTTGTGCCTGTCCTAGTCTTAAGTTGTATTATAAGGCATATGAAGCTACGACAGGCCTAGCAAGCGGGTGATGGAAAGACTGACCACAGGCTGGACACAGTGATGGTATAAAGGGGAAATAAGAAGGAGTGAAGGTTAACATCCAACTGCACACACAGCTATTAGGAGAAAGAGTGATGGGTATAAAGGGGGGAAATAAGAGAGTAGTGAAGGGTTAACATCCAACTGTACAACACAGCTATTAGGAGACACAGTGATGGGTATAAAGGGGGGAAATAGAAGTAGTGAAGGTTAACATCCAACTGTACAACACAGATTAGGAGACACAGTGATGGGTATAAAGGGGGAAATAAGAGAGAGTGAAGGGTTAACATCCAACTGTACAACACAGCTATTAGGAGACACAGTGATGGGTATAAAGGGGGGAAATAAGAGAGTAGTGAAGGTTAACATCCAACTGCACAACACAGCTATTAGGAGACACAGTGATGGGTATAAAGGGGGGAAATAAGAGGAGTGAAGGGTTAACATCCAACTGTACAACACAGCTATTAGGAGACACAGACTATCCAACTTTGTTGGGCAGTAGGGAAGACATTTTACTAGAGACTAGTGAGGAAATAGGGTTAGAAGTGACTGTTGAAAATACTATGTATAAGACCCCCAGAGAACACAGATTGGGGGCAATGATTTAGAGATTACTGTGAACAACATATCATTTGACAGGGTTACCGAGTTTAAATATTTAGGAACAATTTTAACCAGCAATAACGATATTATATTGAAAATTAGGAAAAGAATACAGTCAATCAGTTGTGACATCTCGCCTGCTGTCAAGGAATGTAAAACTCAGAATATACAAAACAATAGTTTTACTGTGGCTGTAAAACGTGGTCTCTTATCTTACACGACGAAAAACCAATTTAAGGTTTTGGAAAACGAGGTGCTTAGGAAGATAGTTGGTCCAAAAAGAGATAAATATACTGAAGAATGGATAAGGTTACATGATGATGAGTTGCGTACCCTGTACTCATCACAGGACATTGTTAGGATAATCAAGTCTCTTAGATTACAGTGGTCAGGAAACGCAGAAAAAATAGGAGGAATATAGAATCGTAATCAGAGTAGTGACTTGCAAACCCAATGGGAAGAGACCAATGGGGAGAGACCAATGGGGAGAGACCAGTGGGGAGAAACCAATGGGGAGACCTACACATAGGTGGAAGGATAACATTAGAATGGACCTTAAAGATATAAGGTGTAATAAGGTGGACTGGATACAACTATCTCAAGATAAGTATAGACGCCGTACTTTTGTAAGTGCAGCATTGAACTTTTGAGTTCCTAATGCTATAAAGTAAGATAAAAATAATCTAGAAATGTATTAAAAACTTCCAATAATACTTCCTTAGCATTACTGTATAGTTTATGTTTACATGATTGATTAAACTTTTTTTTTTATATCCGTTACCGTTTTCAGTCTAGGTCAGTTTTTTATTCAAGCCGTATATTTTCCACTACCAGCTTGCTAGGCCTGTCGTAGCTTCATACGTCTTATAATATATAACTTAAGACTAGGACAAGCACAACATCCAGTCCCCAGCCGTTAATTTATCAATGTGAAAGGGTATAGTTTCATCAATGATAAATTTTCGGTCATGCCAGGAATCGAACCCAGAACCCTTGGCTCAGTAGGCAGACATGCTACCGACAGAACTAAGGTGTCAGACTGATTAAACAAACTAAGAATGAGTATACAATATTTTAATAATTTTATTTATGCCATTGTAGTAGGGTAGTTTCCAGTTTTCAAATGACAACCTTTCTATGAAAATCAAACTGTACTTTGTTTGTTTTATATCCAGAAGAGATTGGCTATATCAGTGTTTTTCAAACTGTGTTCTGCGGAGCTCTTGGGCCCCACCATAGCTATCTTAGGCTCCATCAGACAATTTCAGAATAATCTGTATTGTTTTCTACAATCTAAAATAGCATCCGTGGTTAGGATTGCCAATTTTTTTTCAAATCTGATAAAGAACATTTGATTTGGCAAAGAGGCACCCAGAACATGTGATATTTTCTGTTTGTTTTATATGATTATACTTGTATAATTTAACTGTTGTTATTAAATGTTCATAATATTAGTGTGACAAAATTTTATAAGCACTCTGGCATGTTTTTTTTGTTTTTTCTGGTGCAAGGGCTCCTTCAGTCTAAAAAGTTTGTGAACTCTTGAGCTAGGTATATTTATAAAAATAGTTAAGATAAAAATTTAATATTTGTTTGAGTTTTTTCAAATAAACATGTCAGTCTGTGTTAGGCTATTACACAATGACACCATATCAGTAACAAAGTATCAATGTGGAGTCTAATCAAAATAAAGTGATACAGGTAGTAAGTCATCTTTATCTGACAAGTGTATTTGTATTACCTGGAATAGTCCTGCTTTATCATAAAATACATATTGACTAACAGAGATATTTATGTTTCTTGGAGACTATTAAATGTCACTATAACAAGAGAACAAAGCAGGAACAATGAAACTTGGATTTTAAATCGATTGAGAGTGTTTAAAAAATAGTAAAATTAAATTAGTTGAAAAATAGCATATGTAAACGAGAATCGAACCCAACACCTTTTTCTTAGCTCATTGGTGCTCTACCAAACAGCTATTCAAGAATTTCCCCAGGCTCGTGTTCAAAGGCCGAGTTTTTAATTATGAAAATATATTTTTGTAAATATATACATGACACAAACATATTTTTATAAATATAAACACCTATGAATTATTAGAATTTGAAATTACTATCAAGGGTTTTCCAGATTTAGCTTTCTTATTTTGAGAAATTAATGTAAGTGTGAACATTTGTGACCTTGAAATTATGATGAATCAACATTTTATTTACCTACAAACCCTAATAGTGGGTTTTACCATTTTTTCTGTGCCCATATTTATCTGTCGTGTCAGAGGTGAGTCGGTCTTAATGGTTTTGATAAAACTTTATATTTAGAATGTTACAAGATCATGCCTCAGTGTATTTTTAGAGAAAATATGATTTCAGTCCTCCAATTACTTACTGATGACCGCTTTTTGAAAACTCCAAATTTTTCTAAAATAGTTATTAATAATGTTGTTTAAACAGAATAAATGAGGATTGTTTGACTTGATAAATTTCACTGTGTACTTGTTTAGGGGGAAACATTTGTTTAAGTCAACTAATTTATTAATAGATTTTTTTGTCTGCCTCGGTGGTGTAGTTAGCAACCACACTAGTTTTGTGTTGAACTAGACTGCAGAGGACAGCGAGATCGAGGTTCGAATCTCACCCGGATGAACTGGGGGTGGTTTTTCCTAAATGGTTTTCCCCTCTCCCTCCGCAAAAATATGGGTTCACTTCCATTATGTTCAAACTTCCAATTCCTAACACATTAGCGTAATCAGTACTTAAGCGTATAATCCGAATGGGTAGTAAGTTTTATTATCATTATTATTATTTTGAAAATTTGAGTGTTTTTTTTGTTCAAAATAAGTGTCGGGCTGGTTTTACATAGTTAGTAAGAGTGTTTGTTTATTTTATTTAAACAAACATATATTTAAGGGTAGTTTACCAAAAACAAGATTTTTTTTAAATTGTTTAAATCCTGAAATAATAGTTAACCTGGCACAAAAGAGATGTGGATTGTTCTTCTGAGTTTTGTCCCCTCGCTCTTGAGCCTCCTGACGGCCTCCAAGTACTGGATCCCCACGCACTTCATATCTTGGGAGCCTCTCGCATAGATGTTCCCGTCGTTGTCTTTGTCCGCACTGAACGGGTCCCTTGTCCATTTCTCCTGTGTATCACGCAAACACCAGTCACCTTCAATAGCATAACGGGGCGTTCAAGTGTTACGTGAGCCCCTTGGGCGGGGGGGTTCGAGCTTTGCTTATTTTTGCTGACAAGGGGAGAGGGGGGAGTCAGAACAAAGCTTATGTAAGACAGAGAAAGATGGGCAAAATTGAGGGAGGGCACATCGCAAGGCGCTTGGCCGTGCAGCTTCTGGCAGCAATGAAGATGATGAGTGGTTAAACGAAGAAGTGGAGAAGTAAGCCAAAGCTTGAGTGACCTAGGGTTCCCCCCTCCCCCTCAAATAGAAACATCGTAATTGAAAGTGTTGAGGCGTGGATTCAAAGAGCTTGGTCATCGGATTAAATGGAATTTAGGGTGTTTTTCTATAAATATAATATTCATATCTTGACTAATAGTACTTTTTTTATTACTTCAATCACAAGTAAATTAAAATTTTAAACTTTTATAATGTTATAAACTTGTTTTAATATGACCTGTTCAATAAATGTAAATTCATTGTATACCAATGTTAATTGTCAATTATTTTGAAATATTAATTTACATTTTTATGTTAATAATTATCAGCAATTTATAAAATACAAGAATTTTTAATTAATTGTTTTTATCATCGCATCTTACTACTTATTCCAGCTGTAGGTAAAATTGCATGAAAAAAATAATGGTTATTCCTGTGAACAAATGAAAAAAAAGTTGACAAAACTTACGTAAGCAAGAGAGGGAGGGGGGGGGGAGGTAAAAATGGGCCAAAAATGTGCTTATGTAATACTTGAACGCCCCTAACCAACGGGCTTGGCCCCATCTACTAAAGTTTGTGAATTTTACTTGATCTACAACAAGATCTGAATGTTGTCGTCCCTTTGGTTGATGTTATTTTCTAGCCCTAAAAAAAACTTGGTTGTGTGTTCCAGAGACAAAATTAGCAATGTGTATTGTTACTATTATTAATATTCCTATCGTTATTATTTGATGGTTTTAGGAGCGTGCTAGCCTGTCAACACGAGAAATAGGAAATAAAATTAAGATGTTAAGGCAAAGAGTTGGGCTAAATGAAATGTAGAGGAAGTGAGATGGTATGGGCATGTAGTGAGGATGGAAAACAAAAGAATCCCAGGAATAATAACTTATATGAAGTATGTAGAGCAAAGACAGAAAGGTGGAAGAAATGGGAGGAGTAAGTGTGTAAGGGAAAGAAGAAACGGCGGAAAGCCAAAGGGAACTGGAGGCATTTTACTAAACTGCTCCGGCCACAGGTTGGAAACTTATGATGATGATTATGGTTACAATTCAATGATGATAACTAAAAAGACCACAAGAATTAGTTTTATGTATCGTGTTATTTAAATTTAAATTTTATTTTTAACTTATATAACATTACTGCAACTCTTAACAATATTACTATGTGTTGTATAAGAAAATATAAGCAAACACATTTGGTATAAGTCGATTTTAAATAATTCCGAGAGTCATCTTAAGTTATATAAACCCCAAACCTTCTTTGTGGCTTTGAGTCCCCCTCAACATACTCCTTATTTCATAAACCTAGTTACACAACAGCTTCGCTTTAACTTGAGTTTATCCTTAAGAGTGTACTTCAAGGCAGGCCCAACTCAGCTGCCGCGAAGTACCGGAGTTATAGGGTATAAAAATCACCAAGATATGCGTGCAGTGCATTAGTATTTGAATAGTTACTCGACATTTTCATTGGTGACGATGGGGGGGGGACAAAGTTTCTTGTTAATAACTACGACAGAAATAAAGATTTGTGCACAGCGCTTAGCATGAGGTATTCTAAAATTGTCAAAAACGTCTTTTTCAATGCAGTCTTCATCCAAATATAATTTAATATTTAACAATGCTTTTTATTAGGAGCATCCATTAACTCTTTATCTCCATTAATGTTTAATCAGAAATGATCCAAATGCAATAGTGTTCGTGTAGATGTACGATTTCAAGCCAACTGCATCACAGAATTGATGAGAATATTATACACGCTTTTAATTAATAATACAAACACTAGGACCTTGTAAGTAGGAACAGCAAAGAGCGAAAATGAACATAGAGCAGCATTGAGTTGCAACAAAGTATATAACAACTCAACTCCAAAAAACTGTATCGTTGATCATCACTTCTATGACAACTTACGCGGAACACGGGTACCACGTCCATGTGCGAGTTGAGCAGTATCGCCGGGAGAGTGGGCTCGGAGCCCCGCCATGTTATCACGACAATGGGTTTGCCCTTCACCACGTGGTACACTTGTATCGGCAGACCGAGGCTCGATGCTTGGCGTCGTAGAAACGACACACACTCGTCTGGAACATATCCCCACATCGATTCAAGACAATTATATCTCTATATTAATTTAGCTCATAGAAACATACTTTTTTATTTGAAGTAATTAATATGCACTTTCTGAACCTACTGATTATATCATCACAAGACTTCTAAAATAACTTAAATTTAGAATCGACACAGCCCCCAGTCTCTTGGCCATTAATCCATATCTGTGAAAGGGCTAAAACTCAAATTTCACAAATGATAAATTTCTCGCTGGGATTGAACCAGAGACCCTTAGCTCAGTAGACAGACTGAGTGTGTTAAGGCGTCAGACCAAACATAAGATAAAATTGTCACATAACCAGTGTGATTCAACTTTATTTTTAGCGTGTCTTACTACCCGTTTGGGTTATTATGCACATGTAGTAATTATGGTAGTGGGTTAGTGATGACAAAGGATGAATTTAGAAGAAGTGTATCCACATTTGTGTGGCAAGTGAGTGGGAAACCATTTTGGGGAAACCATCCTCAGTGCTCCAGACTGGGATCGAACCAAAGTCTCCCTGTCATTGGCAGTATAGTTCTTTGCAAGAGTAGCGCCTTGCAGTGGTATTCAACCTGAGGTATATGAAGAAATCTTAGGGGGGAGGTAAAATTTAAAATACATAGGCTTGCATTATGGGCCAACTATTTTGGGGGCAGGGGAGATGGGAAAAAGGTCAAATAGCACCACCTTAAGGCCATTCGACCACCGAATCAAATCTTTTAAATCTATTTATAACAAATCCGTCAAGTTTTACCCTCGTCAAAAGCACCTGCCATGATCAACTACTGATGTTTTTTTTTAAATACAATTGAAGAGATATTTATATACAAAGAAATAAACATAATATCACCATATTTACAATAATTATATCAAGAACGCTTCAAATAGCCCATAATCGCCGTTTATCAAATGTTCTCTTAACGTTTTTTCAGAGGATCTCAATTTGCTTGATTTTAATTTATTTTACTATTATTTTTAGGTGGTAGTATATAAGTGTTATTTATGTTAAAAGTGTAAAATTTAATTAAATATTTTCTCTATCCATTGGACTAAGAGGTCACCCATAAACACACCTAGTGCTTTTTTTTACCGAGTGGATAAAACCAATTATCACAGCCCTAGCTTGTAGTGATATTGTTCTATGTCGGGTTGTTGAGGAGTCTAATGAGAACGTCCTTGAACGACTGCCCTCACGAGGAGAGTACAGCTAAATTGGAGCACAAGCTATTACACAAGCGCTGAGCACTCTGAGTGAAAACAATAAAGTGTTGATTTAACAAATGTGTTAAAGCTCTGATTAGCGTGTTCCTCTTTTAACAAGAGCTCAGTACAAATATTGACAACTTGAAACATGTACAACTGACTGTTCAATTCGCTCAATATTTACTAGCCTTAAAACAAATTGTAAGAAGCTCTTTACCCTCTTTGCTGGTCATATGGTCTAAGGCATCCCTTTCGCGATAAACTGGACCGCCGATGACAAGGAGCTTAAAGTTTGAATCCTGGTCAAGTGTACTAAGGTTGATTTTTTTCCTACAGGGCTTCCCCCTCTACATCCATGCAAATGTGGATACACTTCCTCTAAATTCAACCTTCCCAATTTCTAATACAAGCAACTAGTACACATGTGTACAAACTGAAAAGGTATTAAGATGCGGTAAAAACCAAAAAAAGATACATTCGTAGAAAAAGTTTATGGCCAAACAATGGTGTTATATATGACTGACACGATTGTGTATTATTTGTGTTCTTTAATATGTTATGTAAAACAAATGCCAACATGAAACATTTAGTTACATAATACAATACTTACTAGGGGCCTATTGTTCTTATCATCCTGACAGCCTTGAAAAAAAAACATTTTTTCCCCCTCAAAGAGACATGTGTAAGGTTTATTTGAAAATGAAGATGGGTTTTGTTAAGATTAAGTGGCTTAAAAAGTTATATCAGAACACAATATGACCTTTGTAGTAACTGTAAGATGTGTGGTGTAATATTTCATTTCTATGAATTTTTAAAACAATTATCACACTCATGTTTTAAGGAACAGACTTGTCAAAAGACAGAACACCTAGTTATATTTGTTTTAAATTGAGAGTAAACATAGCATAATAAACACTGAAAAATTGACACTTAGTGAATGTCTTATTTTTAAGGAGTCTAATGTTTAATTGAAGCATCTAATTTAATTCTGGTATAATTTCTCAGCTTTTAAAGTTATAGTTTACATAAAACCGTCCAAGCAGAAACCTAAGCTTGACAGTAGTGCTACAAACTTAACAAAAGATATTTTTTCCTCCTGGTGAGAAAGGTAGAGTGTAAAATATCCTGGAAGAGTGATTGATATGAAGGGTGGGAGTAGAGAGGATTTAATGAGGACAGCAAGGAGAGTTGTTCTATAAGTGTGTAAGAGACCTGCTATGGAGAGTTGTTCTATAGGTGTGTAAGATACCTGCTATGGAGAGTTGTTCTATAGGTGTGTAAGAGACCTGCTATGGAGAGTTGTTCTATAAGTGTGTAAGAGACCTGCTATGGAGAGTTGTTCTATAGGTGTGTAAGAGACCTGCTATGGAGAGTTG
Organism: Timema cristinae; assembly: GCA_039000515.1. Taxonomy (NCBI): domain Eukaryota; kingdom Metazoa; phylum Arthropoda; class Insecta; order Phasmatodea; family Timematidae; genus Timema; species Timema cristinae. The sequence goes on along the minus strand of JBCFYV010000935.1, from coordinate 67,843,074 downwards.
TTCTATAAGTGTGTAAGAGACCTGCTATGGAGAGTTGTTCTATAGGTGTGTAAGAGACCTGCTATGGAGAGTTGTTCTATAGGTGTGTAAGAGACCTGCTATGGAGAGTTGTTCTATAGGTGTGTAAGAGACCTGCTATGGAGAGTTGTTCTATAGGTGTGTAAGAGACCTGCTATGGAGAGTTGTTCTATAGGTGTGTAAGAGACCTGCTATGGAGAGTTGTTCTATAAGTGTGTAAGAGACCTGCTATGGAGAGTTGTTCTATAAGTGTGTAAGAGACCTGCTATGGAGAAGAGAAGTACTGTACAGGGTGTACTTTGTACCCATTATCACACACGCAGCAGAAACATGAACAATGAATGTAAGAGAGACCAGGAAAGTGGAGGACTTGGGAATAAAGTCTGTGAGGAGCATGTTAGCTGTCACGAGGAGAAACAGGACTAGGAATTAAGTTATCCGGGAAAGAGTTGGGGTGCATGGCAGAGCTGTGGATTTGTAGCACCAAACCTTTGACTCAGACTCGTCTACTTTTATAGTGTATGACATCCGACTAAGACTCCTTGAGAAATTGCTTAAGTATATTTATTAGTAGGCGTAGCAATTTTAGTGGTGTAAAATGCTCCAATGTAGATTAAAGAAGGTGACCTGGCGGTCTAGGGGTAAGGTGTCAGACTTCTATGCTGGCGGCCGGGGTTCAATCCTCGGTCCCGGCAAAGATTTATCTGATTACCAAACCCTTCCTTCACCTTTGACAAGACATCTTGTGAATGTGAGGAATGCCAGGCCTCCACCGTGGTTCGAATTCCACGTTAAACTGTAGGTCCTTCATTTCATCTCACAATCACCCTACCATTACACATTAGCGTAAGTGCGTATAACCCGAACGGGTAGTAAGACGCGGTGCTAATAATAATAATAGATTAATTCAAGGGAAGCTTTTTTTACATTGTGAACTTATATTTGAATACATTTGTTAATTCAAATTACAAATATTGGTCTCAATATAAAAATAAAATATAAAGTTAAAATTATGCTTTTTTTTATAAATTGTTATAATATTATAAATTTTTAATTTAGAGCTGGCGCCAATGTTTTTACCAATGCTGACTCCACAACCTCGCTGGATAGTACAATCGGTTAAGATAATCCGCCTTACATTGTTGGGTATAGTGACTAATTACTAACAATAGTGGTCTTAGAACACTACCTCCGATAACTCTGCTTGATATTCATCCGGAGTTGACTTTTATCCTCTCTCCATTCTGCTCAACAAACTGTCACTCGGCAATCTATTTTATCCTGAGCACAAGAATTGGCCTGGAATTTAATATTAGAAACTATATTGTTAGATGAACATATTTATACTGTAGTTTATTTATTTTGTTTAACATTTAGCCTACTCCACAGCAAGTATAAGCTTGAAACACACCGGAACAGATGGAATTAGAACCCCATGAATAGAAACGAGTTTTGTTCACACAGTGGTTCTCACGTCAGTCGGAAGACAACATCCACAGAGGGTACATAGATTTTTAGTGATATCTGTGGTGAAGAGGAGGCAATGGTGGTCGCTCTGTGCATTGGTGTCTATGGCAAAGAAGTGGCTTCAAAAATTCTTTGAGTCCCCAACATCAATGCAACATAACATTTCTGAGAGTTCATAACACAGTAATGATAATGTTTGTTAGCAATGTCATAAATTATAAAGTAAGCCCCCTACTTTTGAACTAAAATGATTAGCCCTATATCTTTGTCAAAAGACAATTTTAAAAATAGGCAAAAATCGTCAAGGAACAGAAAATGAACATCAACAGGTGTAAACTGAGCACATGTGCAGATGATAAGATAGTTTGTGCCGAGGACGCATGTGTATAGCTTCAGAATCCGTTAAAATACTCCCTCCAGGTGAACAGAATCATTCCGTTCCGATCTGACATTGATTTGATGTTTCCGATAAAGCGAGCCATTTAAATGAAGGTAGTCAAAATATTCCGCTCCGATCCAGTGTGCAGCAATCTTTACATTATTATTAGCACCGCGTCTTACTATCCATTCGGGTTAAACGCAGCAATCTTTACCGTTCAAAACAAAATTAATATCATAATTAATTAAAGAAACACGCTATTATAGTTGTTAAGCAAGGGTTCAGACCCAACTAATTATCATAGTGATTTATTAAAAATTGACACCTGAACAAGAGTTCGATTTCCCTATCCAGGTATAATTTTTAAATAATAAAAATAATTATCTGTTAACACTATATAAAATTATTTTACATTCGTCTAGGAATTATTAAAATTAAAATTAGTTAGTACTGTCCTATTTTATCGCCAAACATTATTATGAATTATTTCTAAATTCCCGCAGGGTTCTAGTTACAAGGGAGTGGGGTTTATTCCCCAGTTAAAGTAGCTCAAATTAGAATAATGTCTAACTTAACTTTAATGAAAGATTGCATTCACTCACCGTAATTTATATTAGGCTGAACTGAAGGAATTCTGAGATATTCGCGGAAGTTTGAAACAGCATCGTCCTCCGAAGAGGAGGTTGCGTTGCTGAACATCGGAAGCGGAGAAAAAGGACACTTGTTTGTTGCTACTTGCTATGTAAGAACACACATCAGATTCAGAGCATCAACATAATAAAGTCAAATGTCAAACCTATATATACACGGACACACCTACACTTTAGCACAGATCACAATTTCATTACTGATTGGTGCCTTAGACCCAGTACTGCCAACGATCATATAAGTGTTGTAGCTATATTAGTACCAGAAAAAGTCGTCAGATTTATCACCAAACCAAAAAATGCATACATTAATCTGAACCAAATGTAAGATACATTAGTGGATGAAGTGATCACTGGACAGATAGATGGTTTAGAGATCTTCTGCAGTACAGTAGTTCAAAAATAAAAATTCTACAGCATTAAGATTTTAAATAATGAACATGAACTTGACAGAGAATTAAATAAAATTGCCAGTCACTAAGCGCTAAAAATGAAAATTAGTCGTTTCAGATCCATAAAAGTCACTGTCTATCGACAAAGTCGCTAAATTGATGACACTGTCTAAACCCGATCCTAAAACTAGCAGTGATTGAGATATTTGTTTAAAACTGTGGAGCGATACGCCCACTAGACGGTGACTATATTGCAGAGTTACAAGACAACGATTGTGAAAATGATTGGTTTACAATCTAAAGTCTCTAATACGCCAGTAAAGGAACTATCAGTTTTATTAGAGAACCAATGTAAGGAGCAGCTTGGATCAATTTACGAGTGGTGTTTGGTGTAAGATATCTACTCAGCAATAAACTGCGAGAGTGAAAAAATATAGGTCCTGCAAGTCACCGTGTGCCATCACTATGAACAATCACAAGTAGTTTATTGTAACATAACAGTTTAGACCAGTAAGAGCCCATTGTAAATACTGAATTTTATTTATATTAACTGAAGAAAGATTTGAAAACTGATTCTTAAAGTTAATGTCCACAATGCACATAGACTCAGTGATGAATGTTATATTTAACTAAAATTGGGATATATTCAACAGAAATTATTATGATATAATAAGACTCGCCTTACACCACTTTCAAAATTATTTCATTCTCTCTAACAAGAGATACGGTATTAAAGATGATATTTTTAAACAATAACATTTTTATTCATCAGAAACATGTTTTTGCACAGGAACATTGAAAGAAAACTGTGACGGCACCCTTATTCTCCACTGAATAAAGGCGGGTATTCACCCAGATTTGAATACTAATATCAATACACATGTATAACATTAGAAAACTAATCACAACAGGTCTCAGTGACCATCCTCAATAGTATTAAAGCTTGTTTATAACAAGTACAGTAATAGTCTTTCTTGTCAACATAACTATACGTTAACGCAATACCACATATTACAAAAAGGGGAAAAGCCCCTAAATTTAAAGAGTCATAATCTAATTATACGGCCAGATGGGCTCTAAGTTTTCTATTTTGCCTAAACCTAACATTTAAAAAAACTTGACATCTTACCCCATACAGAGTATACATTACTTGCATTAATAGTCCACTTCAAACTCAAAACTAACAAAGGAATAATCACTACCCTATTCCTGATATTAGACTGAGAAAGAGCAGCTAACCCACGAGTTTTCGCTTTTAATTTTGCCAACGTAACAGACTTGCAAATATAATTTACCATAATTAATCCAATTTATAACTAAATCAAGGTTATATAACCATAGTTGGGAATAGTGTATTTAACTTAAATAACAATATTTATGGCCGAAACGTACTTGACACCACGATGTGTCCAAAGACGCTATCCTCACAAGAGTGATATACCAATACGAGTTACATCATTATATACGTTCAATATGCCGACTCGGAAAGGGGGAAGAGGGGTAGGGAAAACAGAGGTGAACACACAACAAGGAAGAGGGGGAAGGGGTAACTAGACGGAGGTATAATGTTCGAGCATGTTGTGGATGGAGACAGAACAATAGTTTCCTGGCCACATCATCGCCTTTTAAACGGATGTACGTCACGCTTTCCCAGCATGCCTCATTATACTTACTAGTGCGAGCCTACACACTGTTTGCTCGTTTAGTCTGTTTTTGTTTCTTCTCGCGGCATGTTGTGTTGTGCGCGAAGTACACTTGGGGAGGGCCACTGCTGAATGGGGCTATGGTGAGTTCACTCGTGATTGTTATTATTCTTAGAGATCAGTCCAGTATGTTTTCACTATTTTTGTAGCTGTATGCCAATAAACGCTACAAAACGTTAAACCGGTATCTTCACAATTAAGCAGACGACAAACTTGAGAGTCACAATTTGGTCCTTAGAAAGGTGTGTGTTTATGTATATATACTGTATAGTATAGAGATCACTGGTTAGCTAGAGAGTATTAATTATTTTCCTGCAGTTGTCATGTATTTTAATAGATAATTCAATTATTTAAACAAGCAATCAAAATATTTAATAGGTGACGCTTTTTTTCTTATAGATTAAAAACATTGACAGGTAGGATTTATTTGTGTAAAAAAAAAGTATTTTCAAAAAAGGAACCCTAAACATTCAGTTTGCTAAATGATCAGTCTAAACTGCTATATATGCTTCCCCCCTGTAGCAAATAAGTAGTGTCGGTGCCTAATAACTTCTTGATGTTTATATACTTGTCTTTGCTGCCCACGAAATTAATTAGTATTAGTAATCCGTGTTTTACGTTGATTTTTCTTAATAAAATACTTTTGAAATTACCTTTAAAAGCTGAAATAATTAACCAAGATAATGTCTTGGAAACTTTTAAAGTAATTATTAACCCTGTTATTTAAATTTTATCATTTTTATAAGTATCTATTCAAATTTCAGTTTAGTTGCATAGTTATTTTCTTTTCAAATAGCAATTTAAAAAATAATCCTTCTTATGAATATGTTTATATAAGATTAAATTAACTATATAATTTCTACTGCTATCTTTGTTAAATTGAGTTGACCCTAAAAATATTAGGACATTTTAGAAAGCAAGGTTGCTAAGTAGTCTACAATGCCATTTTATTTTACCAGCATTATTAGCCAAGTGCCAGATTGATTCGTGAGGTTAATACTGTTGGAATTACTATCCACTTAACCTGACGTAATGATTCTCTTGTTTTTAAATGAAAGCCATCACATTACACTTAGTAGTGATGTGATGTCCAACTCAACGTGAGAGTTGTTGAGAGCATAAATTTCATACGAAATATGCCATGTGTTCCTGCCAACCAATCATGTTGTGATCAATGTCAACATTGCTATTTAGTGTCTAATTCATTTGTAGTCGACCTCGATGTCCGTGGGTTCAAACCAAGTCGGGATCAATAGATTTTCATTGAGTGATAAAAATCATTACAACTTCCTTCGAAAGAGAAGTAAATTCGTCGGTTCACTGTTGATTGTGGCATGTGAAAGAAGCCAGCAAGTATGTAAAAATGCCTTTCCTGGTAAGATTGGTAGGCTTTTTCTCTCTCGCTAATTGAAAAAATTATGTTTGGATATAATTAGTTGGTTCAGAAAAAGCACGTTAAATACTCACTTGTATGCACATTTGGTGTGTTGACAATTTCTACCCATGGCTTAGTAGTTTTTTCAGCGTTTTGCAATCTACTAAACGTCTTCTTACATTTTATTTCATGGTTTCAGTAAGCTTCTATTACAATTACTTGAAGTATAATCATCTCAAACGGCCCGAGTTCCATTTACGTCGATATGTTGTGTGTTAACGCTAACATTGTTGTACGGATGTGAAGCGTGGGTTTGTCAGGAGAAACACATTTACACAGGCACAAATAATACATACTTGAAATAAAATACTAGGAAAAGAACAAGACTGTTGAAAATAAGTGATCATTGTAATAAAACAAAAAACAAACCCACTCACCAAGAAAAACTGGTAAAAGGTGAGGTCTGGAATTATTTAATTTTTTTAAATTTTGTCTGGAAAAGTCAGGGAATGTTATAATAAAAGTTTTGTAGCCACGTCCTCTGAATTCAACCTTCCTAATCCCTAACACATTAATGTAATTAGTACATAAGCCTATAAACCTGAACAATTCTTATTTTGTCTATTGAGTTAAGGGTCCAGTTTGGTTCCCAGCATTTATCCTTGGTAAAGTGTGGGCTCCTTCCTTCTACGGCAATGAATTAACGGCCGCGGGGGCTGGATGTTGTGTCTCTTCTAGATTTAGATTAGTTTATTAGTCAAGTGCTGATATAATCTGTCGGTTTGGAAACTAAATAGAATATATATATTCCGTCATGCTAACGTTACGTGAACATTATACCAAGTTAAATGTGTTAGTTTTTAACTTAAAACATGAGAATCCGTACGTTCGAAACCTTGCACTGCCAGACTTGACTATGCTGAGGAAATCCTGCCGCTAACCTGCTTTCATCCCGTTTCCTGTAGTTGTTAGAATAAGCTCTGACCTAATAGAGAACGACGGGCTTTATTACGAGACATGGACGATGCACAACAGAGGTTTTTCTGAGCGAGGACTCGACGAAGTTGTTCACTTGTTTGTAAAGTTCAAATTAGAGATAACCCTCGCTAGACCCTGAGGAGGTTATTGCTACCCGAAACTTGTTTCTATCACCATTTTGGAGGTATAATAGTCTTGTGTGCGTAGAACTAGTAACTGGAAGCCACAATGTAGTCACCAAATCTTATAACTCACAAATTGTGTAATCTTTCACAGTTTTACTTGTACCTGCTATAAATACTAGACTACTGGTACTAAGCTTATTTAAACATAACATAAAAAAAGCTTTACAAATACACTTAACTAAACTTAAGGAACTGTTATTTAGGGCATATTTATTTATACCCATAGTTGTATATGCAGCAGATATCTGAACATTGGATGTAAGACTAGGAAGGCAGAGAAGAACAGAGCACAGGAGTAGAGATGGTATGGTCGTGTAATGAGAGTGGAAAAGTAAATAATCTCAAGGAGAATGATGGAGATGAAATATGTAAGTAAAAAAGATGGGAGGAGCAGATAACAGCAAGTGTGTAAGTGATAGAAGAATGAAAGCAAAAGAATAAAGGAGAAAAAATGGTGGAAGGGGAAAAAAGAAACTGAAGACATTTTACTAAACTGACCTGGCCAAAGGCCTGAAGCAGTTCAAGATGAGGAGGATGATTTAATTTGCTTGGAAATTGAAATGTTCTCATAAGAGTAACATTACATACCATGGAACAATATCCCACAGCAAATAATAACGGTAATTAGTGACTCATTGGTGGGTTTGTTTAACATATCCAATTGGTTTTCCTTTCCTACTTTTCAGGTTTGGTGCTAAAACTGGTTTGGCCGGTGCTGCTATCTATTACACAGTAAAAGAAGGTTTATGGGGAGACAGTGAGAGAACAGAACAGTTATACAAGAAACTCTATAACTTCTCTGTGCCTTTCATTAAGGAAGTTCCGATCGAGGTTTGTTCCATCACATCACTAGATTTGTTATAATATTTATTAGTACTTGTGTCGTACTACCCGTTTGGGTTGTATGCATATTAACTAATTATGCTATGGTGTTAGGGATGTGGTTGAATTTAGGGGAAATTTAATTCCATTTTCTTGGAGGGAGAGTTGAAAATCAATTAGGAAAAACCATTCTAAGTACATCCGAGTGGGATTCGAAACACCGACCTCTCTGTCATTGGCAGTCCAGTTCATTGCAAGTGTAACGCCTCTGATCATTCGACCACTATCGGACCTGAACCCTTTTAGTGTCACAAGCCGATGTGATCAGTTCGTGCTACTGTTATATAAGTGCCACTAGCCATTCTGATTGGCTTTCCAGATTTGCGCAAGTTTTGTTGTTACTCAATAGATAGGGTAAGAGAACATGGATCACCAAATGGTGGACTGTGGTCTGTATCTGGACTGCGGAGACATCTTTTACGGAACTCAACACAATGGCAATAAACAGAAGAAATTGTGCTATTTTGGTGTTCGGGTGGCAGACAAGGGAGGTCAGCCTTGACCAGCCCTTTCACAAATAATGGTGTACCACGCGGACATACTTAACCTTTGTTTTTGTTAGAAAATAACTAAAAGGAAAGAATATAATATTTTTTAATTATTGTAGGCCTATCAGTGTGTAGGATTTGGTTTTAAGTTAATCTAGGATTAAGTTTAAGTTTGCCTGACTGCAAAAGTCTGGCAAGTTTTTAAAACTGGCCTACATCAAAAATAATCGGGTACCTTTGCATTAGGACAAGAATATTCCTCCTCTGTTATAGAACAAAATATGCAGATAAAAATATTAGAACAATCTGGAAAATTACTTCATAAATAACAGTTTGGCAATATTTCTTTTATAACCTTGAAAAAATGATGAAATAAATAGCCGTGATATTAAAAGTGTTAATAAAATGCATTAGGATAAAAACAACATTTTTACAAGTATTGCCTGAACATTTGACTTGTTATTTCAAATAACAAAACATATAAATTAACTAATTATATATAACTTAGTCAAACTGTAACTGTCGCTTAATGCTAGTTGATTGACTTCAGTCAGCTAGTGACGAGCAAGCTTCTCGAAGTGTACTATACAATATACAAATATCTTCAAGTTTAATTGGGGATAATATTTTAACGCGTGAATGTCATATGATACATTTAAGTATTATTATAACTAATATCACTTATTAAATAAGGGTTTTTCCCCCCCTCTTTTAGGAAGTTGTGTTGCGCGTTTCACACTCCTCCCTGATGAGTTCCGATAGAATGAAACCTAGGTCGGGGGATTGGACAATGACGATCAATTTTCTTTAAGAAGCAACCATTACCTCTTTGTCCAGTGTCAGCAGAGTAAAGTGTGAACTGGGTTCTTCTTCTCATTGTAAAAGTCATGTTGTGTTCATTCCTATACCCTCTTCAATACAAAATATTTCTCAAAAATCAAAAAATTGTTTTCCTCAAAGATAAGTAATTTATCGTCAAGTCTTCTGTTTGTGTTATAGGTTCCACAAATTCCCAAAATTGGAGAGATTAGTTATGAAGCGCAACATTACTGGAACAAAGGGGTGAAGAAATCTTTCGCTTTCATCCGAGACCTCCCTGTCCATGTGACAGAGTTGACAAAAACAGGCGTTGCAAAACTATCTGAACAATTTCAACAGCTAAATTCAGGAAAAGGCACCGAAGAAAAGATTAAAGATAATTAAATATACATTTTGTTGGGATATTTATGTCAAATTTGTGTACTATTTTTTTTGTAAATGTTGTGGCAATGTAAAATAGAACTAAACTTTGAAATTATCATGTATATACATATGTATAATGTTAGGAATATAGATACAAACACTTTGTTTGTGTAAGATTAAAAAAACAAACTTAAATGCAGTGTTTCGTTCAGTCATACATCCATGACCTACCCAACATATCCTCTCCAGCTCTTTATAAATCAAAAAGGAACAAATAACCACTCTCTTGTAAAGTATCAACCGTCATACTAAATTTTAATAAACCTTTAGAGCTAAACAAAGCCCTGATAGAGGGAGGAAAAAGGCTGATAACAGGACATCATCTCAACATCTGTGTCAATTTGTTTATCGTACTTATTGTTATTTAAATATATATAAGTTGAATTAAAGCCCACAGTATGTTGTACTGTATCACTTTAGGTGGGTTTCTGTCGATCAGACACGACCTAGTCCAACACACACCTGAATTATATTTACTAATACAGTATGTGAGACGCTGGCTAATTGTCCTACCATAGGTACATTATCAGGAGATATGGTCTTCTAGCTCCAAACCACCAGGTGTCTTCTTGCTCCGAACCACCAGGTGTCTTCTTGCTCCAAACCACCAGGTGTCTTATTGTGCTTGGTCATCTGATGTCCCTCATTGTCATAAGTTGGTTAGAGCACTACGAGCTAAATATATTGTGAGGATGGAAAACTCACGATTTTATAAGAAAAATTAAAATATCATTATTAACAACTTAAAAAAGTTTTAATCAGTTATTTAACTCTTACTGCAGGTTAATTAAACATGACTTACTGAGTATAGGTACACAAAATTACAGATGTTTACTATAGAAAAAACCAACGTGGTTGTCTCTTTCTTAAACACCTTGTCCCATTTTTTCGCAAGTTCTAGGAACTGGAATATAAAATAACGTCCAGTGGGCACGGACGGTATTTACGTCCAGTGTTGTCGGTAAAAGAGCGTCACCACACTCCTTCCTCCCAATCCCAACACAGGACGTTTTAACTCCTAGACACCAAATGGCCGACACTCGTCGATTTCTGCTAAAGTTTCCCTCTATTACATCATTCTAATACTCCCCAAAAATAAAACAAAACAAATACCCACATATACTCTGGGTTAACGATAACAATACATTTAGATAAAACTGGACTCTACAACAGCAATGGCTTTAGAAGAATGTAATAATTTAAAAACTTAATAGTCTAAAAATAAAGTTAGACAGATTGAAATTTACTAGAGATATTTTTAACAAAACACTTAGATGATCATCTAAACATTTTAAAATTAGAAACTAGCCTCACACATAACAGGCCTAGCTTGTTTAACAAAGTACAATTGAAATAAGGAAGTATAGTAATTATAGTGACAACAAGAATATATTATCAACTGATACACTTGGGGGTGGGGGGTGAGATAGATAGAAAAAATTAAATACAACATGTCCAATGACCTTGGTTATTTGAAATTGATGAAACTCCCAAGCTTTTTCCAAACAAATGAAACCAAACATTTAAGAATTGGATTAAACTACCACCATACTTCACAGCATAATGGTCGCACCCTGTTTTTCAGTCTTGTTTTGTTAAATTTTACCTCTATTACTGTCATAATATCAGGTCGTATTATATTCAAGACATACCATTTATGTTTCGTGTTTAACACCTATTTTAGAGCTGTATTATATTCGGGCCAATATCTTGAAACCAGGTGGGTTTTTATATGGAAAATGTTGGGCAGCGCATTTAATACGAGATCCGCTTTTGAAAGGGTAATTTTACAAGAAAAACATCGCATTATATTCGGGCCAGTACAGTATTAATAAAAAAAAAAAATGGCCGCACCCTACTTTTACCCCCAATAATTAGGCATAAAAAATGTGACGATTATGTGTTGAAATATGGTAACAAAATCTAATATATATATAAAGTTTTGAAGCTTGTTATCACACCCCTAATTTTTACAGTTATTGTTGAATGTCGGGTTCGAAAGTGGGGCCTAATGAGCAGGGATGTTTGCGAGTGCTGATATGAGGCGAAAGTAGATATTGATACCATCCAAGAAGATATTTCTATTGAGAAACTCATCGGCTTCATGCACAAGATACGGAGTGTTGTTGATTGGCGAGAACCCGAGGGCTGGCAGACCGACCTTGAACAAACACAAATGCACAAGATACAGAGTGTTGTTGATTGGAGAGAACCCGAGGGCTGGCAGACCGACCTTGAACAAACACAAATGCACAAGATACGGAGTGTTGTTGATTGGAGAGAACCCGAGGGCTGGCAGACCGACCTTGAACAAACACAAATGTGCTTCTCACAGATTAAAGTGTAAGTTTTCCCTATTAAACAAGTGTCTCGTAATATTCACAGCCTCTTACTGTTCAGGTTATATGTATATGTACTAATTATGCTAATAAGTTAATGATGAGGAAGGTTGAATTTAGAGGAAGTGTACCAGCATTCACATGAAGGAATAGTGGAAAACCATTTTGTAAAACCACTCTCAGCACACTCGACCAGGATTCAATTCTGCAATTTCAATGAAATATTAATGTGACTGGTATATTTTCCATTACTAAACTAAGGAACATTATTTTGTTTCCAAGAACATGCCGAACATACCTTTCTGTAGTGGCGAGCATCGGTAATGCCGGGGCATATCATAGGATTCAGTTCAATGTTCCTGTTGACAGAAGGAACAGATGCACAGTTATATACAAACAAGAGACGATGTTCTGCTCATATGTGATATCGGAGCAGTACATAATTTATCAATGTTGTTTACTCTGTTTTTTTATTTGTACATTCTGATGGCCGACTCAATTAGTCACTTAAATACCATAATATAACTCGAGGAAACAAAATAAAGAAGATTGGTTTAAAGTAGTCGAATCATATATTTCTCGAATCCAAAAATAATATTTAAAATCTAATTTAAAAAATAATTGTTTAAGGTTTTAATTTTTATTTGAAGTCAAGGTCTTCATATTGTATTCGAGATATTTTTTTGTGATTTTTTACCCATTTCGAATCTCTTGAATTATGATTAAAGGGATTTGAGGATTAAAGCGTTCCTCCTAAAAGGATGGATCGGGCCATTAGATCCTGTGATTTGAAGTTTGAAGAAAATGTCGAATTAGAGATTCTATTTTTTATTTGTATTTTAAAATTTAATTTGTTTTAGAACCTTAACAGTGTTTATTAGTGGTTCAGCCCCAAATAATTATAGGACAAACTTAACAACCAGACCCCAGACCCATGACTAAACACTTTACTGAATGTATAAATGTTATAACGAATGCATTATAGCAAATAAGGTTAACATTTAGTTACTGTTTCTATTTTATTTTCATTTTTTCCCAAGATTCATACTCAAATTTGAGACTTGACAATCAAACAGTGGATTCAACCCATCTATAGTTTGCAGTAAATGCATTTACGAGAAAGACTATGGAAGATAATCCCCACACCTAGTGTGCCCAGACATGGACTCGAACCCCGACATATTTGATGAGTGTCGAGATGGTTCACTCACATAGCCCGACACTCGTCCCTGAAGGTGAGCCACCAGGGGTTGCAAGTATCGAGGTGTGTCAGTCCGCTGTTGGTCGGTTTATCATCGTATGAAACGTATGTTCCTGGTCCTGCAGACTTGCACCAAGAGCTGAAGAGGTCCTCTAGAGTGGAGCAATCTTCGGTTGGAGACACTCGTACTTCGAACACTAGCACCAGCTCGCTTTCAACATCCTGGGGGACATTACTTTTATTTTACACGTGATCAAGTTTCTATCTCTGTTGGGCGAATTAGACAACATTCCAAGTACCGTCGTATTAGCGGAAAGTTGTAAGGCGAGGCCCTGCTGTACTTTGAACGAAAAACAAAAGATTGCCAAAACCACCCAAATGTTGAACAATCCAGTACCTTGACCGCCTTGAGTGTCATAGAAGTCAAATCTCTGGGAGTGAGTTGTGGGTTTGAGTCTAATTTCACTTTCTGTTCCTGTCGAAATCGCATGAAGTGATCCACTATGATTTGAACCTTTTCAGTGGAGCTCTTCCTGTTCGGTGAAGTGCAGTGTATGTTCACAGCTGTCAACAAGAAAACTTATGAAGCTAGGTCATTATCAAAGCGGAAAAAGTTACTAAACTAGGAAGACATTATCAAAGGGGAAAATGATCAAACACTACTAATTTTGATCAATTTAAAATTAAAGAGTACTGTGGGCATAATAATTTCATTTGTGTCAATCTATTTAAGACTATAAATAAACAAGCTCTGACTAGAAAGAGTCTTCAAAAACATGTGACTTGCATTATTAATTTATATTTAACCGGCCCCATGGTGTAGTGGTCAGTGCACCTGGCTATGAGCTTAGGGGTCCCAGGTTCGATTCCTATAGGGAATAATCCCAATGCCACCAGGGTTTGGTTAAGACTCACACCGCTTCACAGCATCATCTCAATGTGGGTACGACGTGTAGAATCTTATGGTGTACCCTGGTTGATGCTCTGTTGCCAAACAGAATGGCTAATAGTCTACATACAGGGGACAGAACCTGGACATCAAAGTTCCTCATAGTCAAAGTGAGAGACAATTTCTTTTAAACATATCTTTAGGATGCTATTTTACTTTTAGAAACTTACCTATATTAAATATTACCCATAATACAATCTAATGTAGGAAATAATCCTGAGAAGCAGGACAGAGATGAATTATGGAGGAAAAAGACCGCAAGGGAGGCCAAGAAAGAGATGGGAGGAGCAGATAACAGCGCGCGAGAGAGAAAGAATGATGAAAGTACAGAGGAAGATGGAGGTATTTTACCTAATGACACAACCACAAGCAGGAAACGGTCGATGACGGTGATGATGATGATGATGTATAAGATAAATACACTTACTCCATAAACTCCTCTCGCCATAGAAAAGAACAAAGTTTTTGTCAGAACTAGTAATTCCTTCATCGAGGATAAATCCAACATTCAACTTGAAGAAATGCGACGTTTTGACAAACTTGTCCATTCCATCGATTCCACCAATTTCTTCATCTGAAATATAATAATACATTTTTAACGACAAATTTAGTGTTATTCCCTCATATGTGATTCTAATCAGTTCATCAATGCACATTCAGAGCCCTCTCCCCCACTCCCCCACAGATAACACCTAAAGTTTCATCTATAAACCACATAATTCTTTTTCTTCACCTCTGATTTATTACAACTTGAGTTCAAGAGTTACTAAAAGAATGGTTACTGGCGGTGAACAATAATATTCAGGGTGGTACAAAACATATTTTACAAAATTCCATGACTTTTCCAGGCAACATTTTTCAGTTTTAATGGTGGATGTTGACTTTAGTATTATTGATAACATATTAAAAAAAAAGTTTGTATATACTAAACAAACGATTTTAACAGTTATTTTATTTATGTATTATTAATTTTGTTTTAGTGTTTAGTTGCGAAATTAATGATATATTTTAGACATATTTTTTAATTCTCTGACTTTTCCTTATTTTTAGTTAAATTCCCTGACATTTCCCTGTTTTCCCTGTCATCCAAAAATTGCCTGACTTTACCAGGTTGTCCCTGTCTGTAGCCAACATGACATTATTTTGTCAACATTAGAACGTGTAAGATCTGTGTTACGTATCCACCATCACCCACTTAATACCAAGTAAACAATAAAGCTGCTCTCCCCTCCCCCTCCCCCCAACAGCGTTACATGGTCTATGGATGACCCCTAGCTCGAGCAGCATTCAGCACCAACTCAATAGATAGCAGACCCGCTTCTGTGGCCACATGTTCTAAGGCGCTACTCTCACACGAGGAGATCATAGACGATCCTAGTCGGGGTGTAGCGAGGTTTTTTTCCTAAATAGTTACCCTCTCTCTCTCTCCACAAAAATGTGGGTACATTTCCTCTAAATTAAAACATCATAGGCTCTAATCGATTAGCATAATTAGTCGATAAGTGATGATCCTAATGGGCAGTAAGATATGGTACTAAAATATTATACTGGAAAACAAATTAACTTTTTTTTTGCAGCCTGTCTTACTGCTCGTTTGGGTTACACGCTAAATGAGCTCTGTTGATCGAGATGTCTACAGAAGACACAGAGGAGGAGTCGACTCGCCTGGTGTGAAAGCTATGTGCACCGTCCTTCTGAGGGTGAGGCCGGCCGCTCGGATCCATCGCACAGCCTCCATGTACTGAATCCCCACGGCCTTAGTGTCTTGAGTTCCTCGAGCAAAGATGTTTCCTTCCTCGTCCATCTCGGCTGCAAAGGGCTCTCTCTGCCAACGTAGCTGCAAGTCAAGGTGTCATTTAGTGTACCCCATTACAGGAAGACTGATACCAGTGAGTAGGTTACATTCCTTTTTAATGAGTGCTGGTGCATTTCCTCAACGTTCCGCCTGTTAGTGATGTGTCGGATCGGTCGGTTTAAGTTGCTGATAGTTTGAACGAGAGTTGGGAAGACATGTAGCAAATAATAATAATAACAAAACTTGAGTTTAAGTATTGCAAAATTGACAGAAGTTTACTTCTAACCAGGTGACCTGGTGGTCTAGAGGAAATTTCAGACTTCTGTGCTGGGGGTCCGGGGTTCAATCCTTGGTCCCGACACAGATTTATCTGATTGCCAAACCCTTTCTTCACCTTTGACAAGACATCTTGTGAATGTGAGGAATGCCAGGCCTCCACCGTGGTTCGGATTCCACGTTAAACTGTAGGTCCTTCATTTCATCTCACAATCACCCTACCATTACACATTAGCGTAAGTGCGTATAACCCGAACGGGTAGTAAGACGCGGTGCTAATAATAATAATAATAATAATAATAATAATAATAATAATATACTTCTAGCCAATATAGTTTCCATTTATTAGCTATTATTTTCAATTTTATTTATTTGAGGTATTTAACGCGCAATTTCTGAACAGACTGATTATTTCACCACACAACTTATATACTAACTTAAATCTAGAACAGACACACCACCCAATCCCCGGCTGTGAAAGGGGATACCCAAATTTTTCGACTACGCTAAGAATCAAACACCCTGAGCCCCTTAATCTCAGTAAACAGACACGCTAACGAATGGGTTAAGGTGTCAGACTATTAGCGTTTATTGTTATGAGTCATTTAAATACTGTTCCTGCCCTAGTTGAAACAGAAGAATTATATTTACATTGTGTCCTACATGTTCAATCTATAAATATATAATATAAAATATACTAGTAGGATAAGGATGAGGAAGGTTGAGTTTTATAGAAATGTAACTTAATTTGTGTGAAAGAGATTTTTTTTATAACAAATCCACCCTCAGTATGCCCATCTGAGATTCAAACCCAGACTTCCTCATCAGTTGTATATCAGACTTAATCCACATGACATTTAGTTAGATAAGATGCAAAACGATGTGGGTGATAAGAAATGTACCACTAGCGGCTATTAAAACAATTCACATTCCCAAAATAACATAAATCATTAATTTGTGTACGAGCTAACAATGTCAATGACAGAGTTGGGTATGCCTCAGTACGCTTGGCCTTGAGGTCGGAATAAGACTTGTTCATTTGTCGGCGAGGTACCCTGAAGACGGTATCCATCCTCTCTTCTGGTCATACTTGGACAATTATACACACCAAAAATATATCTGAGCACATAGAGAGTCATTTAAATACAAATAAATAAAGACAAAGGTCATGTAAAAGACTCACGTTTGAAGTAGGAAATACGTCCATGTGCGAGTTGAGCAGTATCGCCGGAAGAGCGGGCTCGGAGCCCCGCCATGTTATCACGACAATGGGTTTGCCCTCCACCACGTGGTACACTTGTATCGGCAGACCGAGGGTGGACGCTTGGCGGCGCAGGAACGACACGCACTCGTCTGGAAAAGTAGAATTTAGAAGAGATGTACCATCATTTACATAAAAGAAGAATGGGGAAGAATTTATTGAAAAAAAAAAACACCCTCGGTATGCCCGACCGGGATTCAAACCTCGATCTCTTAGTCCTCAGCGGTTCAGTACATTGCAAGAGCGTCCCCTGAGACTATTCAACCACTGAAGCAGGTACACACTGTACATATTATGTTAAAACAAATTTCACTCTTTAAATCCACATCAAACTCAAATGTTTTTTTGTTATCAATTTTGATCAAAGTCATTTAATCGATACACATATATTTATTTTAATTATTTAATATGCACTTTCTGAACTGACTTTATACCATCACACGGGAACATACACACCGTCAACCCTCAGCCGTTAATTCATCGCTTTGAAAGGGGAAGCCCACATTTAACCAATTACAAATTTTTCGGCTATGCCAGGAATCGAACCTGGGACCCTTAACTCGGTAGACAAGACATGCTACCTACTGAGCTAAGGTGTTGTACCACATATATTCTAATTTTAATGTTAACACACAAGTTATTAACCATTTATTTGTTCCAAGGCTGTGGACGTGAAGGGTGAATAATAGAAAATGCACTTGCGTTAGCTCGGGAAGGATTGAAAAACAAGCCGAGATTCCAGTCCCGACATATCTGTCAATGGCAGCCAAGGATGTGACATATCTTTAGGGACATAGCACCACTCTTCCAAGTTAATGAAATGTAGTCTAAGTGTACCAATAAATAATACTCACTATAGTTTATGTTCGGATGAACAGAAGGAATCCTCAGGTATTCACGAAAGTTAGCAATAGCTTCGTTCTCTGCCTCGCTAAGTTTCTCCGTAGACATTTCTAGAGGTGTGATCGTAAATGTCGATTACAATCCTACAAACACAATGAGTAAACAATACAAATATTCTTATCATAATTGATATCTATCATTATTGTACTTATATAAACCTAACAACTCATTATATCTAAAGATCCGGATAAACACCTGTAAAACATTTCAAACACAGATTGACACTTTATCTCTGTCGGTAGCGTGTCCGTCTCTACTCAGTTAAATGTCCAGGTTTGATTCCTGACATGGCCAAAAAATTTATCTTTAGTGAAATGTGGGTTTCCCATTTCAAAATTGATGAATTAACAGCCGGGGGACTGGATGTTGTGTCTGTTCTAGATTTAAGTTAGTATATAAGTTATGTGCTGATATTATCAGTCAAATAAAAATAAATAAAGAAACAACATTTCAACCAGTGATTACTCCATGAAGTGTTAAACATTGGAAAACAATGTTCTTCTAATCGTAATTCTCATTCAGAATAACTGTATCAAATACTACATATTCCAAATTCTCAAGACAGAAGTGTATTTTTATTATAGCTACCAGTTCTAACTTTGTAAAAAATGATAAAAAACCACTGATGTAAAATAATATAACTTACTGTACCCGGCTATAATTTGAACTCAAGACCCTCAAAGTCAAGAAAGTTAACACTTATCTGTGATCATCTTTAACAGGATGTCCAGTTAAACTACAATTTGAAATTCCTTGGCTTTTCCAAACAATGTATTAAGATAAAATTTGATATAATAATATTAAGACATATACATTATTAGCACCGCGTCTTACTACCTGTTTAGTTACACGCACTTACGCTAATGTGTAATGGTAGGGTGATTGTGAGATGAAATGAAGGACCTACAGTTTAATGTGGAATCCGAACCACGGTGGAGGCCTGGCATTCCACACATTCACAAGTTGTGATTAATACACGTCTTGTCAGAGGTGAAGGAAGGGTTTGGTGATCAGATAAATCTGTGCCGGGACCGAGGATTGAACCCCGGACCCCCAGTACAGAAGTCCAACATCTTACCCTTAGACTGTCAGATCACCTAGACACATACACATTATAAAGTTGTGTCATTCTGTGAAGGAGTTAAAGGATATAAGTCTAAAGCAGTGATTCCCAATGTGGGGTACATGCCAGGACTTTTGGGCGCATGCGAAAATATTTGAATAATGGTGGAAAAAGTTACATATTATGCCAGCAGTGTAAGACAAAAGTTCAGTCAAAGTTGTGATATTAACTTAATGCTATGGTGAGGGGTGGTGCGGATCTTTTTCTATATTTGACCTTGAAAAAATTATTTTATTAATTTCAAACAAAATAATTTTTGTAATTATTAATAAATTAATTATTTAAGTGAATGTAAAATATATATTTATTGTTTATTCACCTTACTATTACATTGTTTTAAATCCCATTTATTTTCAGTTTCAACAAATAACTACTAATGTATTAACTAAACATGTTTCCTATTATTAAGGGCGCAATTTATGAAAATGGGCTGCCTAGGGGTAGGTTGGTAAATGCTGGTCTAAAGCAATGAGCTATTGGTTAATAATATCAAAGTTAGATTCCACTGGGGTCCTATCGAGCATTAAAACAGTTTAATACAGTTTAAAATCATTGCCAGACACATTGTTTCTTCTTTCTATAATATAATCAAATTCCCACACATGCACATAACCATGACTCAATTTTGGCTAAAAGTGTTCGTAAGAGGGGTGGAGAGCAGACATGAAAATAACATACTTACTGAAAATTTTGATTCATATTCACAACTGGTACAACTGTGCTAAAAGAGATTTGTAATGAGTATTAAATGGAAGAAAAAATATATGTTGACAATTGTAAATTAAAGTTTCGTATTATTTTAGTGAATATATGAGAGTTACAGAAATTTGATCAAATTCCTTGACTTTTCGTTGACCAAGCAAATTCCGTTTTCCAGGTCGCTGAACACCGTTTTAAGGAGTCAACAATACATTTTTGGGCAGAATGTTGCATTTGTTCATTGCTCAACATGTTTTACTACGACATTTAACGCAATATTAATTAGCTTTGTAAATTTGAAATATAACACCTGGACACGGGAATCAAACCTGATACTCCAGGATCATCATGTCGTTACTCTACCACTGAGCTATCCTGTCATTCTTCACTAATAGTTTACCTGACCTCGAGTTCAGTGCTAGAGCATTCGCCTGTTGAATCATTATCTATTATTATTATTAGCACCGCGTCTTACTACCCATTCGGGTTATATGCACTTACGCTAATGTCTAATGGTAGGGTGATTGCGAGATGAAATGAAGGACCTACAGTTTAACGTGGAATCCGAACCACAGTGGAGGCCTGGCATTCCTCACATTCACAAGTTGTGATTAATACACGTCTTGTCAGAGGTGAAGGAAGGGTTTGGTAATCAGATAAATCTGTGCCAGGACCGAGGATTAAACCCCGGACCCCAGCACAGAAGTCTGACACCTTACCCCTAGACCACCAGGTCACCCTTAAACCATTATCAACACTACAGACATTTCTAGTGAACTCCAAATGACTTGTTACCCGAACCTTGGGCTTCTCGACAACTATATTTTGAACCAAATGGGATTTAGAATGAAATACTTATAAAGACAAACATTTGAAATATTCTTGTTATAACATAACCTTTCTTCAAAATATACTAAAATTACCTCATAAAGTGAAAAGAGGTTTTCCATACAGAGTTATGTTATAATATACATATTCGGAACCAGTATCCATTTCCTATGTTTTCCTTTCACATTTTCATGTCATTCTTCCTTTATAGTGCTTTTCTTGGTTTCCTCTTTTAGGAAGTTGTGTTGCACATTAATGATCGGTTTTCGTCAAGAGGCATCCATTAGCTTTGTCCATTGGCAGCAGTGTAAAGTGTGAACTGTATTATTTTAATTGTAAAAGCTATAGTGAGTTAATTCCCATTTATATGTTTCTATCCACCTTTCCTGTATCTTCTTTCAAATATAATAAATTGTTATTGAAATGGAAGACCTTAAGTTTTGAATTTCAAGAAAAATACGAGCTACGATGCATTTTAAATCTCTTAATAATTTTTTTTATATAAATCTACAAAATCTGCACTCATTAAAAGATTTTTTTTTTTTAAATGTATGGAAAATATTTTACTTTTCAGCAAATTCTGAATTCCAATGTGCTTATGTAGTTGAGGATATTATGCCGGGATCACTATCAACTTGATTTTCATTTGACGTAAAGAAACTAGTGTGTGATCAAGTTTAACATAATGTAACATAACAACTAGAGAACAAACACATTGTGTGTATCTGGACTGGTCAAAAACAAATTGTTTACCAAAATGAAACTCAAAAATTTAGAAATGATTAGACTGCAAGTATTTGCAATAGAAGCTTCACTGGCGCTAAATAATAAACTGTAACAAGAGGCTACAAGGTCTTGCAGAGAACAATACATACCAAAAGGGTGGTCTGTATTCCGTAAATAAACAAATGAAGTACTAAATAGCTGTGTTGTTGTTGCTCGCGGTTGGCTAGCTAGAACACAGGGGACATTTAACTTAATATTCACGTAATGTGAAGGCTCTCCTCCCCTGGACAACTCTTTTAAGTTAAAATTTACCCAATGTGATGGATTCCATTTAAAAACACCGAACCAAAATCCCAGCATTTTGTAAAAGATAATTGAATTGATTGATCAATTGTTTTAAGTTGTACACTGTGTAATTAGCTTATCTATGTTGTTTATTCTTTATTTAGGTAGTTAATCAGCATCTAGTTTCAATATTTGTCTGTGTGTATAAGATATGAAATTAGTCATTAGATTAAAATGGCAAAGAATAGAGAAGGTTTTTTTTTTCAAAATTAATTTTTTCAAGATATGAAAACTGTAACTTTAGTTGAAGGTCAAGTTATTTTAAAACAATAAATTAAAGAGCCAGGATTTCAACTAAATCAACAGAAATTTAAAACTGTCTTATAGAATAGAAATGTATTTGGTAATAAATAAAATGATAGAATATTAGGAAAATGGTAGAGCACAGATAAAAGTAGGCCCTGAACTAATTCCTGAGGAAGATGTCATAATAGCATCGAAATATTGATGTGTGTAAATGTGTGTTACTGTTTGTATTTCATACATATAGAATAGAAATGTAAAAATTTGGCCAATTCAAAACTAGGTTTAAAGAAAAAAATCACCAAAACAAAATTTTGTCAGTCGACTTAAAAATGCTGATTTCCATAGCTTGCCTGTAGATTATCAATAGTGAATGGCAATATTCTTTGTATTTTATTTTAAAACAGAATATATGACTTATAGTCATAACTAGAATTGGGCCCGCCAATCCTTCAAATCTTTTTAAATATATCAGATATTTGAAAATACGAGACTCATATCTTTAATTTTAAAAGAAAATTCAATTTTTCAACTTAAATGGCCCCAGACCAGTAATTTTATAGAATTTTTAAATTCCCTGACTTTTCCAGAGCCAGTTTACAACTTTTACGATCGCTATTATAAACATATTTTATTAAGATTGCAATTGATGCAATTATATTTTTAGACAAATACACATTCTGAAATGTTGACACTATGAAAGGTTTCAAGCTTAAAGCATTAGGATATTGGTAAGCGGTACAAGTTAGATTTTAGTGGGAATTAGATTTTAAATATCGCCTTACACAAATACAGTATAATCATTAAAGATGCATGGTAGAGTGATGGAACAATGTCATTGATTTTGAGATTAGTATGTTCGAATGTGTTAAGAGATTGCAGTGTATATCAACTGGAAGAAAAATGTTATTGTGGTATTGTAGATAAAATTTGAGTATTTTTTGTGTGAAAATTACAGAAATTTAATGAAACTCCCCGAATTTTCCAGGTTGATAGACACCCTGTTTAACATTTAGTTACTAATATTATTATTATTATTAGCACCGCGTCTTACTACCCATTCGGGTTATACGCACTTACGCTAATGTGTAATGGTAGGGTGATTGTGAGATGAAATGGAGGACCTACAGTTTAACGTGGAATCCGAACCACGGTGGAGGCCTGGCATTCCACACATTCACAAGTTGTGATTAATACACATCTTGTCAGAGGTGAAGGAAGGGTTTGGTCATCAGATAAATCTGTGCCGGGACCCAGGATTGAACCCCGGACCCCAGCACAGAAGTCCAACACCTTACACCTAGACCACCAGGTCACCGTTATTTAGTTACTATTTGTATTTAGGTTTCTGCTTACATTTATTATTTACAAAATTCAGATACAACCCATCTCTTAATATCTCTGAATCTTGGCAGTGATTTCAAAACAATTCACCAAGGTCTTACATCTTGGTAAACAATATGTGATACATTTACGGAACAAAAGGAACAAGAAATATGGAATCACATTAATAAGATTGTGAATTTTTCATTTTGTTTTTATTTAGTGCTCTAAGTCTGTTAAAGAGATATTGTACATCTTATACAATATTATATTATGCATCAAATAATTAAAATTCAATCAACACTTATATACAAGATAAAACCCAAACTATATATTGTTTCGTCTCTCTCTAAAGATAACAGTTCCAAAAACTGCCACAAACTGACTGTACACCATTTCAATACATTATATTAATCTATATTTATATATTATGAGATAGAGACAAATATTTGGAAAAAAAATCATGCAAATTACGATCTAGTATTAGAATTAGTTTATCATTTTAAAATAAAAAAAAAACTAACACAGAGAACAAAATATATAGACTATGAGAAATATTTACATCACAACACGGCTACTCTTGACACATATTTATATAAAAGTCTACATTTTGTACTCCTATGTGCATCATTGTGCTGCTATCTGTGAGCAGCACTAAGAAACAACAGACCCTATGCAGCTTGCTTGGATGACTGCAACATGGTTTCACCGGGGAACAAATGGTGACGAAAGTAAATTGGATACAGAGCAAACATGTTTGTAATTATAAACAAGTAGCAAAACATTATGGTGTATAATAAGTGGCTTTTAAACCTATTTAACTATTTTGAAATATGTATGTGATTATAAAGTAAAACGGGGGTTGAATTTAAAACCAAAACAAAATTATTTATACAAATAATCTTATATTCATGGGAATTTTGATAATTATACCCTCATTTTGTTAGGAAGCCCCACAAACAAATATTTGTCATCCATATTAACAACCAATTGAAAAGAGCCTCAAAGAGTAAGGAAGTACTTTATACCCACCGTCACATATTCAGCAAAAAAACAAGACTAAGAAAGTGGAGGCCATGGGAATGAAGTTTGTGAGGAGCATGTCAGCTGTCAATAGGAGAAACAAGTTATCCGGAAAAAGTAGGATTACAGAGAGTACATGGGCATGTGATGAGGATGGAAAAAGACAGCAAGGGAGGCCAAGAAAGAAAGGGGAAGAGCAGAAAGAGTGTAAGTGAACCGAGCAAGAATGGCGGAAAGATGAGGCAAATTACGAAACTGACCCTGTCATAGGCTGTTAACAATTAATGATGATAATTATGAACAAAACAATTTATCTTGTAAGTAAGGTGTTTTAAGAGGACTTTGTTCTACTTTACTTTGAACATAAACAAAAAGTGCTATGTTGATTAAACCCCCCACATTTATCATTGTGAACAAACAATTTTAGATGTAAACAAGGTTAAAATTGGAATCAAACTGCTGGATTTGATTAACATTTAAAGTATAGAACATACAAATGTATGTTAAAATGTTCACAATTAAAAACGGTTCACACGGTATAGACCACTTGTTCAGACGAGAGAAAAACAATGACTGGACAGTGCCAAGAAGTGTATTAATTTTACTATCACCGACTGTTTGTTTATAATTGTATTATATCTGGTATAAGGTACAGGAAAGGTGGATGGAAACATTATAAAAGGAAGCAAAAACAACATGGCTGTTACGGTGAAAAGAAGACAGTTCACACTCTACAAAGAGGTAACGGTTGCCGCTTGAAGAAAGTCTATCATTACCGCCTGATCCCGGTTTAGTTCTATCGGAACTCATCAGGAGAGAGTGTGGAACGCACAACGCGACTTTTAAAAAAAAAACAGTCTTACTGAATTTTGCTCCTCGAAGGAATTTATATTATTTATCTTAAGTGACATGGCTTGACGTATGGATACAAAAAAGAAGATCCAGTAACTTTTACTAGCTGGACTGTACATACATGTCTACTATATTTCAAGATAAGTATACACCCTTTAATACAAGCTCGGCTTGAGAGATAATACACTTTACAATTCTTATGCTGCAGCTTGCTCTATCTTAGTAGTTTTGTAGTAGCTTTGGAGTTCCGATGTGCAGAGGTTCTCGTCACATCATTATAGGTGTGATGATGGTTTTAGGCTTTCAAAAATTTGTAATTTTTATTAGTTTGACAAACAAATTAATATTCTAGATCAGAAAGAAGTGTACTCATGAAAATGTCTTGTCAACCAGACAGTAAATTAAAGACAGCACTCTGGTGCCTGGTTAACCCTACATTTCTTTAAATAGCAACAGTGTAAGTTTTAGATACTTTTCTCCACATGTGTGGTAAATTTAATAAATGAATAATTTCAACAAACCTGTAGCACATAGATACATACCTCTTTGATTAGTTATAGAAAATATAAAAAAAGGTGTAAAATGTTTCAAAAAGTGTACGCTAGCAAATCAATTTTCTAGTTCCGAATCTAGTCATAGGTCAATTTTATAAACACCCAAGGCCCCTTGTGAAATGGTTCTAGATTGTACTATCCTCACGTTAAGTTGCTGTTACTGAACCAGTGAGTGTAAAGTACCTACCTACCTCATTTTACATTCTACATCAGAAGACACAACAACCAAAATTAGAATGGCTATAATCTTGGTTTAAATAATGAATTTTATTTTTAAATTTGAAAATGAGCATTTAAGATAATCATTTTATATTTATATAAGGCAAGACTAAAGAAATAATTAATATTAATAAAACAGATTATGTTTGCAAGTAGCTCTTCTGTAATCAGACCATGTTTTCTTTCAGGTGCAATAATTTTTTATTAAATATAATGTAAACAAATTATGATCACAATACATAAGTGAATTGTAAAATGTAAATAATAGGTGAGATTCTATAGCAGCACGCTTGGAATATTTGGGTATGAATGTGAATGTGCAATAAATAACTCAACTGCAGTTTCCAGTGGAGCAATCCTCCAAGCAACTTGCACGCCTAACTTAAAACATTGGCTGAGATTTCCTGTCCTTGACATAATAAATACATGCGATGAAAAACCCAAGAATTATACACAGAAGGACAAATCAAATCCTTAATTTTGTACATCATTTACATTTATTTGGCCGGTAAGAGCCATCCATCACTTCCATAGAAAAGACAGTAATTAATATTCATATCAGAATTTTAGAAACCTGGCAAGAGAACTTGTCAATCTCAAATGAAAATAAGTCAGGACGGCTTTTCACATCCTAGTTTTTTAGGGCAACACTTACAAGTTTTGAAATTTACCAACAAAACAAGTATACCAATGTTAAAAGGAATAATTTATGGAAATGATGTACGTTAATTTACTATCAACTATATTTCGAGAGCTGCAACCTATCCACCATTACTGTCTAGAACAATGTTACAATGAGGTTTGTGTGAAGTGTTTGTAGATTATAAGACTACAGTGGCTAGAAACAATATTCTTCATCCATTTACAGTAGGAAACATCGACTGATACAAATATAAGTTGTTGCACTATAAACAAGTTTAAGCTGTTCTGAACATTACATCAAAAAGATTATTTACAGTTCATAGGATGCTTCGATGTAGCTACACTTAACAAACTGCGATAGAAATAATAATAATATAGCCACCAACTTGCCAATTGCAAATAGTAAAAAAGTATGCCTCTAAATTGATAACCTTTCAAAAACAAATATTGTCAGGTTTATTCGATTGTTTGTACATTTTGAGATAACCAACACACTTGTACAAATCTGGGCAGAGATAGGGCTGGACAATTCTCAAGAGTACAATATAATTTTATCATTTTAGATTTACAAGTACAACAATCAACCGCAAGTCAACGTAGAACCACTTAAATTAGGGAAACAATTTGGAGATATTTGTTACAAAAAATAAGTTATTTGTACTTTACCATCAAATAAGTGAATTGTTAAAATTCTTCATAGTTGCACACATCGAGCGTAACAAGTCTGAAATTAATCAGCAATTCTATATTAAGACAAAAACTGGGATATAAACAATCACTTTTTTAGGCTTTAAAATCAATAAAAGTAAAGCTAGAGAGATAAAGGTATACAAGACTATCTAGTGAAATTTCCATTCACTTCCAATATGGGTTTTATTCAAAACTTTTCATTTAACTCACTTGTCAAAGTTTAAACGCGTAATAATACAAGACGAAAAACACATTAGCCATTAATAATATGTACATTTTCTTTATACAAAAGCAAATAAACTGGACAAATATATAGCAGGACATATTTATAAAATAAAGTGACCTTAGAAAGGATAAATTTCTGATTTATTATTTACAAAGAACCATAGTTGAACGAATGAATTAAGAGAGATCAAGAAATAAAAGTGAACTATTTAGGGTCGACTAGGTGGGGGATAGTACGCTTTGGCTGCTGCTGCGGTATAAAATGTGGAGCCCCCTTGAGGATTTGTCGTTCCTCTTGAGGGGGGGACATTGGATCCTGTCCCAAACGTTCCAAATGGCTGACCGGCGGGCGTGGGCAGCAGGTACGGCTTTTTTCCAGGGGGAGTCGCCCCATACCTAGGTGGGAATCCCCCAAAGTTGGAAGCTGGAGCAGCCTTCATGTAGCCTCCTCCAGGGGGCATGTAGCTAGCAGTGTAGACCATAGGAGGATAGCGTGGTGGGTGGCAGAAGTTCTGAGCCGACGGAGGGTAGGGGAGGGTTAACACAGGGTCAGGTGGGGGATGAGGTGGAGGGGGAGGGGGAGGAGGAGGGGGGGCTTTCTTCTTGATGCCATCCTTCACACTATCAGCATTGGCATCTGGAACAATTCAATGTTAGTATGTTAAATAGCTATTCCAAAGAAACAATAAGAAAAGGACGATACAGGGGGCTGATTAGAGAGGAACATACTTTGTTTCCTGACACGTTCCTGTTCCTCATCGTCACTGAGGAACAGCCCGAATTCTCGACGCAATCTTTCAGTGAGGTTCTCTCGCTGTCTCTCGACAAGTGTTGGGGCAGAGTTCCACTTCATGTAATTCAGATCTTCCCCCAAAGCTGCAACAACACCACATCAATAACAACTGATCTATAGACTTAAATCAAGATATAACCTGAAACATCGGGCAAGCATAATATTTATAAATATAGCATTTAGTCGTCCAAAGATTTCTTAAATATGGTCAAATTTTCATATGAGGGATCTTATCTGGCAGATAACGCACCATACCAGGTTTGGGTAACACTCATATGTATTAATTAAACTAATGTGTTAGGGATGAGAAAGGGGGAATTTAGAATAAGTGTACTTGCTATTGGTAGAGGGCGAGTGGAAAACCATTTAGGAAAAACCCATGATCCCCCCGTCATCCCAGCTCAGACTATTACGAGAATGACACCTTAGACCATGCTACACCCAAACAGAATATTAAAAACACTACTGCATATAATTTCACCATGTGATCTGGGGCTGTCACTTTAGATAAATATTATCAATACCTATAGAATAACAATAAATAATAAAGATACATGTTATCTAAGTTGACCAAAAAGAGTGTTTTTTTTCTTTCTAAAAGGCCCTTTTTATGAAAATTAGACTGTGCATAGCCACAGCAAGGCTATTTAATAAAAATGGGCACTGTCAAGTAATTAACTAAATATAAATAAAGATGTGACTAGAACTAAAATGTACACAGAAAATAAATGGATATCCCTAAATGACTACTTATATTTTCAAACAGGGTTTAAGAATATTTGTTGCCAAATGTTGGTCAAAGCTATTATAGTTTTGTGAGAATAATCTAGTGTGAAAAACAAATAAAAGAGTTGATGAACTTCAAACACATGACTCAACTCTCATTTCACGACTGTTTTATTAATACTCATAGTAAACTGTGGGCTCAACTCTCATTTCACGACTGTTATAATACTCATGTAAACGGTGACTCAACTCTCATTTCACGACTGTTATAATGCTCTGTAAACGCGCGAACTCCTCAACTCTCATTTCATGACTTATAATGCTCACATGTAAACGCGCAACTTTACTCTTCTTGTCCTCTGAGCTCGTGATTGAAGCTTCTGTCGTCGGGTAGAGGAGGGGATACAAGGGGGTGTCTCCGTCTCCTCGAGATCTGACGATAGCGTAGAAGAAGAGCTGCTGGTGCTGTTGGAGCGTTGTCGGCCAGTGTACATCTCCCCCTCTCCGTCCTGGTCACAGTCGCCACCTTGACCCAGGCCAGCTGTGTCCGAGCCACTATTCCGCTGCTTGCGCTGGCGATACTCTGATATGGACAGCTAAACAACAAGGACCCACGCTCAGTTGTAGTGATAGTTTGAATATCACACACTTTTAAATTATGATTAACAGTACAGATGCAATAAACACATTTTTTGACTTATTGTAGACTCTACAGTCCAATATTTTTCCCCCTTAAAATCAATATGGAACCTTTTAATTGCAGCATTGGTATTTAGGGACAGATGAATACTTTTGTGAGTGCAGCAATGAACTTTCGACGTTCTATCTTGGGTGTTTGTTCCTTTTCATAAGAAAAAACAATTAACACAATTACAGGCTGTCAAACTTTAGAGATATTTGGCGCACAAATTTAACATTTTTTGGAATCAATCTTTGGTTGATAAAGGTTGCGATGTTTACAATAAGCTCTACATTATCTGGAGAAGTAGACGGGAGAAATTGGCACGAATTGATAAAACAAGTGATGCACTGCCTCAAAAGTAAGCACTGAATTAGTACGAACAACATATAGTCCTTAGACTCTTATTACACGGGGCAACTAGTTGACAATAATGTTAAGCATTGGTTTAAATGAAAGCCATTACATGAGGAAGCTTCAGTTGCATGGTCATCAATTAGTTGCGGACAGTTTCCATGCAGTGAAACTTTGAGTTGTCCGCACTCGAGTTGAAGCATTGGTTTAAATGTAACCTATTACAGTATGCAACTAATTGCTGACCATGCAACTGGGACTTCTAGTGGGATACGTGTTACTGTCAACAGATCAATACGTATAGCATAGACCCTTATCCATCCTTGAAAATAGCATCGGCTATACATACATCCTTCTTGGCCTGAGCCTTCTCTTTATTATAAGCAAGGCAAGAAGAAATAGTTCCTCATTCCTCAAAGCCATTTTATCGATGACGCTCATAATGGTTGCAAGCATCAGGCAACTGGGTGTCAACTAGTAGCACACAATGAGTTTCTTCGTGTGATAGGAGCCTTATCATTATAAGCAGATCTCGTTCACTTCCGTTCGATGACGAGTTGCAAATTTTGTGAGTTTTATTTTCTGTTATTATGTACTGTACAGTTGAACACCAAATTATGTTTTTTATTTACATGTTTAGTTTTATTTACCTATACACTGCCAGACAGTTATGTTGTAGCGCGCAGGGCAAACGTTTAGTTGAAATTTTATTAAATAATTACTGCCTCCATTAATCCGCAACAAGGTAAATGCAACCCCGGATAATTGATAGTCTAATGTCTTGTAACTAGAGATGTGCGAAGATTAAACTTGACTTTGGCAATCATGAAGCTTCGACAATTAACCCAATAAAGTTGTAATATTATTCATATAAATGTAAATAGTGGCGGGAATTAAATGTGCATAAAAATAGGCTATTTTTGAAACATTTCAAAATAAAGTTTTCTGGCTTTTACTTTTATTTGAATCTATTATATTGTTTTAAAAAGTGACACAAAACCCCTTTAATTGTTCATTAGTGTATGATAATCTTTGTAATACATTCACCTTGGCCTAACTCTATTCCATCTTCTTCACTGCTTGAATAATTACAAGTGACACTGTCCATAACACTATCTGTATAATTTCCTCGCTTATTTCAATTTATGAATCGCATAATTACTGAATTTCACAGATTCGCTTCAAATTGAAGCCTTGGCGCACACCTATATTGTACCATCATTTTTCCCATGGATACTTTGTTTTGATCTGTACAATACCACTAATGGAAATTACTATAAAGTGTTTTTTTAATTCAGTAATTATTGTAAGCTTTTACTCATTCAACCTTAATTTCAACTAGACTAATTTCTTAGAGATAGCTCAAATACAAATCATAATTCTTTTAAAAAAAGGTATCTTGTTTACCTCGACTGATTACACTATGGCCTTAACCGTTACTATAGTGGAATAATACAAGGTAAGCGTGCCAACCAGCAGGTTAAACGAAGGGTACAATTATTTTTACTAAATATAAAACCAAATTAAAATACCAGTACATAAAACTTATTTTGTTTGGGTGCTTGATTAAATTTCGATTCTAATTCTAGATCTTTTAAGTGAATTAACAATTTGAATCCAACACATTGCTGATTATGACTAGGAGTGTGAAAAGCAAGATTTCTTCTACTTTCTTAATAAAATTTTGGATTCGACAATTGTGAAGCTTTGCCAATAAAAATATTTAAGGTTAAAATTAGGGCTGGGCAGATGCCAACCACTGGCTAAGCAAGCCCAAGTCCAGCATTGGTTTAACCAATCTTAAGTTAAGGTGCAGCCAAAGGGAGCACAATTATTTTAGTTTTTATAGAATTTAAAGTCACACAGAAAGCTAAGCTATGCCTTGCTATGTATTTTTTTTATTGCTGGCGGGGCAATTTTTTCATCTCCCATCTTAAGTCGTGCATGCACATAACACAACTTGGGCTCCGTGTTGAAAAGACGCAATTCAATGCTTGTTTAATGAGAATAACTAAAGAAGTGTTGAAGTTTAGTTTTCAGTTTGTTTCACGTGTATTTAAATAATATTATATTTAGGTTGTATATTTAATACATATTTTTATATTAAAATGGAAGCGTTGAGTTGAACATCCACCTCCTAAATTTTCTTCATCTTCCAAAACAATTGCTAACAGCAACATTTTTTCCCCCTCAGTACTATCACTTGAACTCGCACAAGACATTTTGGAGAACGCCATCATAACTAAGCTTCACTGGAGCTGACCAGAAAGAAACAACACTGAATTGGGGGGGGGGACGACGACGACGACACCAATGCTTAGCTTAGGAATGTGTGAAACCAAACTGACAAAGTCTTAGCACAGCACAGCTTATCATTTTGTGTATCGGCCTCAACACTTGTCAAGACAGAAACAACCACACACGAGTTTTCCACTAACCAGTCTAGGGGAGCACATCAAACTCCCACTAGCACTAATGTAGAACACCACTTCAAACTGCGGATAAAAGAACAGAGTATTCTAATTTTTTTTTGTTGAAAGTCACAGCAAACGTGAATTTTATTTAGGCTCAAGGATTTGCCCATAATTTAAAGCTGTGATAGATGATAATTACATGTAAAAATATAATGGATCGAATTGAGGGAGTTTTGATGGAAACGTTATTTTCAATAGTTCTTAAAATGATCAATTTAAAATAAACCAAGGGAAATGTTGTGTTCAAGCGAGAGGAGAAGAATAGGAGAAATTAGAGGAGGAAGTGTGTTGGAAGAATAGAGGAAGAGAGGCATTTTACTAAAGTGACCTGGCCACAGACTGGGTTGATAATGATGATGATGATAATAATAATAGTAGTAGTAGTAGTTAGACCAAACACCAAACTAGTCTAACTACTACTAATGCTTGAGGAAGATGCTATAATAGCGTCGAAATATCAAAGTGGGTGTAAATACGTGTTAAGTGTTTTTACTTTTATTTGTGCTTTACCATTTTCTTTACTACAAATTATTACTGTGTCGACCAGAGAATAAGCCATACTTGTAGGATAGAAGGGCAAGGGCAACAACACATCAACAAACTCTAGGGCTCAGAATGTTTTTGATTTTGAACTTTGAAGCTTACAGTTTTTCTTTATTGTTCCATGAACCTGTTGAACTTACACTCAGGGGTGGTCAGGCACCCAAAATTTTGGGCAATAAATCGGGTATCTAAAAATCCCGGAATGTCGGGAGAGTATTTTTTATGCCTGTATTTCGATCGGGCATCTCAAGAATTTGGTAAATATATAATACCATGTTAGCACTAACCATTAGTTCAAATTTTTTTGGGGTGGGCGGGAGGAGGGTTTAACTGATATTCATAGTTCATTATTCCAATTCAACTAATATTAGCCTAATTAAATTATTCTGTCAATGCCAGCAACATAACAAATTCAACATTTCCACAATGAGATTTTTAGGCCCTAATCTTGCGAGAACTTAATTTAAATCGGTTTTCTTTACATTTCTTTAATTTATCATTTTAAGCCTGATTTGTTAAGATATAAATAAGAATGCATCAAACGAACATTAAATAGGAAACT
This sequence comes from Timema cristinae, assembly GCA_039000515.1. Lineage (NCBI taxonomy): Eukaryota > Metazoa > Arthropoda > Insecta > Phasmatodea > Timematidae > Timema > Timema cristinae. Next base: position 67,808,971 of record JBCFYV010000935.1, on the reverse strand, counting down.
GCCATTTTGCTTCAAGTAAACACACTTTTGATTTTGATTTATGTATTTTATTCAGGGGTGACCTATTTTCGGGTCATTACGGATAGTTAATAAATTTTGAATTGTGCTATAAAGTAAATTAATATTATTTATTAAATAGTAAATAACATTCAATTTCACTTAATTTTTTAATATTCTTTTATTGTGCAACATGTGTTTAAAACTTCAAATATTTGTCTTTAGTTAAATAAATTTGTTTGTGAATGTTTATTAAGTGTTAATTTACATTTATACAAATGACAGTGAAAAGAAGCTAATATGTCCGATGAAGAAATGGTTGACCTCAACTAAACTTGCGTACAAGCTGGAGTAGTATTTATACAGAAACTAACGCAAATCCACCAAGTAGGCCTAGTGATGTTAAATCAAAGGAGATTGCAGTAATACTCTTATTTGGAAATTTCTCACCAAAACAAGTAGATATTATGCTAAATGCAACAAGTGTAATGTTTCAATCAAGGTTCTACATTGTAACACTACTAGCCTTCATAGGCACTTTAACTACTTTGGGGTGGGGGGGGAGAAGTCCCTGCAGGGGGGGCTGACAATGCTGCCTGTTTTCCAGCACTCATCATTTAGTTATGAAATACCTAGGCCTACCTATTCCTGCCACTCAAGTGACAAGCAAACGGGTTTTTTTCAAATGCTGGAAATGTGTGTACTAAACAGCGGGAGCAATTGCTCAAAGAAAATGTTGAGGAACTGGTTATGCTCCAATAGAACTCTCACAAAGCAAAGTGAAATCTGCTCTAATATTAACTATATAAATTCTTGAGTATATACTAACCATTTAAAAATTATTTATTAAATCAAATGTAACTGTTTTAACTTGTAATTTTAAATTGAATAGGTCTGCGACAAAGTTGTTTCTATCTTTATTTTAATAAGACAAACTTTTAGTTTGAAATTTTTTTAGGCCTATCACAAAGTTGTTTGCAGAATGAAATGCCCGCCCACGCTTACTTACACTTATACATAACTTATAGAACTAGGGCCCAAAACTAGTCTATTTTTTAAAATCTATGTGTAGCTCTTTTTATTGAATATATTTGAACATGTTTAGCTATGATATTATCCAAAATTTGCTTTAATTCAATCTCAAAAAAACGTGCTTCGCAAATGTCTACTCGTTAATCGAAAAATATAAAAATTGGGTTAATGTGTTTTTAAGAACATGTTTAATCTCTGTAATGTTTTATTATATTAAAGAATGGGATGATATAGTTAGATATAATTTCATGAAAAAATTGCAAGCACACTCTTATATGTATTTATTTTAATAATGATATTACTTTCAGTTTTTAAAATCCCTCTAAGTAAATATCAAATTTATCAAACAAATGCAAGTTAATAAGTGTGATAGTGCACTAATGTATGTAAACATGCGGACCATGCAGTCCCTACCGTTCTAACCTTGCGCTTTGCGGGTTGGGTCGTCGCAGAGCTGTCAACCAAATGTTCCTCTAGTTCTTCCTCCTCTTTTCTACGAATAAATCTCCTGGGCCTGCTCTGTGGCGGAGAGGGACTATGGGAACTGGCCGTCACCATCGGCGGTGTTGTCCTTTCTTCTCCGTGCGGTGGTGGTGAAGGTCTCTCCTTAGCGATGGCTTCAGACAGCAGCACAGGTGTGTAGGACCTCTCTCGTCCACCCCCACCCTCGGGAGATATCGGTGCGATACAACTTCTCGGCATGTAATCAACATCCGGAGAAAACTGTGACAGCGTAACCCTCTCTGTTTTATCAACCCACTTAGATTGTGAAGATGTTGAAACAAGCCTCTCCTCTTCGTTGACGATATCTTGTGGAGTTGCACTCCTGTCAATGCAAGGAGGGCTCATGGGCCTACTCCTTTTAATGCCGTACTCTTGCAGTAAAGGTGGTGTCGTAGGTCCACTTCTTTTGGTGCCAGCATGTACAAGCAGTGACGGAAGTGATGGCGAAGAGCCAACAGTTTCCTGCACATTTGCAACTGAAACTTTAGCCTCCTCGGCCGGAGATAAGGGGGTCTTAGGGTCCTGCGAGCTGTTGGATTGCTCATCCTGCTCAAAACCTCGGCACACATCCTCCTCTGTTCCGTTACTACCCTCCCCTATGTATTCCCGAAGAAGTTTGTCCCTCTTGTGAACGGCAGGAGATGGTTCTGAGGGGAGGGAGTGGCTTGCTTGTCGTACTCCCCTCTTTCCTCGGCAGAAGCCAAGGCATCGTCATCTTCGCAACTGACCTGGAATACAAATAGTAGTGGTGAGAAGCTTGTGACCTACAACTACTACTAATACTACTAGCCCAGCAGTGGTAGCAAACACTTACTGTCAAGTTGTTATGTATGTCATCCTTGCGCTCCTCTGTGGGTGACAAACCCTCAGTTAGTGTCGGGGTGGTGGGGGGTGTGACAGAATGCTCTGAAGACATCGATTCCCGTGCTAGACGCCGCTTCTTTAGTGGAGTCACATAGTCTGGACAGGGAGGGGAACCTAAAACATAACATTACACAAAGGAAAAATAAATTTAAAAACAATCCAAGTGAAAAGGGCACAACATGATGTGGTGGTGATTGTGTTTCTCACCTGTTGTGGGACTACTGGGGCCGACTCCAGCCTCCCCCTCCTCGCTGATAGCCTGCCTCAGCCAGCGCTTCTTAGCGGAGCCCCCTGGTCGCATTGGCCCCTGACCCTGCACCAAACATTTGTTAGGGGAAAACTGCGCAATGTCAACCTTTAACTCAGATGGGATGGGGGACTGAGTGAGCCATTCATTCATCAATGCCTGGAATAGATAAACAACTTCCTTCTTAACACGAAGAAAACTAATAAAGCAAAAAAACAAAAGAAATAAGAAATCATAATGGGAATCAGGTGAAAACATTCTTAATTTTAGGCAGACAATTATTTAAAATATTTGAGAAAAGGCATCATCAAAGCAGAACTATGTAAACAATCATTTGAATAAATCATTAATATGAGTAAATGAAAGTGGTCTCGAGCCAAATTATATTGATCAACTATAACATGAGTTAAGTCCTTCATTGATCAATTTGAATGTTTGCAACTAACCAATCAGGCCATAATTGTAAGTCCGCCATTGATCAATATGCTGGGGTCGTAAGTCCGCCATTACTCAATATGCCGGGGTCGTAAGTCCGCCATTGATCAATATGCCGGGGTCGTAAGTCCGCCATTACTCAATATGCCGGGGTCGTAAGTCCGCCATTACTCAATATGCCGGGGTCGTAAGTCCGCCATTACTCAATATGCCGGGGTCGTAAGTCCGCCATTACTCAATATGCCGGGGTCGTAAGTCCGCCATTACTCAATATGCCGGGGTCGTAAGTCCGCCATTACTCAATATGCCGGGGTCGTAAGTCCGCCATTACACAATATGCCGGGTTGTAAGTCCGCCATTACTCAATATGCCGGGGTCGTAAGTCCGCCATTACACAATATGCCGGGGTCGTAAGTCCGCCATTACTCAATATGCCGGGGTCGTAAGTCCGCCATTACACAATATGCCGGGTTGTAAGTCCGCCATTACTCAATATGCCGGGGTCGTAAGTCCGCCATTACTCAATATGCCGAGGTCGTAAGTCCGCCATTACTCAATATGCCAGGGTCGTAAGTCCGCCATTAATCAATATGCCAGGGTTGTAAGTCTGACATTAATCAATTTTTCCAAGGTTGTATCGATGGAACTCTTGTTTACAAATAGCCTCTTTAGCTAATATTCTTTTAAAGAGTTTATCCAAATGGCTGGCAGAGTTTTTAACGCCCTCGTTGTTTGGATAAATTTAATCCCTTTATAATAAATAAAAGCAATCTTTGGAAGGAATCACTAATAGAACTCAAAGAAACTTGATCTCCGAGTTGAATAAAGGTCAAGATATAGGATGTATTGAGGAAAGAAAAATATCTAAATACATCCTTCAACCATTCGGATTGTCTTTTGCACCTATATATTTAACAAACATAAAGTTGTGATAATGAAAGCAGCTGTAATATCCCACTGCAAGCGGTGGAGAGATAAACTGACTGACTTGTCAAAGTGAAAATAAAAGGGGAGGGCAGTATTTCAAGGTCAACCAATTGTTTAGGATCCATCCAAACTTTGGGTTGAGAAATAATCAATACTTAAAACGAAAATAGGCTCAACATGTTAGAAAGTGAGAACTACACTTTGAAATAATAGAAACAATGAAAGAATCAAAATATTACCTTTTTTATCAGTTTTACCTTTTCAAATAATGTTTTAATTGAAAGAGATATAATCTCTACACTGACCAGGTAAACATTCTCATTGAAATTATTGAATTAAAATTTCTGTGAAAAATTTATAACAAAATTCAAAAGATTCGATTTAGATGAAACCCGTTATTTAAAAAACTGGATCAAAACTACCTTTTAAATTTCCTGAAATATTGTGTTGAATTCAGATTTTTTTTACTAATTAACTAATACCAGCTCAAATAACAATGTTTTGAAGCATTTGATTGCATTCTGGCAATACTTGAATATAAAACCTCATTTTCAACAGGAATTTAATAATTAAATCTTTTTTTATTAAAAATGTAAGAAAATCTACTATTCGATTTGTACTATTTTTTGTTCAAAATGTCTATGTTTGATTGGTTAAATAATTCTAATTGCACATACAAGAAGTATCTTACCTTCTTGGTCTTTGGGAACTTGAACCCTGGGGCTAGTGGGCCCACTGCTGCGGCCACTAGTAGGCAAGCAGAGGAGAGCGGGGTTGGTGGGGTGGAGCCCTGCGAGCTGCTACTTGTGGCTCCGCTGTCACACACGGAGCTGAAGAGTGTGGGGTTAACTCCTCCAATGGCCTCCACCTGGATGAGACAATAATATTACACTACTGTTCCCCAAGGTCACAGTCATACACCAAGAACTTAAGAGTGTCGCTTGTTTAACTAGGGTCGTTTAAAGCTTCCAAATATATGTCTTTGAGTAGGGGTGTGTAAAGTCCACCTTTTCAGTCCGAAGCAACCTTGAATCGAATATAATGTCTCAAAGCCGAATGCATTAAATATTCTCAATGCCAAATATTTTTTGTTAGTTGTTAATTCTTTTATGATAATTTTTTTTTATTGGTTTTAAAATATAACTTTATGAAATGAAAATTCTTTTTTGCACAATTATAGTTACTCTCAAAATTTATAAATTCAATTACCTAAGATTTTTTTACACATTAATATTGATTTCTGAAGTATATTACAGATCGTGATTAAATCTATCCTGAAATGAGTATTTAAGTTGTCAATATTTTAAAGGTGAAGTTTTGTAATAATCAAATCGGGATATTTTTAAAGCCAAGTTGAGGTTTCAAAGTTAGTACACCCTTAATTCGGACAATTACAAAGTTTAGTGCCATAAGCAGTTATACTCTTTACAAATTTAATAAGCTTCATTCATTCCAAATGGAGTCAGACCTTGCTTAGAGGGGGTGATGTGTGAGGTTGGTATGACGACGATGGGTTCTGTTGCGGTGTGGTGGCGTTTGCCAACGCCAAGAGAAGACCAGCAGCAGTAGACAAGCCGCGACCCGGGGAGTCTTGAATTTCCTCTTCCAACGAAGGTTTATGTGCAGGTTTTGTGGGCGACATGATCTCCTCCTCAGAACTACCTTCAGAGTCTATTGAGTTCACTGAATTAAGACGAGTTCGTCTGCGAGTAGCCGATTGTGAGCCACTGTTGGATCGACCCCTACCTCGCCGTCTGTGTAGCAACAATATAAAATACACCATCTTTATGTAGCTCTCTCCCTTCCCATGCCTGTACCTCCTTATTCTTTCTTTCGTCATCTTGTTCAATCCCAACCACTCCTAAAGCAATAATGACAGATTTTGTAAATAAATTATACCAAATTTTATTTCTTATTCACACAATCTTCACCAATTAATTATGTTTTTTATCAATAAACAATGTTGCTTTTTCCATCTACTGATTAAATAACACAAGCTAGTCAAAAGCGAATTTGGTCTCCATTATTTTTGTTCGCTATAATATCGCAAGCTAAATAAATGGAAATATTTAGGAGATTTTAAGTTTAACTTATCACTAGAGTTAGAGTGATGAGATATAAACGCAGTAGGGTTTTGCAAGTACTCAGATTTCGAGCTTCGGGCTCGAAAGACTATTTTTACATGGTCCCTTTCTATAATTATAATTTCAGTTGAATTGAACATTTAACATTAAGAATTTGTTTTCAAACTTGAGATAATTAAGTTTGTATTGCTACATTCAACTATGAAACTAGCAATAGTTTAGTTACTATTTAGTCATAGATAGAAGTTTGTTGGTTAACCTGTCCAATATTTTACAAAACTTATCACATTAAAAAAAAAGTAGTTACTATTTCATATTGTCTACTAAAGATATTATTTCAAACATCTTATAAGCAAAAAAAATTGAATTTAAATCCATTTAGTAATAAGATAATTTCTTGTGAGAGCCCAAACGTGCATGGAAGAATGGAACACAAGTGATCATGTGCAATTATTACAATAGGGACTAATAAACCAACTATGAAACATTTCAAATTTCTAACTGCTTGTGAATCTCACATTTTTATGTCAGTTAAATAAAGTTATGGAAGTATATTTTGGGGAAATATTAGCACATTAAAATGTTAATTTTATATTAACTTATAGAATTTTACTAACAAATTTCCTCTTTCTCCCTTTAGAGTTTTCTCTTTTAGGAAGTTGCATTGCGCGTTTCACAATCCCCCCTGATGAGTTCTGATAGAATGAAACTTATGCTAGGGGTTTGCGTGGTAACGATAGATTTTCTTTGATTAAAAATCATTACTTCTTTATACAATAACAGCAGTGTAAAGTGTGAACTGATATGTTTATATCCACCTTCCCTGTATCTTCTTCCAAACAAAGTTTTATTTTAGTTTAAAGACATGAGTGTTGAAACCCCTTTAAGTATATTTTCTATTATATTTTTATTCGAGTGTTGGTCTTATATTTAAAGTGTTATTTCTAATTTAAAAAGCAATATATTTGTGAAACTCTTATTTCAAAAGTTTTTACTATTTTATTCAATGAATGTCAATTTTATTTCCAGAGCATATGTTGTTTTCATATATTTATAAAATCACACACATTAAAGGTGTGGTACTTACATTTTATGTTTGTTTTGACTTATATCATTTTAAATATACTACTTTACTTTCAAAATAAATAAATATATACTTAAACATTTAAAAAATCATGAATAACTCGATCTTGGGAGCTTTTTGAGATATTTAACTAAAGTTTGTCTCGAATGAAAAATCCAAGTTTGCAGATCTCGACAAAAACACCGGGACCCTTTACGCATTTTTATCACAAGAAACAAATTAGCAACAGCATTTCTTAATTATGTATAAAATTACTTTTTCTTTCGTGGTCTTTCTGCTGATGCTTTCTTCGACTCGTGATGAGCCTGGGCGCGCGGTGGTTCCGACTCCCGGCGCTGCGGAGGCTTGCTTTGACTGCCTTCCTTCTTTTGTGACTGCTGTTCCATACGCTCAATGGCTTTCAATATGGCTGCCATCTTGCGGTCTTCACGGCTCTGTGAGAAAAACAATGTTTTTAATATGATACATTAACTACATGGGAAGCTGCACTTAATAAATTGGAGTATGGACAAGTAATGCAATTAAAAACATGATTGTGTTAAGAAAGTATTTTCAACATCGTATGGGTGCGCAAAGTACACTTTTTTCTATTTGAATTCGATGAAATATTTTCAAGGGCAAATTGAAGGTTGAGGTTATTTAAATGTGATTAGATTGCATTTTTAATAGTTTTAAATACTAAATATAATTTACAAAAAATGTAATTGTGAAAACTATTTAATTTACCCTAAAATGATAAATAAAGTCATTATCACATGTAATTTGATTACTGAGTAAGTGGTTTGTATTAAACAAAAGTTAATTTCATGTATAGATTTAGCCAAAAAGGTAACAATCTTACCTTGAAGGAGTATTATATACCCCTAGTAAATTATAAAATTTGAAGCTGAGTTGTAGCTGTTAAACATAAGCATAGTCAAAAGTATGTGAAAATTTCCACGCCCCAAATAAATAAAGTATATAAAGACAAACCAATTTTTTGTTGGAGTCTTCTGAATGACTGTTTGTAGAAGCTGTGGTCGTGTCTGTAAGTGGATGATTGGTGGTGGAAGCTGTACCAGTGGAAGGACTGCTGGTATTGATAGCAGGGGAGATTGTGGCAGTAGTGGATGACGCGAGATCTCTACTCGCCTCAGTGCTGCTCCTGGTGGTTGCTCTCTCAGTAATCACACTTGTGAAATCTTCAGGAGGTGAGTAAGCTCGCTCACGTTGTTTGTTTGGTGAGCGAAGGTGGGTAGAACTTCTTCTTGTGATTGGGGTAGATTGTTTGACAGGGGTAGAAGGTTTAGCCATAGTCAAGGGTTTAACTGAAGCAGAAGGTTTGACTGGAGCTGAGGGCTTGACAGGAGTCAAGGGTTTGATAGGAGCCAAAGGTTTGACAGGAGCCAAAGGTTTGACGGCAGCCGAAGGTTTTGCTGTAGCCGAAAGTTTGATTGGAACAGAAGGTTTAATCGGAGCCGATGGTTTGAGAGAAACTGGGGGTTTGACTGAAGTCAAGGATTTGACTGGAGTTGGGGACTTAGGTGGAGGTGAGAGTTTGGCTGGAGCTGAAGGTTTGGCTGGAGCGGAGAGTTTGGTTGGAGCGCAGAGTTTGGCTGGAGCTGAAGATTTGGTTAGAGCAGTGTGTTTGACTTGTGGTTGTGGAGGGGGAGGGGGAGGCGGTAATGGGACATTGGAAATGGGGTTAAGCTGATGGGAAGGGATGCTATCCACTCTCTCTTCTGTTGACATCCGTCTTACACGTCTTCGCCTTTCTCTCCTTCCTCTAAACAAAGAATGTTCTCAGATTAGTGCTGATAATAAAACACATCGATAAGAAACAGAAAAACAAATCACCAGTTAAATTTATATTTCTATCAGGAAAACCTCTTTTTGCTATACGAGGTAATTGTATTATATTTGTAAAAAGTTACATAAACGGTTGATTATATGTTTCTAACCTTTCCTCTACCTTCTTTCAAATTTAATACAGTTTCTTTATGAAGTTATGTCTATCAATTGAACTTTCCCTCCTGAGGAGTTCTAAGAAGTTCAAAACCTTTCGAAGAGGGTCCACTTTATTGCTTGATGGGAACCGAAACCAATTCTTGAAAATAATGGAGGGCCTATCTTTGTGTTTTAGTTCTTTAATTAACTTTCTAAATAAAAAGGTACAAAGTCAAAGTTATCTTTACTTATAATAGAAAAATTATCCTAAATAATATCAAATAATTTTAATAAATAAAACTTTAATTTCTACTTTATACATCAACTCAAGAGTTATTGTACTAAAGTAAAGCTTGTGTTAAAGATTCATGTCTGGTTAAAATGTTCACTAAAACTAAGACAGAACAATTTGATCAACACATACTCTGACATGATCGCCTCGTGAGCCCCATTCTTCTTGCAATTCTGTATCCGGCACTCGCGGAGATTACCGCAAGCACAGGGCATTCTGGGTAAACCTGTTGACTCGTGGTATTGTTCATGGCTGATGGTTATCTCAGAGTTTTTATCCAGCTTCCCTATAGCAACGAGGTAGAGATGTAACGTCCCCTTCTCGATACAGTGCCTCACCTGGACATGAACAACATTTATATAAACTCAGGTTAGTCAAACATTTATGAGCCATTAGAATAAGACACGGTTGTAGACAAAACTAATGCATGGTGTCCAGCCAAACTGTATTTCAAAATCTCCAGATTTTCAAGAGCCAATTTATGTTTACAGCCACTAGATATCATATTAGGGATGTGCAAGATTCCAATAATATAAATAAATCCAAGGAAAAAATATATCTTTATCTCATCTTTAAAGTTAAAAATGAATCTCATAAAATTCAAGAAATGTGAAATATGATAGATAATAGGCCTAATATTAAAATAATAATATAATAGCAATGCTAATTTAATAGTAACGACCCCAAGCCATTAAAAAAAACAAGAAATTTATTTTCTCTACTAATACCATAATAGCCCAAAAATATGCTGCATTACCTCCCCTAAAACAGCTTTCAGAAATGTTTTGGTTGTACATATTGTACCTCAATACGCCAATTTTGACATTATAAGCTGCTACATTATAAAATAAAATTATAAATGGTATACATTGCAACAATCACCATTTTATCAATTGAATTTAAAATGTGTTTGTGTTATACCTTAAGCGTTTGAATGAACTTTAAGTAGGGACATACATTTTTCATCCGAATAGGCCACACCCTAAAAATATGATCAATTGATAGGGTGTGTGATGGTGGGGATATTTATACCTACAAATGAATTTACTAGAGAGATAGTCATGTCTTGATCATTAGTCAAGCGATGCTATTTTAAATTCCAAAAATCCGATCAGAGTGATCACTCACCTCAGCATTTGGTTGGCAGGATCTCCGGACAAACCTTGCATCGTTGCCATACGTCGTGGTGTCCACACACACCTCTGTGCCTTCTTTAGGCAGGCGGTAGAAGAAAATATAAGGGCCAGGGGGAAGCCTATTTCTCCTGTTGTTGGGCGCAGCAGGAAAGCCGTGGTGATTGGTGCCCCCTAGTTGGGCGGAAAGCATGTACTTGCCACGCAGCTCAATGATTGGCTGATTCGACGACAAATGAGCAGTGGCTATAAGTATCTGTGAGGATAATAAACGAGTTTATGTATTGGAGTTAAAATTATCCACAAGCTATGACCCTGTTTCCTTGGTCTAAGGTAGGAACTTTATTGTTTTGGTAAATTATTTAGTCAGATCTTTTTCCTAGGGCAATGGTGGATTTCAAGGTCAACACTTAATATTTATTTTGTTATTTATCATTTCAGTTAATTTAAAGTGTATTATTTAAAATAAAATTCATAATAATTGTTAGCTACGCGTCATGGAAAAGAATCTTAGCCTTTGAATAACTTTGTGCTAGTTTTGAAATAATCATGATTATTGATTAATAATAATTTATGCTCACAGATGAGCATTTTTAATTTATATCACTGAGGTCCAAGACACTTGTCTACCTTTTACTCCCCCCTCTTTCAAATAGCCGCAACAGCATATTTAGGTTTTTATTTGTGATAATCTTGTTGTGTTAAAAAGTTGATAGATGGATGGGTTTGGGCTTGACACAAATACATAATTTACAATTTTTGAAATGATTATTTAACGAGAGTAGAAATGTATACTTTGTTTACCGTGCAGTCTAAACTTGAGGAATACACTGTGGTCCTCTATGATAAGAGCATAGTGGAATAACACAAGAAAATCTTTCTAAATTACAGATTAGATAAATCATACATAAAACAGAACAAACTCTACTGCTATTTTTTTAAAGTATAATTTTCTAAAATTAAATGTATGTTTAATGTGACTTGAATGTGTTCAAAATAAGTTGTCTATTATGATTGCTGATATAATAAAACACGGATGTCTCACCCTTAGTCCAGTGGTGAGAATGGAGACACGGCATTTGGGTACAGGAGGTACACTCCCTAGTTTGAGATCCGAGTGGATACCGTTCACCTTGACACTGGAAATGCGGGCCCGCAGTTCTGGCGAGTAGTGATTGGTCACTGCCTCCTCGTAGTGGTCGATCCACTGTCGCAGCTCCTGTATTGGGGTGGGTCTGTCATCATCACTGTCATCATCACTGACCACCGGGCGACTCTTGCTCTGAAATACAACAAATTAAGTCAATATATTTTTAAGAAAATCCTCTTTTCGAGGTACTTTTTGCTAAGTATGGAAGGAGTATTTTTATTTAGAACCGCGTCTTACTACCCATTCAGGCTATACATTATGTAATAATTACGCTAAAGGGTTAGGAATTGGTAAGGTTAAATTTAAAGGAAGTGAACCCGCACTTGCATGGAAGGAGAGTGGAAACCATTTAGGAAAAACACCCCAGTTCACCTGACCGAGATTCGAACCTTGATCTCCCTGTCTTTGGCAGTCTAGCTAAACACAAAACTAGTGTGTCAGCTAACTCCGCCATCAAGGCGGTTATGGAATAATTAGGGATATGCAAAGCTTTGACTTGGCTTTAAAATAAATTCCTGATTCGACAATTACAAATCTTTGCCAATAAAGAATTATTAACAGCGAAAATACTAAATTTATGTCCAATTATTGCCATTCAAAGCTGTTACAGTATATTAAAATGAAATCTGTAGGAGTGTGTGAAACTTCAAAACCTTCGACTTCGATTCAAAATTAAATTCTGGTTTTGACATCTACGGAGCCTCGACATAAAACGTATTTAAAGTTAAAAACCACATTTATGTCTATTTTTTTTTTCATTCTCTGCTGTTAATTTCGTTACAAATTAGTGTTCACATAAAAAATATCTTAGGTAGTTTAATTTCAATTGGTGATAATTGCTTAATTTTATAAATTTAAGACAAAATATATTAACTGTTTGAAATATATCATTTTGTAAATTATATTTAATACCTAAATTTACATAGTTAGGCAGATTATAATATTTTGAACTAATCAAACTTCTATTCAGTTTAGGGTTGTTTCATATCATTCAAACGGAAATAGTGAACTTAGCACACCCCTAGGAAGAAGGTAATAAGTCAACCTTGCGGTCTAATTAAAGCATCAGATTCTAATGTTTGAAATAAACAATTTATATTAGAGTTTCACTAGGATAAAAGTGGAGCAGACACATCCTTAGGAGGAACTGTCTTTTGCAAGACGTTATCGAAGGAGCTTTTTCCTTTTACATGTTCCTATCATTCTTTACAATTTTCCCTTTCTCCCATTTTGTGTTTTTAGGCTTCCTCTTTAAGAAAGTTGTGTTGCGAGTTCCGATAGAATGAAACCTAGGTCGAGGGATTGGGTGGTAACGATAGATTTTCTTCAAGCGGCAGCCATCACCCCTCCGATCAGTGACAGTATTGTAAAGTGGAACTAGGTTCTTCTTTTCATTGTAAAACCATGTTGTAATCGTTCTTTTAAAATGTTTCGATTTTTATTTCCTGTACCTTCTTTCAAATATATTCCTATTTTTTTGTTCTATTATATTTATATCTTCTGTTATGTTCATGCATTTTTCCAAGATTCAGATTCGTAAAGTAGTGGATTCAAGCAAACTCTAATTTAAACCTCTTCATTAATTAGTATATTTGTGTGATACAGTTTAGAAACATCACCAACCTTCCTTCTCATGGTGGGGGTTTTCTTTGTTTCTTTGCCGCTTGTGTCCTTCTTGCGTGCCTGTCCTAGACTCGCCCTCCTCTGCTCCTTTGCGGACTCCCTGCGCTGGCGTTGCTTGCCAGCCATTACACCACCGTTACTGCTGGCAGCAGCCAGCTTCTTGCCAGTAGAGGGATGGGTTTGTGGAAACTACTGGGTGCTGGCTCGCTCTTCCGACGACTGCCGCCACTGCTCAGGAGGGCGACCGACCGCTTCTTGCCGGACACACTGCCAACTGCGCGGCCTGCAAAGTTAAGCGCCGCAAACACATGTTATTCATCGCCAGGAAATAAATGGCCATGGTTGGTAGAACTTAAAAATAGCTGTGTATAAGTTATCTTATTCAATTCAAGTACAATTCAAACAAAGTTTGAATAAAAACTTTTTTTTTTTTTAATTTTGAGTGATATAGTGTAATATCTGTGCTTTAAATATTTCAAATTGAACTTTAATAAAGAGTTGAGGTTAACCCATAAACACAAACATACATTTTTTAAGGAAAAGTTTTCGTTTTCGTGAAGAAAAAAAAGTGACCATAAATATCCAGATTTTAAAATAATTTTTATCTAATAGTACAAGTTACAATTTTTTTTAATCATACAAAAGGCTTTATTGAGTGGTCCTATCAGCTTTGAAATAATATTTCAAAATTTAATTAGAGTTTTTGGAATAAAATAAAAAAATTCTAGTACTGAAATCTTTTGAGTTTATTAGAAATACTTGAGTCGAGTTTTAAAATTCTAAGTACTCACATTCCACTAAACATTGAACATAAGATAGAAGGGAAAGGCCTACACATTCAACAGAAAACTGCACAATAAAACCTAATTATGTAATTTATATATTTTAAAAACTCAGTCCCCTTCCTCGGCACAAAAGAGTAAAACACAGACTGGACTAAAGCAGCCATATTTAGTTAAAACACTAAAAAGACCATCAAAACATATTTAAACAAGTAACTTTTAAAGTCAATGGTATCAACATTGAATTAATAATAAATTAAACCAAATAAAGAATTGTCACTATATTTATTAGTTGACTTTTTAAATAAAAATTTGGATAAATTATTTTAAATGAAACTTATCTATATAACATTCCTATTAAAAGAAAAGTTCCCCCAGTCTAAGAAATTTATTTACCTCAACCAAAAATCACAGGTGGAGTAAATTAAACCGGCCACAACGTGACCAAAACAAAATATTTAAAAACACAAAAGAGAATAGTATATATCTTTAACCTATTTTGTGATTTGTTTGTTAAAGATAACTTTCAGTCGTAGTATATGTTGCACCATACCACTTATATACAAATTTAGTTATTACAATTTTTAAGCCAAAATAAATATTTTACTTACAAACTGTTTATATTGGGATATCATTTTTTCATTTAATCTACCATATTTCAAGTTCTCTAGCATGTACTAAAAGTAGTTCATGTCTACTTAGAAAATGCCCATCTGGTACAAGGTAAACCTGCGAGCTGATAAGTTATCACGTTTAAATAAACACTGATAAGGACAATATGAGATAATCTTCCACAGGTTGTTTTCATCTAAAATCAATACCATTTTATAACATATGTGGCGCAGACATAAGATCATTTACTCTACTAAAATGGTGAAAGATAAAATTAGATATTATATGCTATTAAAAAAATTAATTAAGAAGTCTGCTAAGAAGTTTCCAAAATCATAATACTGAAAGCTTAAACAATTTAGTTTTGGTTATGTTATCTTGTGATGTTAGATACACTCAGTTTATACTGAAATGTGACATTCTAGCCTTGATGTATTACACTATGGTCCTAGCCAATGAATAAGCTTCACCATAGTGTAACATTAGCTTGCTACCTAACAAAATGTCACATGACAAAAATCCCCTTCTTTAATTCAAGGTGAATTTAAATCAAAAATACTAGATATACTTGAAGCAGAATTATAGTTCCATTTTTAAAAATTGGTTTTGCATTAAAAATATTATAGTTATTTCAGAATCACACCTTAGTAACTTTTCAGGTTATATATGCTTATATTGTTTCTTTATAGCCTAACGTTATTTGGAAAATGTTCTAATGATATGGAATTATACATCTCAATAATTTTTTATCCACTTTTATATTCAAGATTACGATATTTTAAATGAGAGCGAGTAGTAAGATTTATTTGTGTTAAGTTGCAAGGTATGGCGACATCCTTCTACGTCTCTGTTTAAAAAGAAAACACAGTTTTGTGGACAGAAATGCACCTGGATGACCACACCTTTTTTTCTTTTCGGAAGCTTTGAGAATGAAATGTCGCTTGATATACCCCGTCAGAGTATGCATCTCTTCACTTTCCTTCCTGACAAGGAGCCGTGTAGGTGGAGTCTATTACATCTTAATCTGTTCTAAATCTCACGTGTCGGGAATTATCATGCATATAAGTAATAGTCGGGATTTTATTAAAATTTACAACGTGTGAAATATCTAGCAAAAAACTGTTTATTTACTAAAAATAAAACTTACTATAAAATACCAGAACTTTTAATTCATAAAATAAGACATCATCCCTTTTTAATTATATAATACAGAACAGCAAACTTGGACGCAATTCAATCGTTATATCGAATGTCACCCTAATGGTGGCGTACAAACATTAATATATCAGGCTAGATCTTTTACACGTTACAATGTTTATTGGACAATCTTTATGTAATATTTAGTGTTATTCTGGTAAAGCCGGTATTATCGAACATTTAAATTAATTAATTTCAGAATTTTTTATATGTATATTAATGTTTAAGGCCGACGCTCAGTCAGTAGTGTGTCTGTCTACTAAGCTATGGGTACCGGGTCTGTTTCCTGACAACGTTGAGAAATTTATCACCGGTGCAATGTGGGTTTACCCTTTGATACTAATAAATTAACGGCTGGGGACTGATGGCAAAAGGGATGGATGTAAAATAAAATAAAAATAAACTCGGGATTAAAAGCGTGGACTTGCTTACCAATGGCAGCAAAGTCTGGTGAAGAGGAGCTTGTGCTATCTGTAGAGCTGTCTAGATGCAGCAGTTCCTCCCTCTTGCGTAACTGCAACGTTCGAGCGCGTTGCTTGTCTACCTTCCTGGGCTGGCAACGTTCGCAAGAGTACAGCTCTGGGATGTTGTTTCTGTCAATCTCCATGCAGTCCACGTGCTGCCACACGCTAGAACATTACATTCACACAATGAGGGACGTACCACACTCAAAAATAACTCATATTTGCACTTTTCTCGTCACCATCTCGCGTCCCGATATTCTTTACATATTCTCAACTCAAATTGAAAAAGTTGTTCTTGCACATAAGTTTTGAGACAGCACTAATAATTAGAGACGTGCAAAAGGTGAGGTTATGTTTAAAGGAAAAGTGGTGTTATTTTTCTCAAAAAGCGATGATATTACTTATGTATATAAGAGTCAAATTAGTATTTGTTTTAAAAAAACCTAGGATAAAACTGTCTACAATTTCATTCATATTGTGTATTTAACTATTTTGAGAAAAATCAAATATAAATACTCAAAGAATTTCACGCTCAGTAATATCAAACTCGATATTCGAATAGTATTATCGAAATAATCGATTATCAACTTAGGTTTAGACCAAACAATAATACAACCAAAACATATCATAGAAGACTAAACTTCTATCAAATCTGGAGAAGGGAATAAAGGTTAAAAATATATAATTTGGCCAAATATGATCGCCTGTAGCAAGGTTCATATTTATTAATGTCTTTACTTGGACCAAGAGTGGAATCTTTTAAAAACTGTAAACAAAGAAGTGAGCTATCGAAACTTAGGTATCGTAGAGTGTAAAAGTAGAAATCATTATTTTTAATGCTAACCTCATATAAAATAAAAGCTTAAATATCCTGAAAACACTCATATTTCCTGTGATCTATTTTATACCTATAAAATAATTAAAACGAATACTAATTGAATAAACAACAGCCCTGGTATAGTGCTATAACTGTTATAAGCGCGTTGAAAATGATATTGCATGATGTGGTATTTGTCAAATTACAATAAAAAGTTTTTTATTTAGAAAATTGCTTAAATTAGTGTTATTCGCGTGAAAAAGTAGAATTTATGTAAAAAATAATTTTAGTCTAATTGTGAATTTTGCATGTCTCAACTAATACACAATTATCAATCTTTTCTTTTATTTACTATCTATTTAATCAACGCACATTTAAAATTTAGAGAATTATAATTTTATTCCAGCCTATGGTCGGGTTCTTCCACCATTCTTCCCCCTTAAATCAGTGACACACTTGCTCTTCCTTTGTCTTTGTATATATTGTTCTGTTGTTTGACCAGTACAGTTACATTCTCTACGTCGTGTTTCAGTCCTCTATGCCTCAAAATTAATGTTGTGTAATGTAGTTTTTCCTAGTATTGAAGTTAAGACGGTTTGCTATTTTTTCTTTATACTTTCTTAACCCTGCCCACCTTCCTTAACCTTTCCTCACTCTTGGAGACAACAATAACCTACCTGGACCACTAAAGGCCTATTGTTTTCCCGCCAAGTGTCGCTGGCACGTATTTTTAGCACTGCCAATTTTAGTTAGTCGTGCGCTGAGACTTAATAGAGCCAGGGCGAGGTAAAGTTCTGTGAACTTTCACCCGGAAGTGGTCATGTGCGTGTATTAATGAAGAGGACTGCTTCAAGAAACTACCAATCAGGCAACATGAAGTGAAGGTGAGTTGGCTCTACCTATTCCCATTCCGCCATACAGTCCATTTGTCCGTGTTCCTCTAGAAGTTATTTCGGGCGACTGTATGGCGGAATGGGAATAGGTAGAGCCAACTCGCCTTCACTTCATGTTGCCTGATTGGTAGTTTCTTGAAGCAGTCCTCTTCATTAATACACGCACATGACCACTTCCGGGTGAAAGTTCACAGAACTTTACCTCGCCCTGGCTCTATTAAGTCTCAGCGCACGACTAACTAAAATTGGCAGTGCTAAAAATACGTGCCAGCGACACTTGGCGGGAAAACAATAGGCCTTTAGTGGTCCAGGTAGGTTATTGTTGTCTCCAAGAGTGAGGAAAGGTTAAGGAAGGTGGGCAGGGTTAAGAAAGTATAAAGAAAAAACAACAAACACACAACATTACGTTTTTCACCTTCAACAACGCAAGACAAAGAAGAACAAAAACAAAACAATATAATACATCAAATCATATAACAAAGACACTTTAATTTTGAGGCATAGAGAACCTAGATAAAAGGAGCACAATCTCAAGATATAGCATAGAGGACTGAAACATGAAGAAGAGAATTAATAGTACTAGTCTAACAATAGAACAATATACAAACAGTCTTATAAACACCTATGTTGACTTAAAATCTAATTAGGATTGCAGAATTGCTAAGGAATCTCTTTGTCTCAAATATTGCTTTTGCATAAGAAGGTTAACTTTGAAAAGTTTCATTAAAACAATGAAGTTAATTTTTATTATGACAAATGTTAGTAGTTAGTGAAAATCCGATTCTTGTACATAACCTACTCCCCTTAAATACGAAAAATGGACTCGACCATTAACACGCTCGCTTCAAAAATGTGACACTTTCAATTTCATAATGATATAATTAATGTATAACAAACTGTTGCTATTATAAGCAAAATGTAAAATACATTCACATGTTAAAAAAATCACACCGATAACATGTCTGTTGTGAACTACTGTCAATGACAGCCAAGAGTAAGAAATTAGTGATAGCTAAGCAAGCATATTTATTCTTATTTGGATACTGATGATCTAGGTGCATATAATCAAAGATAATAATTTACTTGATATTATTCAAAAGTTAGATATTTTGTGAAGTTACACGAATTAAAACTAAGTAATCAAAAATAGCCCAACCAAAATTCAATTTGATTATGCCCAACACTATCCCCAACCCATTTGAGGAGTTAATAATTTTGAATAATAAAGAGTGGTATCGAGGAACCGAGTTTTGTATCAGGCCACAACTAGGTAGTTATTTTTAACAGTAAGCTAAAATATAACTTAAAAATCAGTGAAAATGGCCAAATAACCTGTGATTTGTGTGAAACCCTTGAAATGGATAACATTTGTAAAAGAGGCAGCCTTTCATTATTGTATTTATATTAAATAAAGGTATAAAATGTTTCCTTTTGGTTTAGGCCTAACCCAATACTTAGTCTGTGATTTTAAGACAACCCCTAGATTTTGAAGCTACAAATTTGGGAATAAGCCTAGTTTTAGATTGAGATAAATACAATAAACTCACAAGCATTTGTCACAGCAGATCATGTAGCCGTCGTCATGTTGGAAATCACTGAGACAAATAAACCAGAGTTAACATCAGTATAGTATTGCTAATAAATAAGGTTGAAAAAATATTTTAAGAACTTGAATCCAAAATCAACAACTTTTAAGAAATGAAGAACATAAAAAGGAGATAAAGACATAATAGAAAATAAAAATAGTAACTAAATATTGTAATAATTATGACTTTCATATATTCAGTTAAGTGTTAATTTACTGGTCTGAACCACCAATTCGAGTATAGAACTGACCAGATGCAGCGAGTGACACTGTCTTCATCCTCCCCCTCAGGCGCTGTCTCCGTTTCCTCCCCCTCTGGCTCCCCCTCTCTTCCCGGGTTACTGCTGATGACACTGTTGGCGTCGTCGTCATCGTCTGTTCGATGAAGTCGAGGATCTGGAAACCGAGCCATACAAGCTATTATACGAATTCTAACCAATGCAAGTTAAAGTGATTATCAATAAATACTTCAACAAGTACGACACCTTAGCTCAGTTCGTAGCGTGTTTGACACATGAGCCAAAAGTCCTTGGTTTAGTTCCTGGCATGGCCGAAAAAAATTATCGGTAGTGTAATGTAACGTGGGAGAATCAAGTTTTAGTGGTGTTTCGAGCTAAACAATTTTCACAAAAATAAATAATAAATAAGTAGTTTGAATTTTATGGGAAAAATTCTTAAGTTTAACTTAATTAATTCCATTAAATTTTAAGATAAAATTTCATAGTAACAGAATCCTTCAACATTTTCTTTTGTCTGATTTAAATTAAACTTTTAACACTATACTAATTTTTTTTATCAGGGTTTTTGTGACCATATTTTTACCACAAAAAAATTGACATAAATGAGTTTTTACCCTAATCCACCCTGAATTTAAGACAACCTCGAGTTTTTCAGTGGTTCTGGATTGATTTTTTTTAAAAGTGCTATTTATTTTATAATGAATGAAGATAATAATAATTATGGTAGACTCATTTAGTGATGCTAACAAAGTTTTTTATGTACATAACAAAACACCTGTGTTGACTTAAAATCTAATTAGGGTTGTAGAATTGCTATTGAATTTATTCTCTTTTTTTTTGGTCACAAATATTGCTTTTGCATGAGAAGGTTAACTTTGAAAAAGTTGCAAAAAAATAATGAGAAGTTAATTTTTACTATGACAAATGATAATCGTTATTTTAGGAATCAGGAAAATTGAATTTATAAGAAGTGTACCGGACCCGCATTTGTGTGGAAGTAGGGTGGAACACCATTTAGGAAAAACCCCTCAGTCCATCCGATCGGGATCTTCTTGTCATCGGTAGTCAAGTCTTCTATATGGGTGATACCTTAGACCACCAAAGAGGCTTACCATGAACTATGACATGATATTCAAAATAGGTTTATTACCTTACTAGGTAGATGAAGGGTAATTACTAATATATATTATTATTATTATTACCACCAACCGTGTCTTACTACCCGTTCGGGTTATACGCACTTACACTAATAGGTAATGGTAGGGTGATTGTGAGATGAAATGGAGGACCTACAGTTTAACGTGGGATCCGAACCACGGTGGAGGCCTGGCATTCCCCACATTCACAAGATGTCTTGTCAGAGGTGTAGGAAGGGTTTGGCAATCAGATAAATCTGTGCCAGGACCGAGGATTGAACCCCGGACCTCCAGCACAGAGGTCTGACACTTTACCCCTAGACCGCCAGGTCACCCCTTACTATTATACATTATGCAAGTATTTATGACTAGGCTCGCAATGTTCCCTGGTAAATGTGATTGTATTTTATTTATGATGCAAGACTTAGAGAAGAGAGCTTACCATAAGGGTACATGCCCCCAGGTAGTGTGTAGCTGTTACAAAGTGAACTGGGCAGTCCTGAGGGTCCCCGGTGGGGTGACAGAGGGGGGGTGGCAGGAGGTGGCGCTCCATAGTTGTGATCTTGCAGCAGCAGCTAAAACAAAAGATTACTTCTCAAAGGACAGTACACTATAATGTCTTAAAGATGGAACCTCGAATCTTTAAGGATATTCGAGGATTCAAAAAAATTTCAGATGAGACAAATCCTTTAAAAAAATTATTTCCAATTTTTCAGGTGAAACTCATTTTAGAGCTCTAATACAGCTCTAATACTGTTTTTTGGTGGTTTCCACTAGATTTATAATTTTTCCCGCACCCCACAGATGAAAGATAAATGACTCACCTTGACGAGCTCCAGCCTCTGTTCCTTGCTGCACATACTCGCAAACACTGCAGTGAGAGGATTCTCGTACTCATGCTTGGTCTCGTGTTCTTCCTCCACTTCTGTCTTAACTTCCACTTTGATGTCCACTCTGAAAACACATCAATTCAAATGAACCAATCACAGGAAAGGTGGATAGAAAATATAAAAGGAAACAAACAGAATATGGCTTTTACAATCAAAATGAGAACACAGTTCACACTTTACACTGCTGTCACTGGACAAAGCCTCTTGAAGAGAATCGATAGTCACTGTCCTGTCCTTCGACCTATCTTTCATTCTATTGAACATCAAAAGGGAGTGTGAAACACGCAACGTAACTTCCTAAAAGAGGAAACCAAAAAACATAAAGGGGAGGAAAAGAAAAAAAAATCATTTTATATGTTTTAATCCACTTTTCCTGCACCTTATTCCTAATTTAGTATAATTATTAGTTTGGAAATGGTCTGAATTTTATAGTAGCCTATAAATAATGTTACTAAACCAATGGACAAACATCAACACTTTAAACCTTTCCTGACTCATGTAAAAATAATCCATTTGATTTTATAGCCCGACTACTACATACTTCTCTTCCTTAACAGTATGGAGGATGGGTTCTACCACTGTTGACGGTTTGGGCATGGTCACCACCGCCACCTGCTGGGTGGGGGACGTAGCGGCAGGACCTGGCTGAGTCTGCATCTGCACAGCCGTATTGCCCTTGAAGGGTGTCACACCTTGCCCTCCAGGCCGCGAGTCCCGGTAGGCAATGTTGCGGCCAGCAAATGTCATCGTAGAATTCTTCACGGGAACCTAAAGATAGCGACAGTGTTAGCGGCAATCTCAAAATGTTAGGCTGGGTTTATATTCATGTATAACATGTAATAAATAATATAAACCGGCCTGCTGAGGACAATGAGATCAGGGTTTGAATCCTGGTCGGGTCTACTGAGGGTGGTTTTTCCAAAACTGTTTCTCACTCTCCTTCCACACTAAAATGGTGTCTTCCCCATCCCTACCTTATTAGAGTAATTATCACATTAGGGTATAGCCTGAACAGCTAGTAAGATGCAGTGTTACCAACAAAAAACAACCAGTGCATGGCAGATGGCAAAACAAATGGAAGACATCCCATATCCCGACTGTGTCTTCGCCAAATGCCCTTTATTTGGATTTTAAGAAAAAAATAGCTATCCTAATTACTGATATTATTTTATAATGTGAAAAACCAATAAGGATAAATAAAACTGACTTGTGGAGCTTGAGATAGCTATGGCAGAGCAGTTTGGAAACTGAAGCTGTGCGCTGTGCTGTGCACTACTCTATTTTAGCTGTGTGTTTTATACATGAATATAAGGTCAGTCTAGTAATAAACTGCACCATTTATCAAATATGGTCTATTACTAGATTATAACTGGCAAGTGTGTGTGTGTGTACCTGGGGGGTGGCGGACGACACCACAGTAGTCCCGAGCTGCACTATCAGGTTCATGGAATCATCAGCCTGGCCCGTGAGAGGTATAAAGGTTCCATTACGCCTCCCACCGGCGGTCGACGGTACGATGGTGGCAGACGTGGCCTGTCCAACCACAGAGAATGTCCCGCGGACCAGGCGAGTGGTGGGAGGTCGAGGGCCCAGCACATGGTGACGATGGGGCTGCCCTGTCACCCTCGTCCCTCCACCCCGCCCAACTTGATCACTGACGGGACCGACGTCTTGACAGTTTATCTACAGTCACACACTTCTTAGAAAGAAGCCTGGCTTCTTTTCTTGCACACCCTTCGAAACACAACACGCACAATATGAGACCAGGGATAGTGAATTGTCTATAAATATTATTATACACATGGGCCCCTAAGCCCCCCCCCCCCCTTATAACTCTAAAGTATTTACTTTTTAGTGTTAATTTTTATATAAAAAACTGTGTATTTGGGATTTGGTTACAATTTGCTAACAACTTTGAATTATTAATATTTGAGTTAACAGATAAAATGTAACCTATATTTCTTCCCATTCCCTCTTCAGCCCCTTTCTTTTCATTTTGTTCTGTTCATTAAACTCGTGAAAAATATAATATTTCTTCTCAATGGGTTCAGCCACAACTTTTTTTTTTGCTGTTAATTCATTCAAAAACCCTTTATTTTGAAAAAATTGGCATATAATAATTAGCTCAGAATTATCTTCAGATGGCTACAAGACATATTTTCCAGGTTTTCCTTGTCTGTAGCCACCATGTTTAAAATGGCCCCCACAAGAATCTGAGATTTTCTATCGAGGAGAATGGCTGTGGGTGTACCACACCTGTGGCAGATGGGACTACAACCTACCCCCCATTTGTAAACCCCAAATCGGCGTCCTTGATTATACATTGAGATTTATAATTCGTGAAAATCTCAAAAAGGTCACTCCTATACAATTATAAAGACCTTGACTAGATATAACAATTGTAAACAATTGGTAAAAGCAATTGTGTAGATTAGAGTAGTTGGGAGAGTAACAAAACAAAGAAAAAGGATAAAATTGTATTAACATAATTGCTAGCACTGTGTTCGGGTTATATGTACCGGTACCAATAATTACACTAATGAGTTGAGGGGAAGAGGGGGGTGGGGGTAGAAGTGCGGGAAATCATTTAGTAAGAAAACAAAAAAGACCTCAGAGCGCTGACTGGGATTCAACCAATATCCCCGTCATCAGCAAGTCAGCCTAACAAGCATTTGGCTATTGAAGCGGGTATCCTGAAAGCTAAGTCAGTTTGTAGGTTCAGAGATTATTAAGAACCTATTTTTGGGGGGATTGAGGGAAATCTTGTAATTGTATGTTAGTATGTAGCATGTGAAACTAGAATAATGTGTGACATTTCAATGCAAGTGAATTCACTCATTTAGAACAATAAAACCCAGAAACAACATTATTATTATACTCAAGTTATGCGCCATTTCCATTTTCTTTTGTTTTGACCTTTCACGGCCCACTTGATTCGTTATTCCCTCGCGCACAGCGATGCCAAATGTATCTAGAGTTAAACACAAGGCAACTAGCTTCAATCTTGGCAACGCCGTCTTTTCCCAACAAATCTGTATGACGCTCGTATTGTTTTTGTTTTTTTAAAGTCCCGATTCGAAACGAACCTGCAAGCGAAGTATGGATCTTTTTATTTAGCGCGTCATATGCCAAGACGCCCGTGGGATGACGGCCATTTTATGACGTTTCAACAAAACGGCGAGTACGTAAGTGCAAGTCATAGCCGCTATAGCGTGAATGACGGCGTACAAACTTTGACACGCGCTAGTATCGGAAAAGAGTATGTTGGCAACCATGGTAGCTACCTTAGCTAGGTATATGACGAGGTTGGTAGACCATGACGTAATTGAACACCAATGAAAATTCGTCTTATCTTTCCGCCTTCGCTTGAAAACGTCAAGCAAGTTGAAATGGAGACAATGTGAGTAAGCACTCTTATAGATTATTTTGTTTTAGATAATAATACTATTTAAATATATTTCAATTTAGCATATAATTAATAGTGTAGTACTAAACTTGATTTATACTGAAGAGTGTAATTAAATCAATATCAGTAAACAAAATATGTAAATATAAATTTACATTGTTATAGTGTGCTTTATTTCATAATGTTTGATTGTACAAGATTATAAAAACTGTACCCAGAAATAGAATAGTTTGTTGTTGAAACAAACTATTCTATTTCTGGGTACGGTTTTTAGGCTTATATTAAGAATAAAGCATTCCACTACTATACCTATTTAGTACACAAAAAACTGATTCACTAAAATAAGAAAATGTACAATAATAATTGGTTGAACTTTTAAGTTAAATATTTAGGCCTCACTTTTATAAACTTCGGGAAAAAATGAAGGTATAGTTAA
Source organism: Timema cristinae (assembly GCA_039000515.1). Taxonomy (NCBI): domain Eukaryota; kingdom Metazoa; phylum Arthropoda; class Insecta; order Phasmatodea; family Timematidae; genus Timema; species Timema cristinae. The sequence continues at coordinate 67,783,216 of JBCFYV010000935.1, read as the reverse complement.
ACAATATATCACAATGTGTGTACATGCAAAATAGTTGCAGCATACTATAGGCCTATACAAATTTAACTAAACATTTATTTGCTTTTATAGGCCCAAAACAATCAGAAGTGGGAGAGTGAATGGTCGACAGTGGGAGTTTCTTGTAGACTACATGGCTTCCCATTCGGCATTTGCCACTGGGAAGCTAATGGGTCCACATGGTGCCATTAATGCAACCCAACAATGGGAAGAATTGTCAACTCGACTTAATGAACTAGGACCTGACAAATCAAGGGAACAGTGGAAGAAGGTATGACAATTTAACAAATATCAGTACTGTAAAAAAAAAGTCAATGGTTTTTCATACATTCGAAAATTCATGTTTAGAGCAATTTATAAATTAACGGTCTTTTTTTATAAAATTAATTTTATAATATATTTTATTACCGTTATTCCTTTGGCATAAAATATTTTTTTTAAAAGTAAAAATTGGTTCATAAAATGCCCCCCCCCCCCTCAATAATTAATAGTTAGCGACACCTATGGTTTGTAGTAGTGTTATTCAAAGTGGGGTATGCTAGTTGTACAGTGACAGAAAAGAAAATTAACAAAATAGCAAATTGTATTTTTAAATTACACCATCATAAACATTAAATAGATGAGGTCAATCTTGTGTTGTTCCTATTATTTCCTTTTATATAAATTATTATAGTCACTAACAAACTCATTATTCTGCCATTGCTTTGATTGACAAAAGCCAATATTTTAGTCCTTGTCACAGTACTTTGTGGGTTATATCTCAACTGCTTGATATTGTTTGAAAAACTCTTATACTTACTTGGCATTTATTTAGTGGACAATACTTTGTTTAAAGTCAAGTAGGTTAAGTAAATAAAATATAGGCAATAATATTTTAACACAGTTTCAAGAATGTTTATTTATAATAACTTTAATTACAGGCAAATGTTATTTTGTATTGAGTACCAACTTAAATATACAAACAAGACAATGTCAAAACATAAAAATCTAGAAATTAAGAAAAAAGTGTTGCATTCACAAAAGAACATTTTTTTTAGGTATGGTGCGATTTAAGAAGAAATACCAGAGGTAGAGCTGCGGCCATAAACGCAGCACACAGACAAACAGGAAATCCTGACGTTGAAGACAAACTAACCACACTCGATAAAAAAGTCATTGCTGTGATTGGTTGGGAATCCAGCACCGGCATCCCAAGCCTTTCTTCTATTGGATTGGTAAGATTTAAGCCAGCTAATGTTCACATAATGATGGAATAATGTAAAAGAGGGTAACAGAGTATATAATGTGTTGACAAGATTACAGATCTCATTCAAACTAGGTAGAATAACTCAAATCAAAATGCACGGTGAGAACCAACAGCATGTTTCATGAACTTAGGAGTATTTTATTTTTTTAATTATTACCGTATGTCACAATCATATTTTGATGAGTTGTATAATAATCATGAACCAGCTAATGAGCTTTCACATGAAAGAGGCCCTATTCAATAGGTAATGATATTATTTATCTAGAGCAGTAGTGTGCAACCCTTGGGTCACGACCCCATTTGGTGTCCCGAGTTATAGATGACAAAAAAACCTCTGCTAAGTAAGATGCATCCTGTAGCTAATGTTAGCTACAATAAAATGACTTTAGCTATAGATATCTAACAACCTTAGAAACCTATATTTTTATTTACATGGTGGTATTGGGGTCAATACTTCAGTGGGGTCACACGACTAATCTAGAGGGACAGATAGGAATTAGATGATTAGACATTCTTTAATATTCAATTAATGTATTATATATTTTAGTGAATGTGATTCACATAATTCTGAACACAATTTAATAATGAAGGTGTAGCAACTATAAATTGCAATTTTCTTTTTAACATTTCAATGTTTTAATTAACAAATAATTTAAAGATTTCACCAAGTTAAAAAAAAAAAAAAAGAACTGGCCAAATAAAGCCAACAAGTTGTTTATGATCTATAATATCTCCCTTAACTTTTTTTTCCAGGACAATGATTTAGAAATGATGCTTGTCGAGGACAATATTCTGCCAACATATACATGTAAGTGGGTACTATAATAATATATCTTTGCACATAAGCTTACTAATACCTGTTTGGCCAGTTCATATTTACAGTAAGGTAGGGATGATAAAGGAAGAATCTTTATAGGAATTGTATCCACATTTATGTGAAGATTGGGAAACTTTTAAAATAAAGAACCTCAGTAAACCCAGTCTAAGAGAGGTGGATGAGGAGGGTAGCTTAGAGAAAACACAATCATGTTTTCAATTATAAGTACAATACCCTATACATTTGGTTGTAATCTCAAACTTCAAACCTTCCATCCACAGCAGTTTCCGGGTGCAATACAAAAATAAATAATTATAACCGTATAAACTATTATTATTAGGTGTTGTCCTTTTGTCAGTGAAGCTTAAACCACCAATGTACCCTATCCTTTCATTTTCCTTCAGCTCCCAGAACTTTTACACAATATAAATTATATTACAGCTACACAAGATGTATACGAAGAGGCACTGCCATCAACTCAACCAGGCCAACTGACTAGACCATGCCCAAAGACTCAATCACACCCACATACTCAACCAGACCCACAGACTCAACCTGGCCCACATACTCAACCAGACCCACATACTCAACCTGGCCCACATACTCAACCAGACCTACAGACTCAACCAGGCCCACGGACTCAACCAGGTCCATCACATGAACCAGAGACATCCCGTACTCCAACGAGTGCCACAAAACGTGTGTACATAATTTAATTTGTTAAATGTTTAAGCCTACTTGTGTCAATAGAACAATATTTAAAAGAGAAACAAAATATTCCCTCAAATAAAATAGCCGATAAAGAAATTTTATTAAAGATAAAAAGAAACAGCGTAAACAAAGTTACTGCAACTCTTATCTAAATGCAATTTATTTTCAGGTCTTTTTTATACTAGGACAGCAAACATATTTCATTAATCCAAAAAAACTTAAAATTCTGTTATGAAGCAATTGCAACAAAATGTAATTACTTGTTATTCAGGTAAACGAACTGATGACTATGAAGCGATGTTTCTCCAAAATTATACTCGGGTGCAAGAAGAAAATGCAACCAATGCACGTGTAAGTAATTAATATGAAATTTTACCAGTAAGGTATTATTTTATTAATCACATAAATCCATTTTCTCATAAATTTTTCAAGAAATCCACAGTTTACATTTGATATAAGTAGCTGTATAAGTTCCACATTTTGATGCAGTGAAATGCATCTTTGTTACAGGCCACAACCGAACAACTAAAAGTTCTATCGGAAGCCTTTACAAAGATTGCCGATGCTACACACACACTAACAACAGTAGCACATGACAATAAAAAAAGCTGTGAAAGAATCGCTACAGCCATTGAAAAAATGGCTGCATCCAACGAAACAATGGCCGCAGCCATTATAAAACTTGCAGAATCTATTGCAAAAAAGTAATGTTTAGCAACACAATCGGGGTGACTCGGAACATTTTAAAAATATGTTTACTTTCAAGCCATAAATATTAAAAAAAAATTCAGTTGAAATTTGTTAATTTGTTTTAAAGCTCTAATACTGCCTGTTGGTGGTTCAGAACCAGAATAATTACAAGATGAACTCAACAACCAGACCTCAGGCCAGTAATTTAACACTTAACTGAATGTGTGAACGTTTATGATGAGTGAATAATAAGGGGGAAAAATGACAGTTATTATTTATATTTTCTCTTATGTCATTAGATTTCTGTTTCTTCTGAGCTTCAAATTTCTTTCAATGATTCAGACTTGAAAGTTAAATGAAGATTAGGATTAATAAAATAGTGGATTCGACCCTACTCAACTTAAAATTTGTTTGAATTATACACAGGCCTGCAAAAAATATTCTAGCACTTATAATATCAAAAAAGCATTGAAACCCCACACAGAACTTGCCGTGACCCCCAGGTTAGAAACTAAGTGTTTATATGTGAGTTGTTTAAAATATGCTCACTTGAAGTGATACTATCTTTGAGCTCTGAAACTAATGAACCACAGTGTTGAAAGACTCCCATAAGGCTTTGTGTCTGGTGTTTCCTCTGTGGACTAAGCCTACTGTAGCACAATAATGTATAATTTTCGACTTTGAAAAAAAAATCTAATAAAAGTATTTTGTTTCATTTGGAAGAAGGCACAGGAGAGGTAGATAGAAGAACAAAATGGCTTCTGCAATAAAAAAAAACACAGTTGCCACTTAGTAAAGGGTTAATAGAAGTAAATTAGGTCATGAAATTAATATTTACAAAAATAAAACTTAAGCTTGCATCCATTGCTAAACAACAAAACCACACGATATTAAAAAAGAAAAGTTTTTATTGGAAATATCGTTGGACAATGCCAGCACGCACATTAGCGGCAATGGCGGGTGGCACTTGATTGTGTTCTGCGTGGAGCAGGTGAACTTCTTCAACCAGTTGTTGGGGCTCTTCAATTCGGTAGTGGCGCATCATATTGTTTAAAACTGCGCAAGCAGTTATTATTCGGCCAGCTGTTGGGGGTGCGTATTTGAGGATTCTTTCCTTCAAAAGACACCGCCATTCGCTCTTCATCACCCCAAAGAGCCGCTCAACACAATTTCTTGTCTGACAGTGGCAAGCTGTGTAGCGCCCTTCAGGAGAATCAAGCGGAGCGTTGCGTATCGGTGTCATCAGGTAAGGTTCCAGCACATACCCAGAGTCGCCTGGAAAAGTTAAACATACAGTCATAAGATATAAATCTAATATGTCAAAAATATAGTTTACCTTTATTTTATACAAATAAGAATGCACCGAACAAATTTTCTTTTAAAGGAAAGAAAATTAGTTTGCATCGAAAACTTAAAAGAAAAAAACATTAAATATAGCTGATGTGTATAAAAACATATGAAATTTAGAAGTTTCAGCACAAGTATTTATTGTTATCAATAAACTTGTTGAAGTATCTTGTGTTGTCCAGGAGAAATATTTTTTGTTTAGTAATTTTAAGCAGAAGGCAGCTTTAAATTTATTATCTCAAGGTCTTGCAGTGCCTGGAGCCCAACCCTTTTTTTTAATATAAAAAAAGAAGCAATTAAGAATTTAAAATTCCAGCTTCAAGGTGCACACATTCATTAATAGAGGTTACTAATTTTTAAAATGTCAGACCTCTGCATGCGGTAAATATCACACAATGTTAATGACAGACAAACTATGCATTGTACTAATATAGATGAGTTTGTTGCTGTGTACACTCCTAACAACCTGATTTTCAATGTTACAAATAATTTAAAAATAACATTTTATGACACTAACTGTTCATCCAGTAACTGTCTATGAATAATACAAAGGCAATTATAAAATACATTTCACTAGACACCTATTTCAAATTATTATTAACTATTGGTTGTAGTGCTAATAATATAATGGTGGAACGACAGACTTTTTACTAAACTGTCCTGACCACAACTTTTTACAGCATTGCTTCTTACTACCCATTCATATTTTACTCTAATGTGAAAATTAAAGGTGTTCGAAATACATCTTTTCAACTTGAAGTTGAATCTACTAATATGATGGATTAAAAAAAAAAGTAAATGTAGTTATTTGTATCTTGTAAAGACCACTTTAAAAAGTATAAATACAATTGACAGAAATCATACCCAAAAAGTTACTAGTAATTTGTGATCTAGGCATATTTAAAACATACCTAGCAACCAAGTATTTCTGATTCCATCATGGTATAGCCTTTCCAAAGCTTGCCTGAGACTCCCGTAGCGAAAGATGAACTGGTCATGCACCGCTCCGGGCATGGTTGGATCAATGTGCAAAATTTGTAGGTTGTAGCTACAAACCTAACCAAATTAATGATCATTAGTATCACTAGTCCCTTGATGTAGTACATTATATTCTGATCAGCCAATGAAATCTTAAATAAAAGCAATAAATAACTTGTACTATGGGTGCGTAAAGTACACTTTTTCAACTCGAGGCTAACTCGAATCATATAGTGAACTCCCATGGACCCCTTACAGGATTTAAAAAAATCCATTAGTTGGATTTTTTTAAGGCTGTTTGTTCACAGTTATTCTGTATGAACCTGTATACTATGTTTAGGTTTTAAAAAATATATGGTCTAGCATTGGTGGTTTTTTACCAATATTTGGAGATTGGTGTGCATAATGTGTGTATCTATTCATGTCAGTGTTAGTTATTTGAAAGGTGTTTCATCATAACAGTACATGTTATTTTGACGAGCAAATTTAACTGTTTGCTTTAAAGACTAAATAACTCTTTATGAGAGGTGTCTGTTTATTGCACAAGTGTTTATTAATATGTCTTTATATTCTGATAAATTATTATAATAACATTTAATTCACATCGCTTACTTGTACTTTTAAGTAGACTAAAGATAATACTTACTATTTGCACATTGATGGAGTGAAACTGATTGTGGTTGAAATATGCAGCCTCATTCACTACTGGCCTTGATATGGCAATGTGAGTGCAGTCAATACAGCCTATGACACCATGAAAACCCGTTGCATTAAGAAACCTGAAATTAAAGTTAATCAATGTGTTTGTGGTTTTATTTATATATTTTTTTCATATATAGGCCTATATATTTATTTTCTTTTCTTCTTTTCATATTATATATATATATATATATATATATGGAAATATTACAGAATTCAATTAGGTCAAAAGAAAGGGGTCGGCAATGTAAGATGTGGTTAAATGCTGTAGACAAATGTATAAAAAGAGAAACATTAAGAGTTTAAAAAATTGATGTTATTGAAGTGTATAGAGTACCTACATGCAAGGATAGGGAACTGTGGAGTGTCTTGGTAAGGATGGATTAAGTACAGAATTTTTTATTTAGCACTGTGTGTTACTATACATTTTGGTTGCACGCTTGTTTACTAATTATGCAAATGGGTCAGGTTTGAGATATGAGTAATTTAGAGGAAGTGCACCCACAATTGTGTGGAAGTAGTGTGAGAAAACATGTAAAAAACATCTATGTGCACCCGAATGAGATTGAACCTCGATCTCCCTGTCCCCATTAGCCTAGTCTAACACGACCATGTGGCCACCGAGGCGGGTAGGCTTATATATATGTTTGGAAATTCCCTATTGTAAATGTATTATATAATGACCAAGAATGTGATCATAATATAAAGCTATAGCCTCAAAAACCATTGAGACCCCACATGAAACTAACTGAAACCCTAGGTAAGAAACTAAGTGTTTAAGTACCATCCCCAGTGACTTTGTTGGCTATAATGTAAATCCACTTTCCTAAAAAAAAAGACCAGCAAATATTTGCTAATTTATTAGTGAAAGTGAGTTTATTGTTTACTCTTCACAAGGTTTGTTTAAGTCACGATGCTGTTTCTTATTTAAAGGCAGAAAATTCCTACTGTATGAGAGCATAGACGAGTATCTAACAAGGTCTGTCACAACAGAGTATCAAAATACTGACATAAGAACGATTACAGCTAGTGAGGTTATGTTGTACTGTGTTTAAGAATAAAGCAAGGTTAAGTTTATATTTTTAGTAAAAAAATAATAATTTGTATTCGTTAGTATTTGTGTGTGTGTTTTATTTAACACAAATTATATCCCCAAGGAAGAAAATTTAACTCTAAACTCACTATCTAACCTAGCCTAGGCTTGTTCTTTCAATTAAAAGATATGAAGCAATACTATTGTTACCTATTATCTAGGCCTAGATAAGTAACTTGTTCTATGGTTAAAATAGATCAAACTTACTGGTTTTTTCTTTGCTCTCGTTGCTCGAAGGTCTGAGGAAACTTGATCCATCTTGCAGACAAGTGCTGGGTAATTAAAAGGCTAATGCTTCTAACGCAGTTGCTCACAGATTTTTGACTAACAGCCAAACAAAAATCTTGACCCACTGCACGTTGATAGCTGCCAGTCGCAAAAAATCTAATTGCAGTGAGAACCTGCAACATAATAACATATACATACAACATTAGCGTTAAAAATATATGCTCTAACAAAACATTACAATCAATATTTACCAACACCTTAACCATAAGCTATAAATATTTACGCTTATTCTTTATCTGTGGATGCAAGAATACATTGAATTGAACAAAGTCAAATTCAACAGTAATGCATGTTATATTATGGTTGAATGTTGCAGCATAAACCATAATTGATATTTTATTTATTACCTGAGTATGGACAGGTAAACGGTTACTGCGTTGGCCTTCCAAATGAGGAGAGAGCATTTCGCAGAGATCAAGGGCCAGTCTTCTAGACATGCGAAACAGCTGTTTGAACTCTATTTCACGCAGCTCAAAGGGGTTTAGAGTGTCTCTTAGCTGCCTGCGGTACATTTTAAGCCTTTCTCGTCGCTGCCTTCTTTGTATATTTCCGATACGTAGCAGTCTCCAATCTTCCATATCTAAAACCAAATTTAAATTTAGGTAGAATTATTTTTATTGATTGTACATAACCAATCAAATTCATCCAAGTGTTCATGTTTCCTAAGTATTTATAGGCCTATATTTTAAACCTTTTAAATTCTGCTAAAACTAATATTTACTTTGTGGAACATCTAGCAAAAAGGTTATGTTTACACTTCATTCAATTCACAGCTATAAATTATATAAATATATACAAATACTCTAAGTACATATATTAATATAGCTAGAATATTGTTACCAACGAATGCACGAACGTAAATGACCAGTTTAAACAACTTTAACAGTAACCATAATAAATTATGTATTTATAAATCAAATAATATACAACCAAAAGAGATTACAGCTACACTTCATCAGATTTACTGATAAATAAATACAAATACTACAATTAATTATATTAATATAGCAATATTATTGTTACTTACCGATTGCAAGAACGTAAATCAAAACCTTACAGTTGTAAAAACAACTACTACAGGGAATAAAGTAAATATGCTAATCAAATAATAATGATGACACCAACTAAATCACACTTTTAGAGGCCGTCTTCATATTGTCGGCAAGATGGCGTTGCCTGTCGATCGTATGACGCGCTAAATAGATTCATACTCTCAATTCTGCCATAAGACGCCCAACGGATGACATGTCACCTTATTGTCGCGTCAGAGAGATCCGTACTTGCCTTGCAGGGCCGAGAGCAGAAAACAAGCAAGAGCCATCAATTCACGATAAGATCTCAGTTCAGTGCGTGTGTTTTGTCTACTGGCGGCTGGCGAGAACAGCCGACATTTATTACAATTATTAAGGGTTACAAAATGTTTTAAAAAAGCCTCTCGAAATGTAATTAATACATAAAATGGTACGATATGTTGTGAAACGCGGACTTTTCTAAAGTCGTGGTAGTCTCAACATGATTTCGAACCCGGGAGCTCACTCCAGTGAAAGTACCCGCCCATGATTGATTACGTAACGACGCCACATTAAAACCAAGCGGCGCAGCAGCCGCAGACAAGATGAAACTGTTGTTTGTAAACAAGGGCTACACAAAACGAAACATAATGCTACACTTAATATTATCAGGCCAAGGACAACTTGATGGCTGACGTGTTTTGTCACAAAGAATTTATATTCGAAAGAAAAATTTGGCAACATCAGTAAAGTTTCCTTTATTTTAAAAATAGATCAAATAAAAAAACCGTGGAGTCGCCGAAAGTATGCGAAAATATTCACAATCTTCAAGAAATAAGACACTTTCCAAGCGGCTGTAGGAATGACAATAGTAAAGTGTGTGCTACTAGCGTGACAAACCCATTTTAGTTCGAAATCCGACAAGAATACTTGTCATGTTGCTCCAATATATTTAACGACGAAGGCTGGTACATTTATTTTAAAACCGCCTTCATTCTGTCTTAGAATTAAAATGAAGTTATTTATGGCTGGAAGTGTGGCACTCAAGTGAATAAATATAACTTAGCCCAAATGTATATTATGGGGTCGTCCAGAAAATACGTAATGCTTTTTTGACACTTCCCCCCTCTCCCCCAACACCCTATAGACATTTAGTCGGCCTGACCTTGCCCTTGTGTTAACGTAACTTTCCACATCAAGAGCGAATGTTATTATTTTAACTTGGGAAGCTTTTGTGACACTAAAAGAGGGGCTCAGATTTTATACAACTCAGAATGGGAAGTTGCTTAATTTTTTTTCTTGGCATCGCGTCTTACTACCCGTTTGGCCTATACGCTTATTTATTAATTTTAATTTGGAGGAAATACAACAGCATTTGCGTGCGGGGAGAGTGGAAAACAATTTAGAAAAACCTTCAGTGCATCAGACCGGAATCGAACTTCCATCTGCCCGTCATAGGAAGTCTATTAAACGCAGCCACCGAAGCGGATCAGAAGTTACTCTAAGTTTGTTTGAACACTAATATTATTTTGTCAACATTGTAAGAGCTGTGTTACTTAACAATGATGTACCTAGACATCAGAGCTCCCCCCTTTCAACGCTTTTCTCAGTGTCACGTGGTCACACTCTACCACAAAGCACTTGAGGAAAACTTGACACGCCTATTTTTGGGTGGGGGGAGGGAGATTAGAAGTATATCCACAATTTAAAAAAATCCGCAGGCAGTCAAATATCATCGATCACCGACAGAGCACATATTGTCCCACTGTATCGACCTCTCTATGTCAACCTACCCATCATTTCAACCGAGCCAGTGATGAAAATGTTGATTCGTGCCAATAATAATGGGTAGACGCGGGTGATTTGAGTTTGTTGTCATTACTTCCTAAGTTGGCGGTATCAACACGCCAAGCCAGCGTTGCACCACATCCACAATCGGCAACACCGCTCGAGCGAGCTGGATTGTATGCCGGATGGATAAAAATGGCTGCCTCTGGTGAAGAGGCACCGATTAGGGGCGAGTTCAGCCGAAGACAAGGCAAATAGCGGGCTATTTTCAGGACTGGGGCAAGCACCCAGATGGGTATTATTTATCAGTTTATTGTCCCCAATAAGGAACATTATCTTAGGGCGCTTTCGTATTACTCCTAATGTTTTTACAAGGAATGCGAACTAAACAATGTACATGACGTGTATCAGTGATCACAGGGTCTTTGCCTCGCATTGTTTGGATTGTCATTTACCAGCCTTATGTGTTTTTTTTTCACCGAGGTTTTCTATTCTTTCCACGCTAACGCAGGTGCACTTCAACGAAACATCTTCTGTTAGATTAAGGTGTCCATAATTACGACCTTAAACGAAACAAACTAAAAATCATTGTTCTAGCTAATTAATTGTAGACATAATAAGAGTTAAAAGGTTTATGGTATTCGGGAAATAGTAACGTTGGGCTGTTTTAATAGTATGCATTTATATTTGAAATAAAAATGACAGACTGCAGCTTGCTCGGAATACTCTACTATTGATTATAATTTAATTAATAATTCCACCGCCAGATGCCACTACTGTATACTATAATATATAAAACTTTTAGGAGGTATAAATACGGCAAAAGCAACAAAATGTATTCAATAGACGCCGAACAGGTCATCTAATGACCTATGAATACATTATTATACAGGCCTCTTTCTACCTTTAGAAATGTGTTAAGTGCCGATAAATTGTGGGCAAACTACATTATGGTTGGCTAATAATGTTTCCCTTTAGGTTCTCGCTTGTAAATAAAATATTGAACATAAAACATTAAATATGGCGAGAAGATATAACTTTTATGCCCAAAACGACACATTAGACAAACAGATAACGAGAATTCGCTATTGAATGCTAAACATAAAATAAATTTTCATTGAGAAACTTTCCTCATAAATTAATGACGGCCACAAAAGAGACGGGGGCGACATATCGCCATGACAACAATGTGACGTCACGAGGAAGCTAGAGGAAATCAATCCCACAAGCAGGCAGAGCGCTGGTTATGAACCTGCGCATGTCAATTGTTTATCTCACGGCTTGCTTCCAACAATGTGAGTAACTTTAGCAAACTGTCTGACCCGGCCGCAACAAAACCTATCGACAAGGTCAGATAACAATCCGAGACATTCGTTAGATTCACCCACTTTTTAAACCCCTAGACGTTACACCCACATTTGAAATTACATAATCATTTTGTGCATCACAATCCGGTTTACCCCTTCCTCTTTTTCAAACTTGTAGAGTTATGGGTCGCCCATGACACTGCGGATAAAAAACATGTTTTTATAAATAGTTGCGATGCGCGCTTGCGCATTAGCGCCTATCCAGTTCTCATCAGCTCGGCAACTGGCTAAGATGCGTAGCGTGCACGTGTCAAGACAAGTGACGAAATTACTAACTGTTGTGAGCGGCAGCTTACACTGTGGGGGTGCTTATGTCAATTTTAAATAAAGAGTGGTGGACCAGACTCATTATTAGTACACAAACAAAACTTGAGTAGGCCACCTGCAACTTTGATAATATGTGCGGGAAATCTAGAGATGGAGGGTAAAAAAAAAAGATCAGGCCTTTCAATTTGGCGGAGTATGTTTACACAAAATATTGATTTGTAGACAGGAATAGAAATATCAGCGAGTGCAATACCCTCTTGGACGTGTGTGAAACCCGACTGAAGTTACAATACAAATAAGAACAGTCATGTATGTGGATAATTGGCGAAACAATAAATGATTACTAATCTAACAAGCTTACTATGCTTTTAATTTCTTCTTATATTTTTGAGTAGGTATTTTAACCTGTGATTTCAACATTTTGAATAATTTTGTACATTTTACTTTTTGTTGTAAAATATTAATTATTTTATTAATATTATTTCTACTATACATAACACTTTGCAACAAGAAAAATTATTTTTTGTGGGGTAACAGTTAGAAAAATTTAATATTTTTTTAGCATCAATATACACACAAAAAATCAGTTTCCAATAACATTAATATTGTAAAATAATTATATTAAGTCATAAAAAATATGAAAAAACTCACCATTACAGAAGACAGTAAATATTTAAAAGAATATCATGACATGGCAAAAGTTATTTTAATTAACGATACCTAATATTTATATTATGACGATTCCCACCAAATAAAACCCAAAATTCTGAAATACACAAAAATACCAGCATTAAACTTTTTTTAAATATTAATTTTGTTATATTTGGAAATTTGCTTTTGCTGTGTGTATAGCTAAGCTAGTCTACGCACAGAGTAGGCATAGATTTACGATACCATTTCACCTTTTTATAACTTGCAAGTCCAACTGAAGTTTTAAATTACCTGCACCTGTCGTAGCACAGTGTTGCACGTCACTATGTCGGACTGGATTGACGGTGATGGGGAGATTGGGGTTTGAATAAAAGTCATCGTCCTAAGGTGGGTTTTACCTTAAAATGGCTTCCTACTCTCCTTCCATGCAAATGCAGACACATTCACTCCTTTGTTATGCCTTATTCATGTCTACTTTATTAATGGAAGCACATAGCACTAACAGATACTCTACAAACGTACGTACATAGGCTACCTGCTTAATCACACCATTCCCTAACTTGGGTAGACAAGAAACTGTGCCTAAAGCTCAAAAAACAACTCCGTACTTAATCCACCCTCACCAACTTTCTACACACTCCCTTCGCTTAAACAACATCGATAAACAAAGACATACATGCTCTTTTATTATAAAAACTATTAATGTTTCTCTTTTTCACAAATTCATCTAAGACATTTAGCTACATCTTACATGGCCTACCCCTCCCTTATGTTCCATACACTCTACCTTCATATATTTGCTTTGTTACTCGATCCACACTCATCCTCTCAACATGCCCAAACCAACGTAAGACCTTCGTTCACACTGACCTATTGGATTCCCTTTCAAACACACTCCTTCAGCACCCGTTCATTATCGACTCTGTATATACCAAATTTGTCTGCATACATTTCTTAGATCTCTCATTCTAACCGCATTCACCTTGTTCTTGTATTTCTCCTGACAAACCAACGCTTCACAGCCATTAAACAATGTTTGCGTTAACACACTTTTATATATTGCCATCTCTGTCTCTTTCAATACTTCTCACATGCATCCAAATACTCTCCAAGATCCATTCACTAGTTTGTTTCACCATCTATACTATTTTTTACAGAACATTCCAACTGCATCCCTCAATCACTTATCTATGAATACATTAAACACTCATCGATACATAATACACCTTATGAAAATATGAAAAACCAATTAACCCTTTTAGTGCCAACGTCAATATATCCAACATGAAAATTATTTTCTATCTTTATGAGTTTTATCTTTGGCCTTGTTTGTAAACATGGCTACTAAGAGGTAGGTTGTGATTCAAGACACAGAAATACTTGCAATATTTATTGATAGCTCAGGCAAGAGTGATCAATTTGTTAGTGATTATGAATTTGGAAATAATGAAACTGAACAGGAACTATACTCTAGTGAATGATCGGAACAAGTAGGTGTGACAAATGACATTGATAACGTGAGTGTGAATATGAGTGATTCCTGTAGGGATGAAATAAATCTTGAAGATCAGGATAATCCACCCCATCCTCTTCATATTTATTCAGAAGTACCAGGTCTTAAGTCCCTCCCCCACCCCTTTTGATTCCAAGCCAATTATTTATTTTAGACATTATTTTACTATAACCCTGCTAAAGTTGATGGTCACTAAAACAGCTGCTATGCATAACCCAATTTTAGTGTAAAATCTAAAGTTAGTTTCTTTTTGTAAACTTGTTATTTACTCAGTTTTTTATGTTCATTTCAGTGTTTTATTTTATTTCAAGCTATTTAAATTTTCAAAGCTTAAAAATTAATGTTGTAATAGTATTTTTTCTTCTAAATATCTTGGCTAGTGAGTTTTTTTACTATATTTAAAAATTAAAAAAGGTTAATTATATAATTGGTTTGGCAAGCATGTTAGCTAGTTTATGTAAAAATGTGAGTGCAAGAAGTCCAAAGACCAATAAGTTATTAAAACTTAAACAAAATAGCTTGGCACTCAAAGGGTTTAACTTAGTGCATGTATAGTATTTTTAAGACTGTGCCAAGTGCAGTTCAATGTTTTGAGTTATTTTTTAAGCAGGCCTTACCAGAAATTAACTTTTTTTTAAATGGAAATACTTTTGACACAAATGAAGTGGAAAATTTCTTCAATTATATTAAAGAAGATGGAACCAAATTTTAATGAAATGACGTTTTGGTTGTGCCAGAGCAAATTACTAATTGTATATTAAATGTCTTATCTCTTTTAAATTTTGATGGTTATGCTACTCAGTATTTTGCGTTATTCTTAGAACACTAAATAAAATTACTATCCAACAATAATCTAAAGATATATTACTTTTAGACCTTTCGCCCACAGAGCTACTCAAATAAGACTCTAAAGTGATGCGAGTAAAATCAAAATTACAAAACAGTAGCTTGAGCATCACCCCATAAGTATTTCAATATCAGTTTTCTCACGGAGTTACTGTTTGCTAACCAAGATTAGTAACTGGTAATTCAACAAGCTAGTTGCAGGAATACCTCAGTTACAACTCAATCATCATGAATGAACAATTATTAGTCAACATTAAAATATGTACTATTAAAGGTAGCTTTCTTTCCACACTCTATAAATTTGGCATCAGTTGGTCTGCGACAAATGGTCACCACTGGGCAATCATATTTAAAAATATTAAATATTCAAGAACCCCGAAAAAGGTGCTTGCAGCTAGTTAGTAAAAGACTGATTGAAATTACCACCCCGTTTGTGTAGCACCATGTGTGAAACTTAAGTAACAACCAATCACAGCTGAGTAGCTACGTGGGTGAAAGGCCTTACTGTACCACATATGCCAGGTGAAGATATATAACTTGGGATCTTTACACACACAGGTTGATTGTTTGTGTGTGATATCCTATAACTATAAATGAGAGAGCTACGTGGCTGTCTGCATCTACAGGCAATAATATAGCTTCAGAAAGATATTATAGTAGAAACTCATTAATTAGAGCTAATTGAGACCAAAGATTGTTCAGATTAGGTAAGCAAAACATGGGAGCCTCACAGGAAGGTAGTGTGGTGTTTTTTTCTTTCGAATTTTTAATAAGTAGGTCCTAAATATTTATCATTTTATCATCACTAGCTTCTTACAATTTTCTTTTAATTTTTGAGTTTTTATCAATTAAATTCATAGTGTGGATTTTTTCTGAAAATTGTGTTTAGATTATCTTGAAGTTTGGAATACTGAGGTTAGGTCTAACTGGGTTTTACTGTAGTTCCAATAGATTGTGTTTTTTTATAACATAACATGTCAAAGACATAATGGTATTATTATCTATATGTACCCTTCTTATAAAGAGGGTCATAGTGTAATCAATCAAGGTAAGACCTTCCAGGGTAAACTAGAGGTTATATCAATCTCCACCCTCCAAATCCTTAGTTTAATTTTGTTTAATGTAAGTAAACATTAGTACAGGTTACGTTTAGTTTAAATATGACTAGGCACCTCGGTCAGACAGAAAGTATCCACCGCTGTCAGACCACACAACTCAAAATACCAGGGTCTGTGTATTTTTTGGAACGGATTCTTTATTCTAAGCTTATAATCCCTGTGGACACTCACCTACAACCACCCTGTCATGTCAATAAGAAAAAGAAAAAATAAAACTATGGAAATTTCTTATCTCACAGTAAAAAACAAAGCTCGCTGCTAGTTCTCAAATATCCTCAAGAGGAAGACTGGATCTAGAGCGCTTTCTCATCGAGCCTCGTCTCATAGCTCCACAAATATGATTAAATATCCATTGAAAATGTGAACCTTGACGCCCACATCTTCATCGGCAGTCTGGTTCATTGGGAGAGTAACACCTTGGACCACGCAGCCACTAGGACTGGTTTAGTTGTAGTTTAATAATATGACATTTAAAATGTTGCGAGGTGCGGGATTCAAAATCCCTCCCTTGTATATACTACCACCCTTAAATTTGCATCTTCATAATTTAACAATAAATTTTATTGAAAAGTTATATAAAAAAAACCTTTTACAAGGAATCTGACTCTCTCTTAGTGATAAAAGAAAATTTGATTTCTTACCCCATCTCAATTTAGTTGCTAAAAACTATTAGAATTTTTTTTATGACTATTAGGCTAAATAATATTTGTTGTCAAACTGTCAAGCTTTCAAATACTGCCCCAGAAGAAAAAACAAACTTTTTAAAAAAAAAAAAGTGAACTAATGAATCATGTGATAAATTAATAACTAATGTATTGGTATTTTAGCCAATATACTAAAACAAATCCTAATTTTTTTGGGCTATGTACAAATGTGTACTAATCACGCTAATGATTTTGGGTACTCTTCAATACCAACAACAAATATCTAGCGAATTGATGATCATTGTTGCAGGTGTGAGAGAGAGGTTTGGATCACAAGCAGAAAAATAAAGAAATTTAGAGTAATTGGCTAAGCATGTTTGTTGATAAATTATGACTATAAACTTAAGTAAATGTATTGGTGTAAACTGTAAAGATTACCTTGGATTCAAATCATAACTAAGAGATGTGTGATATTCATAATTAACATACAAGTGAACCAAAGTATTATATCATTATATAGTTAACCATGCACTAATTTAGGTCAATATTATTTATATATTTATTTGAGTTCGGACACAAAGTTTATTTATAGTTTTATTCCACTTAAAAAAATTATTATTCAAATCACTTTCACAAAAGGTCTAACTACCATAGCTTCAAATTGGCGACTGACAAATTTAAACCATGTGATTGAATATGACGGAAACAAGTTATTTACAATGATGCACCCACGCAGTGGATACAAATATTTTATTCAGTTAAATATTTATAAATAAGATAGAATAATCATAAAATTATATATATATATGTTTACATTATTTTAAATGTGAAATATAACATGCAATTAAAAAACTTAGCATTTATAACAAAACAGTGACCTTAAACAAGTGTTGACAACCCATAACCTAAACAGATGATTTTTGAAATGTCAACCAAGTAAAAATCTATCATGAACAGACTCTTAAGTCTTGCACTGTTATAACATGGTGTCAAAGCGAGCATTGATTCGTCCCCCAACAAATGAAAAATTAAGTGTCTAATCTTGAGAATGGACAAAAAAACTCATTCCTATTATTAAGTCAAGTCTCAAATGAAAAATATAATTTTTTTATATATATTGTAAAAGTTCTGGTTGTTAATATTGACGAAAGCTCAACACATGGTCAGGCAGATAATATGGTGTTGCATATAGATATATTCCGTTCACGATAGGTTTTTACCTGGATGACAGTTCGAAAATCATATGTTTAGGTTTTGGGTTGCCAACACTTGTAAAAGATCACAGTTTTGTTATAAATGTAAAGATCTTTAACTACCTGTTATATATTACATTTAAAATAACGTAAACTTAAATTTTCTCGTACAATTTCATTTTTTTAAATAATTTCTTTTTATCCAACTCAAAACAATATTTTAAACATAATTAAAAGGACTTATTTTTCGGTTTGGAACGTTACTGATTTGTGTTATATAGTGCACACATAAATATCTTTTAATAAAGGCACTGTATTTGCTTGGAAAAGAGAAAATTGTTGTCATTTTGTTTACATACAATAAATGATTTTATGATTATTTTATCGTATTTTGAAATATTTAACTGAATAAAATAATTTCATCTACTGCGTGTCTGCATCATTGTAAAAAACTTGTTTACCGTTATGTTCAATCACATGGTTTAGATTCGTCAGTGGCCATTTTGAAGCTATGTTCGTTAGAAGTTTTTGTGAAAATGGTGTTAATATTTTTAAGGGGAATAAAACTATAAATAAACTTTGTGTCTGACCTCAAATAAATATATAAATATCGGCCAAAATTACTGTGGTTAACTATCACATTAATATATTACCATCCGTTTTCATTACAGTGATCCAAAGTGATAGATATCAGCTGTTGGCGTAGTGATATATTAGGGATTGCTTCTAGTAACATTTAGAGCTGTCATCCAGGTAAACTTAGCTCGTGAATGACTTATGCATGAGAGAACTAGTAACTTCTGCTATCTGCCAGTTACAACCACTCCTATGCTGGTTAGACTTAAGACAGTAAATTATGTTGTAAAAATATTGCATCCCGTTTCAACAACAAACACTTTATAACTTTTAGGTTAAAACTAGCATTAATTATTATTATTATTATGCTAATGAAACTTTAAAGCACGCCGACAATAAATGGCAATTAGCGCATTTTTGAAGAACTTTAAAAACATAGCAATAATTTGCATAGAAGAGAATAAGATAGGTAAAATACCTGCTAAACCGTTAGCATATACATTGACACAAACATTCCTTTAGGCTTTAGCTCTCTTTTCCAAAGAAGAGTATCCCACTAACATCTTAGGGCCCAACTTGTTTGAAATATATTACACAGATATTAAAGAAATAATATACTGTATTACAATCTGTAATGATAGTTAGCTTAACTAAACACTAGTTAAAATGTACTGATTAAGTTGGCAATAAAAATAATCATTAATAAAGGTAGCTTGCTTTTTCTAACACACATAACACAATAATTGTATCTCATCTAAAAATATTTTAAAAAGAAATTCAAGATAATATGTGGTCAATTAATTAGTAGCTTACTTGCTTTTTCTAACACACATAATAAAATAATTTTGTCTCATTTAAAAGAATTTTAAAAGCAAATCCTAAATAATATATGGTTTAATATTAGGAGGGTATGAGGTTTGTTATAATTCGTAACCAAAATGCAAATAAACAATTCATTCCATTTATAAAACGATAAACTTTCAAATTCTAATGTGCCAGTTGGTTAAAGAGTTTCAACAATAAGCATATAGTAATTATATTTATATTTTGACTAACCAAGCACAAAAATAAGAATCCCGCAGCTATATAAAATTACAATTTAATATCAAAAGATTTACTAGAAATTAATTTTGTGTTTATTCGTGCAGCTCTTTATGAATGCCACTTAACGAGTCAACATTGATATGAATTATATAAAATCAACAAGTTAAGGAAACTAAGAAATATAGAAAAACACTACAAATGAAACGATAGAGTTCAAATATTATATAAACTATATATAAATAATTGTGTTAAATAAAATATCATACCTGAAAGTGACAGCAGAACAGATGAAAACTTCAAACGTAAATGTAAACACAACCATTATCTAACAAAACAAAGCAAAGGCAGTCATAAATAAAGGATAAAATTTGAGTATATGAATATCATTTAAAGTTCAAAATACGATTTGAAAAATTACGGTACACTATTTGCAACATTTAACCTGTATTTAGTACGGTATCAGAAAATTCCTACCAATCCAATAATGGCGGCTATTCAATTCTGCTACAAAACAATGGGTCACATCCACGGACTACGGATTTAATCTCAAACCCAAAATGAGCTTCCGTTTAACAGAAAATAATATGTCCTTCGAATAAAAGGTTGGTCAAACTGATAAATGAGATAAAAATAGATATGTATTTCAAAAAAGAAATCTAAATTTTAATTCATTATTTTAAATTGAAATTTAGATTAGGATATAGTATGTTCCTGAGAACTGAGAAACAAAAATACTTTGATAAGAAAATAATCAATATAAAAATTTGATTTATTTGTATAGCTATATTAATGTAAAGATATACAATTTTAAGTACTAGTTTACTACTTATTATTTTATGAATTTTGAAACAAAGTCTCTTATTATACATGACGAGAACAATTTAAGGGGTTTCTAAACTTTGACGAAGAACGATCACTAAAATCCCCACTATTTTTAAATCAAATCACCCAATGTTTCAAGAATTATATTTATATGCCTGGTCAGAACTTATAAAGATTTCCCTTTATAAAAACTACAACAGAAGTATATACAAGATCTAATATGACTCTTAGAAAACTATTATTTTGATATAGGTACTTATTAATTATCTAATTTTTTTTTTAAAGAATTACTTTAATAATAGCACACTTAAATTTGACACCAACAATAAGTAAATTTGAATACATGGGCAGAGATTATAATGATATAGTCATTTCTCATGTAAAACATTTTTTACTTAATACTATAAGTAGGAATGTCTGTAAATATACCTTAACAAGATATCGGATGAAATAAAAAGTGTAGGGTTAAATATATTTAAGGAGAACATTAAAGGTTAAATCAAAGGGAACTCTCTGGATTCCCTCAAGTAGGCCTAGCTACTTAAATGTATATATTATATATAGCCTATGTATGTATGAACAAATATTATGTATACATGTATAACTTTAAGTCAAACCTCCCTAATTTATTAACTTATTTTATAGACCTGAAGATGGTGTAACATATAACATCAAAACATGTCATAGAAGACTAAAGCTCAAATAAGGAGAATGGAATAAAAGAATAACAAAGATGATTTAATTTTATCATTTAATACTCCTCACCAAATAAATACAAACATTAATAAAAATTATTTCTTAGTCACAACGCAATGTGGATCTATTAATCCTTTTCTACCTCTCCACCACCACACTGTTTAATTATTACCGAGGACTACCGTTTTTTAATTATTGTAATATTTCAACAAACATATCTCTTATTATCTAATAGCAATTGGTATCATTTGTAAAATGAGCCAATAGGTCCTTCAAATGCTTAATAAATAAATTTAAAATGTCTCACACCCCTTAGTCAAAATCTTTGTTTTGATAATATAATCGTTATCTATCACCGGAGAAATACAAGCTTCGGGAATTCGTGATCTCATTCATTTTTTGACCTCGATACATCACCAACACAAGTTTAGGACTGAGTAGAAGAATATACGAATAATCTCACTAAGCAAAATGGAAATAATCATCAATATATTTTAAAAAAAAACTTTATTCAATATTCTTTAACAGATATGAAAGTCTAAAAGAAGAAAAATAGGAACAAAAGAAAATATGATCATCCGCTGAAAATAACTAATTAATACAACTTTTAAGGTGTATTTGCTCTTAGTACAAAAAGCAATCACTAATAGTCAAATATTGCAGGAAGTAAATTTGTGAAAATAAATTTAAAGGCTTTATATATAAGATCTGTTTATAAGGAAGCCAACTCGGTTAAAATATTCCAGCTTTGCTTAATAAAGACTAGCGCACTAGCGCTGATAGTGGAGACGCCGTTAATCACTATGAAAATATATAATAACTCACAACTATACATGCGTTCGTAAAAAGTTAATTCTGGTTTCTAACAAAGTTTTCAAAAATCTAGTGGTGGAATAATTTAATATGAGATCAGTTTTAAGTAAACTACCCTCTAAATAAGTTTTTCCTTATGAAAACAGACATAGCTCGCGTTGCCACTCTTTGTGCCATTTTTGGGACTTTTAATTGACTTTCTTATGAGATTCAAATTCACAAGTTAAAAGTGTTAAAGTATAGAAATATCCTAAATAGAATAAAAAAAAATCAATAAAACAATAGTTAACTACAAGCAAGGCAAGCCTAATACTATTTTTGCAATTTTTATGTTTAAAAATCACTTAAAAATTAATAAAATATTGCTTCAGCAGACATTTGGTTTAGTTTTATTCTTATAGTATCTCAACAGTTTTTGAATAGGTATCTCATAATCATCCTGGGATTTTAGGAAAACTTTTTTTTTCCCATTAAAAATTTACCACATTGAATTCAATATTACATGCCAAATATTCAAGATACACTATGCTTTTGGTTTCTCAATCAATGAGTGCTGATAGAATGAAATCTAGGTCGGGGAATCGGGAGGTAACAATAGATTTTCTTCTTGAGGGTTTTTGTCCAGTGGCAGCAATGTCAAGTGTTAATGGTGTTCTTTTCTTTTGTGTGTTTCTATCCTTTTAATTATGTGGGTTCCATTTAATATCTATGTGTTTAGTGTGTCTCTCTTTATATGAAAAAGGAATATTTCCGAAAATTAAAACAATGTGTAACTTGTAAAGTGTGTATATGTTCTTTCAGATAGGCTTCCTTTGCTATCACTTACTTTACATTATTGTACACCGTTTCACCACTGTATTCCAGATTATACATTTAAAAGCCATTAAAATACATATTTATGTTCAATATCTGTTATTTTCTGCTGCAACGTATGCTACATCACATATTGGTATTCACATGACAACACTCTAAAATAATTAAATTACAGGTTGTGTTAGTAACTTGATTAATCAGTCTATTTTGGTCATGTTTGTAACATAACAGTTTGTAAATTATTTTAATGCAGAAATTACAACATTTTTTACATTTGATGACATTTGTCTTAAATTTAAAAAGAGGACTTTAGCACACTCATACCCTGGTGTGGACTTTAAATGGAATTGTAAATATGTCTTTCTACCTCACAATCAATAAATTTGGCCAATTAGAATACAGTGACCAAAAACGAGAACACATCAGTCAACAGATAAACCAGTCACATTTTCAAAACGAGTATGAAATTAGGACTTTTGATAACGGCAAGTGTGCGAGTGAGAGGAGAAGAATGGAAGCAAGTATAGAAGGATGAATGAAGGAAGATTTTACTAGATTGAACCAGAAAGAGTTGATGATGATGATGATTCCAATGAGTGAGTAGATATTTTAATTTTTTTTTTTTGTATCAACTTTTAATATGTCTTCTTTGACTGCGACTTCCCATTAGTGCGTCCAAGCTAGGTTTCAACCGAGCACATATGTAGTTCAGCAACCTGTCTGTGTGTTTAATAGCGTTATAGTTTTACTGACGTGAGTTCCTATGACGATGCTACTCCTCACACCCAAACTATAGGCTTTTTCCAGGAGAGGTAGAGCGTGTTCTGAAACAAACAACTCATTAATGAACATTAGTCTCTCCACGTCAAAGGGTTTATCAAATTAAACCAATACAAAGAAAGAAGAAAGACAGCGCCAAACCGAGGAATCTGATTATGTAGTTGCTTACATCACCCGGTACACAACAGTTTTATTTTAACATGAAAACAGCCTCAAATACATATTTTCTTAAATATAATTGGGGCCTCCATATCTGCGGGTATTAAGTTCCTAGCTCTACTGCGGTCATGTAAAAACGTGGATAGTACCGAACTATCATATAACGTGATATTAATGTAACATACATAAATACGGTAAAATTTGATTGAAAATTACTCACCGTAAGAAATTTCCAACATTAAATAATGTAATAACATATACTGCATAATACAATGTACTTACTATTCTCCATTCTTCTTGTCGCGGCGATCACTGGTGATGACGGTGATAGGATAGCACTATGCTCACAATGAGATGAAGTGGGGTAATGGTGTATGCATTATGACTTAAAAACAATTTTTTTTTAAAATTAAAAATAAAGAAAATTGAGCAGCGATAAACCATGGATGAATTAAAATGCAAATACTGAATCAGCGGATACAGGGGCCCTGCTCTAATAAGAGTAATGACGTTAATCGTACAATGGTGATGATTTTAAAGGTCAGTTTAGTATCTATAGTTCTAAAATGGGACCTTATTTTCAACAACTTAGTTTATCTTCCATGTAACTCTGTATATGAAACATGCTGGTTTGTGTACTGAGTGACATCACAAGCTCAGCCATTCAAATATCTTTCTTCATCTGGCGCTTCCTTCTGTTCACTTTACATGCATTAAACTTTAAAAATAATAATTATTATTATTAGCATCGTGTCTTACTACCCATTCGGGTTATACACACTTACGCTAATGTGTAATGGTAGGGTGATTGTGAGATGAAATGGAGGACCTACAGTTTAACGAGGGATCTGAACCACGGTGGAGGCCTGGCATTCCCAAACTTAATAAAGAAATATAAAACATTGATAACAGTTTGTGTGGTGGATTGAGATAAACTGAGCCAAGAGTTAGCTTACTTGTATTGGCAACATTGTTTAATCTATAAATGAATAATACATTCATTTTGTTACTTATGATTGATAATAAACCAATTATTAAAAGAAAAGAGGAACTGGTCCTTAATGACACTTTGTTTTTGAGCTAAAATATTTTAATGCGAAAAGGTGGGCGAGTGATGTGTGAGAAATACTTTTCGAGTTATTATTTACTAGTTTTAAAAATAACTTACTGTTCGGTATTGGGGACCACTTTTGTTTGATTCAGTAAAAATAAAAAATATTGAATCTAATAATTCCTGCCATCTCTTAATATTTGTGGTATGCGCTCAATACATTTTAAGTAGGTATGTGTCAAGTCTACTTTTTCAATTGGTAGCATAGTCAAACCAAGTAAAGGAAATATTCTTGAAGCCAAACAGAACTTTGAATATTTTTTGTTAGTTGTTTTAAGCATGAACAAAAATCAGATCATTCTTATTTAGGCATATATAACTTTATGCATCGAAATCACTTAGAACATTTTTAAAGATTTATTTTTTATGCTGATCTGATAAATTAAGGTATTATCCCAATATTTAATTAATTTATTTCAGATTATTTCATATAAATACTGATTTGTAACATACATAACCCGCTTCAGTGGCCTCATGGTTTAAGGTGCTACTCTCGCATTAGACTAGAATACTGATGACAGTGAGATCGTAGTTTGATCCCGGTTGGGTGTACTGAGGGTGGTTTCTCCGCTCTCTCAATACAAATGTGTGTGCAATACCCCTAAATTCAATCTTTCTTATCTTTAAACCATAAGCGTATAACTCGAATGTGTGGTAAGATGTATTGCTAATAAAAATTATATAAAACACACATGACAGCTCAGAATGGCAGTAAATAAACATATTGAGTATTTAAGCCATCAGTATGTTCAATGGTGAAGTTTTTTAATTGTCGAAGCCAGCATTTTTAAGTGAAGTCGAAGCTGATATGTTTTTCAAAGCCAAGTGGAAGTTTACACACACCTACTTTTAATAAAAGAAAACCTACTCTAAGAATAAAAAATAGTCTTATACATCTCTACATATTTTTTTATAATTTATATCAACACGGGCAAGTATGGACACAGTTGATATTTTGTCCGACAAAAACCTTTACTCAAAATTGTGTTGATAATCCAAATAAAGAAACTATGGGGGGGTGAGTATGAACCGACCTTGCGCGCAGAGGACAATCTCAGGCAGCCTGTCCAGAGCGTTGTTGAGAATGTCCGCCTGGTCCGAGTCCAAACAGCGAAGATACGCGGCCAGACCCGGCCCGGTGGCGACAGCCGCTGGGCTGTGTCGGAAGTGCCGGGCGAGTAGGATGTGGGCCAGAGAGCGTACGAGGCCAGAGGGGGACAACAGGAGCTGGGAGATGCTCTCGACAAAACTGTCTAGGACAGACGGTTTGCGAGAAGAGAGATGGTCCAGCTCCTGCAATGCTGCCAACACGTCTGAAAGAGAAATATTCACATACTAGGTAGGCTTTCTTCATTAAATTTACACTTATTAGTTTATTTTAATCAATTTCCATTAATATAAAATTATTTATCCATTGGACCACCTCATTGTCAAACATATTTTTAACATATAAGTTATTTGCAGCTTAATAAAAGAAATTCGAATTAAGTACCCACCGTCGCCTTGTATTTTCATGAGAGTGGCTCTGAGAGGACCATAGTGGGGCAGTGACTCAGTTGAAGGGGGGGCAGCTACAGCCATTAGCATCTCCCCTTCTTCCTCGTCTGTTCGGGGCAGCGAGATGCCCGACAGTAGTCCGCGGAGACTCGGCAGGTTGGGGTGACGAGCCACCAGATCACTGACGGAAAATGTATCGTATGTGAGACCATATGGGGAGAGACCGTGGTGGATTGGCTTTTATAACTAAATTAACCTTAAAAAAATTGTATTCAAAATGGTTAAGGCAACTTTTAACAAAAGTGAAGTCTGTTATTGTTTTCGATCCAACTGGGCATTA
Organism: Timema cristinae; assembly: GCA_039000515.1. Lineage (NCBI taxonomy): Eukaryota > Metazoa > Arthropoda > Insecta > Phasmatodea > Timematidae > Timema > Timema cristinae. Next base: position 67,756,281 of record JBCFYV010000935.1, on the reverse strand, counting down.
AAGGAGTTTGGTAACACTTTTGACATTATACTTAAACTCATTATATTTGAAATCTGATCAAATATTTCCATTCACCATCAAATTATTATTATATTACTCAGTTAAAACTTGAAAAATATATAACTTTAAATTTTATAGAACATTTCTAGTCAACTTTTGTATATCTTAACTCATTATTTTTTGTAATTATAAATATCCTTTGACTTGGAGATATTTATTAATATTTTAAACATTGAAAAGAGGATAGACAAGGAAGGCCAACACACTTACCAGAAAACTGTAGACCACAAATTTCACAATTAAAACACATAATCATGTAATTTTCGGGTACATCAGTCCCTTTCTTCAGCAGAAGAGAATAACATCTAAGTAGCCATAATCAACCCAAAGCCAAGCTGCCATAGTCCAGTTTTTGTTTTTACTCTCTTCCACTGAAAAAGGGGACCGTTGTACCCTGAAAATTACATAATTATGTGTTTTGTTACATTTTTAATAATACTTAGCAACGCGACTTACTACTCGTTCGGGTTATACGCTTAATTACCCACATTTGTGTGGAGGGAGAGTGGAAAACAATTTAAGAAAAATTACCCTCAGTTCACTTGAGTGAGATTCGAACCTCGATCTCGCCGTCTTCGGCAGTCTAGCTCAACACGAATTCAGCGTGTTAGCCAACTACGCCATCGAGACTGGTGTTGTGTTTTTAATTGGGAACTTTTGAGTCCTACAGTTTTCTGGTAAGTGACATTTTATCCTCTTTTCGGTGTTTGATTTTATACAGCCGCTTGGTACCATTTTTCTTTTGTTAATAAATTTATATATGTTATTTTGTTTATCACAGTTTTTAACAAAGCCGATAAAATTATATTAATCTCATTATTAGTCACTCATATAATAACTTCATAAAATTAACTTTTGTCTAACGTTCAGTTATACATTTTATAATTCATCCATTTTTAATGAGTTTCATGTTATTTTATTATCTACAATTTTCAGGTATATTTATTGTATTTCATTGTGAAATTTATGTAATGTAAAATCTCAATTTCATTATCATCAATTAATTTTAAGTTGAAATTAAACTCAACACTTAATATCCAAGCCTTAGCCATTATTATATATTAACATAGGTAAAATATTCCAACTTACTTGAGGAGACGAGCGTACTTGTGCAAGAACTTGAGCGCCCGATGTGCGTCGTGGCTAATGAACGCTTGTAATAATGCCACTAATCTGTTGAGCAGGGGAATCAGGTCCTTCATACTGCTGTGGCACTGTTAACAATGCAACACGTGTGACAGCATTGTTTAGTTTTTCATGCTCAGGGAAATGTATTCAAGCGTTAAGAAACTTAAGTAGGAATGTGTGGTGCTTTCAAATCCTAGAATCCTTAAGAATATTTTACATTTGAAAACATTTTTAATTCAAGGTTTGATTAGGTTTTCTAGCACCTCAACGCTTCTAACTACCCATTCAGGTTGTGCACATATTATGTACTAATTTATTTGTTTATTTAGCACCGAGTCTTACTACTCGTTCGGATTATACCTTAAGTACTAATTACACTTATAGATTAAGAATTGGGAAGGTTGAATTTAGAGGAAGTGAACCCACATTTGCGTGGAGGGAGAGTGGGAAACCATTTAGGAAAAACCACCCCCAGTTCACTCGACTAGATTCAAACCTCGATCTCCCTGCCCTCGGCAGTCGAGCTCAACATGACTAGCACGTTAGCTAACTACGCCACCGAGGCGGGTTATTACTAATTACTCTAATATGTTGGGGATAAGTAAGGTTGAATTTAAAGAAGGTGTTACGTTTAGGAAAAACCACTCTTAGTACACCCGACAGGGATTCGAACCTTAATCTCCCCGTCATCGTCAGTCCAGTATATTGCGGGAGTGACACCTTAGACCAGGGGTCTTCAACCTGCAGCTCATGGTAACATTTTTTCGGCCAGCTAGCTCATGAAAAATATAAACTTAATTCAGGAGAAAAAATGATAACTACAGATATATATTTTACATATTCAACTTTTTATGTAAATACATATTTTAAGTTATTTTATAAATCATTTTTGCTTTTTACTTAAAGAAAAGTATTAAGTTCTTATACAAATGTACTTTTAACCAGCAAATGAAACTCTAGTAGACAAGACAAATAATCTACCTCCTGCTGTGAAACAACAGAGAACATTCTTCAAAAGAAATCCTAATCCCTGGTGTGAGTATAAGCGTAAATAAATGAATTGATACAAATATTTTAATATATATAATTATATCCTAATATTGTCGGTACATTGTTGGAGCCAACAAGAGACATAAAACGGTTTAGGACCCCTGGTTTATCACCGTTCGACCACTCGTGTTGTATTTTCTAACCTGGAAAAGAGAGAAGTAGCACTGAACTGTGTCCTCCAGACCAGTGGTGTGTTCTGGTAGGAATATGTGGGGCTGCAGCAGTTCCAAGATCCCCATCACCTGCTGGAACAAGGCGAGATGGCTCCTGGAACGTAGCACCGTCATGTCGAGATGAGAGCGACCCCGTAGAGAAGCCGCTAGCATCGACAGCTGCCTGCAACAAAACTAAAATTATTTATTGCACTCTTTTTTTTTTAATCATCGTGTCTTACTAACTGTTGAGGTTATACAATACACATATATGGTAATATAACTTGAGACTAAGACAGGCACAACATCCAGTCCCCGGCCGTTAATTTATCAACGAGAAGGGGTAAACCCATATTTCACAAATGATAAATTTTTCGGACAAGCCGGGAATTTAACCGGGCCCTTTGGTTTAGTGTGTCAATACACTGAGCTACCTAGTCACAGATAGCTGTGGTAACTGATAGCTCACGATACTATTGGTCGTTCACATGTAGCTGATGATTACACGCACACCTATAATGCCGAGATCTGGATCAACTTAATGTAACTTTCACTTAAAGTTAACTTAACTTATGTGTGATCACGATTCACGTAACTTAACGTAACAACTCGAGCCAAACATATGCATTCTCAGTATGCTCTGTGATTTTGTACTATTTTGTACAGTGATGATCTGTGAATGTTTACAGTTTTCAATCGATATAATAAATATCTATTATTAAACTTTTTTAATAAATTAAGCTTTCCTATTTTATTTTAATTATTTCGTTTCAACGTCTGATCACTAGAACATAAGCTAAAGAGTAAACCTTGGTCATAAAACCAACAAATGGATTATTAAATAACTCTGTAAACGTCACTCGCATAATGATTGGCGGGCTAGATCACGTGATACCTTTCAAGTAACGTTCACTTAAAGGGAAAGACCTCCCAGGTCATCTCTTACGTTAAGTTAAGTGCATCTTGATTGCTTCCGTCTAAACACATGAGGAGGTCCTTTACGTTAAGTTAGAGTAAGTTGATTGTGATCCCGAAATCACAGAGTCAGCCTTAAACTATGAGTGACCTTGTGCGCGAGACAATCCTTGGAAAGCTCGGCAGTAGAGCAATGGTGTACTAAACCAGAGGTCCTGGGTTCAATTCCAGTCTCCATGTGTCATTTTTTAACTAATTTAAATTAAAAGTTATTAGTAGGTAGCACAAGCATACATACATGAAACACATGTGATATGAGAGCGACGATTACCTGAGCACTAGCAAGGGATGTGTTGCGGCCATCTTGCGAGCCATGAGCTCGTACTCTTGTGAGCGTCGTGTCCAATCCTTGCTCTGAGACGTCGCTGTGAGTGCGGTGAGTACTGTGTGAGACATATTATCCAGGCTGCTTCTGCTCCACTCTAAAATAAAACAAAAGATCCTAGAGGTTTTTCCTCAGTAAATATCACTTTCATTGACCAACATGTTTTTAGTTTCTACAAGATAGAGAGAGGTCTTATTTTCTCAATACAAATCTTTGTTTTACTTTCAAATCTTATATTTGAATTCGAATCTTAGGTAAAATGTTAAATAAAAGAGGTCAACCTACATTGATAAGATCTATTTTCTAAAATTCTGATTCTATTCAATTTTTTCTTTTATCATTGCGTCTTGCTACGTGTTCGGGTTCTACGCCAATGTACCAGTTACCCTGATGTGTAGGCTTGAAATTAGAAGCAGTACACACACATTTGCATGAAAGGAAATTGTAAAACAAGGAGAAATCACCAACAGGAATTCAAACCCAGATCTCCCCATTATCAGCAGTCCATTTTATTGCGAGAATGACACCGCATACCATGTGGCCAATGAAGCAAGTTGCCCGGTTGTTAAGTTTGTCCTATAGGAATTTGGGAGAGTCATAATAGCTCTAAAAATATAATCCCAATTCAAAATTTGAGAGTTGAAAAAAATAATTATATTAATTAATTCCTAAAATTTTAATATTCTTGAGGATTTGAATGATTCGAGGAAAATCTTGACCCGTGTTTCTATAATAGGCCTACAAATTATAGTCTTCGTTTACACACAATCATTGTTTTGTAAACACATTTTTGTATGCATAATCATACGACAAAAAAAGAAAAATCTTAACTTAATTGAGTTATTTATATTAGTATATTATAGTATTTTCTTAAATTTAATGTGTGTGCTTAGAGTCAAGGTTTCTGAGTTCGATTTCTATCCAGGTATGATTTTACAAATCCACGAGTATGTCACGGCCATTTCCATCTCCTAAGCTTCGCTAATCATGTACAAATTAATTAAACAAGAGCTGGCTTAGCTCCATAATATTTATTATTATTAGCACCGCGTCTTACTACCCGTTCGGGTTATACGCACTTACACTAATATGTAATGGTAGGGTGATTGTGAGATGAAATGAAGGACCTACAGTTTAACGTGGAATCCGAACCACGGTGGAGGCCTGGCATTCCACACATTCACAAATTGTGATTAATACCCGTCTTGTCAGAGGTGAAGGAAGGGTTTGGCAATCATATAAAGCTATGTCGGGACCAAGAATTGAACCCCGACCTACTCAGAAGTGCAACCTTACCCCTTGATCTCCAGGTCACATTATATAATATTTATTGAAGGCAATAATTTACAGAATGTACGTTTTAGGTATGAAATGTTGCAGATGCGTGTTACTTACCAGTGAGACAAGTACTTAGCACAAGCTTGTCTGCTTCACCATCCTTCAAATGGTGCTTAACGCCGGGGATGTGGAGGTACAGTTGCACCAGGAAGTGTTGCGCCATGCTCACATCCCTGACACAACAAACACAACGTTATATATATATATATATATGTACTACACGCGTGTAAGAGACCTGCAAGGAAGTGATGTGTTTATACCCATAGTTGTGTATGCGGTATAAGACTGGACGTGAGAGATACAAGGAAAGTGGGGGCATCAAAGAGAAGAGAGGAAGGAAGGGTGAGGTGGCATGGTCATGTAAGGAGAGTGGAAAATGAGATAATTCCAAGGAAAATTATGGAGATGAAGTGTAATGGTGATGGATTAAGACATCAAGAGAGGGGGAAAATAAACGAGATGGAAGGAGCAGATAACAGCGACAGAGAGGAAATAAATAATAAGAATGGTGGAAAGAGGAGCAAGTAATTTTATTAAATTGAGCGTGCCACTAGCTTGATGATACTGATGATAATGAGGATGAATTCAAAGAGATATGCTTAAAATGTTGTCTACAATAAGTAGATGCAAATGTAGCAAGAAAAAAAATAATTGTATTCAATCAAAATAGGGTTCTACTTGTAACAAAACTTTTTTTGGGTTTGAATCCACTATTTTACGAATCCCAATCTCCAGTTTACCTTTAAATCTAAATCCCAGAAAAAATTATGAACATAATAGGAAATATAAATATGGTAGGACATACCAATGCCCTATAATTATAATTGTTTTGAGCTACTAATAAGCAGTAGTAGAGCTCTGAAACATATTTTACATTAAAATCGAAAAAAAGTTTTTTTTTTTTAAAAAGAATGTGAGTTTATAATTTGAAATGTTCTCGAATCTCGAATATCCTCACTCACAAATCAGGTGTATCGACAAGATGCGCCAAATGTCGGGTGACCAGGCCTATCTCCTTGTCCGTTTCCAGACAATGCAGCAGTAAGGACAGTCTGGATTCCATCTTCTCCAGCGCTGACTCCCTTGTGTCTACTGCTTCAAGCTCACAGCCTTCCTTCAAGACGTAATCCACCAAAACTTGCAACTGCAACAAAACATGATATATATATTAGTTATTAGTATCATCTTAAAATTTAGAGGTTATTTGGTTTATTCATGGAAACATTCTGTAGAAATTTTCCTTTCAAGGTGTATATTAAAGAACCTTGGAAGTGCACGTCTATCTAGAATAGGAAACAAGGAAAACATTGTTTTATTAACATGAGTCAATGCTGTCCAGACACAAATAGTGAGGCGAGTGTGTATACTCGTCAGTGGAAGAGGAGATATGTTATCAACAGGTTACCTAGCTAGAGGTCTCGCAAAATAAATTGCTAATTTTTTCTCTGTTTTCTATACCATACATTATCGTGTAAGATCTGATACCTTAGCTCAGTCGGTAGTGTGTTAATCTGCTGAGCCAAGGGTCCCGTGTTCGATTCCCGGCATGGTCGAAAAATTTATCATTGGTGTAATGTGAGTTTACCCTTTAACAGTGATTAATTAACAACCAGGGCACTGGATGTTGTGTCTGTCCTAGTCTTAAGTTAGATTATAAGACATATGAAGCTACGACGGGCCTAGCAAGGCGGTAGTGGAAAATATATGGCTTGAATAAAACACTGACCCAAGCCACAGGTTAGAAAAAATAATGGATGTGGAAAAGAAACATTGGCATGTAATCACGATAGTGTTTAGAGTGCGTCAAGATAAGATGCACCCTCTTCACCAAGGAGGTAATCATTGTTGAACAGAGTTAACCTACCATCGAAGTACAATTGTACGCACTTGTGTATCAGTGAGCTGAAGAACATTCTCAGGGGTGTGATGTTTGGGTGTGAATTTTTCTCGACCTTGCCAGAGCTTAGGGTTGCACGTGAGTGACCACAAAAAATCCAGAACTGCACTCGGATCAAATCTGAAACATACGCACGCAAACTATTTAACTTGTAAAGTTAAGTAAGATTAAAATAATATAATTTAACACTTCAGATAAATAAAAGTTCCAGTAGATTTCTTTAAGTTTATTGTTATGTTTTCCGAAAGGATGCACACTTATCTTTCCACTTATAAAAATGGTAGCTGTCCTATATTTGGAAGGTGGCGCATAGAAACATATAAAAGCCGCAAACACAATGTGGTTTTTACAATGAAAATAAGAACACAATTCACACCTTACACCGGTGCCACTGGACAAAGAGGTAGTGGCTGCTTCTTGAAGAAACACTATCATTACTGCCCAACCCTCTGACCTAAGTTTCATTCTATCAATCTTAAATGTTACAATACTGAACTTACTCGGGGTTACAAGTTTCCAACAGATGTTCCATGCAGTTGTGTAGGGTTGCCCAACCTGCTCGATGAACTAGAAGTGTCAAGAGATAAGGTCGGCACGACTGTTTGGCGGGGATTTGGAGAACAGCAGTTTCATCTGGGAACCAATAACAAACACCTCTTACGAATAAATCTACCAATTTCAAGACAAAGTTTGTACAAACAACCGTTTGTCTTGGCTGGTGACAATTATCGGTTTATTTACCTAAATAAAAATAGCTTGGTCTGATGGAAAATTTAAAAATAATTCAATTTAGGCCAAGAAAGAGTTGGGAGGAGCAGATAACAGAAAATGTACAAGTGAGAGGAGAAGAATGGAAGAAATTAAAGGAGGAAGATGGAGTCATTTACTAAAAAAGTGACCCGGCACAGACTCGAAACAGATGATTATGATGATGGAGTGCAGATTAAAAAAGAAGGAAATCTTTTCATCACATCTTACTACCTGTTCAGGATATACACGTATATGATAATTACTATAATAGGTCAGGGATGAGGTTCAAAGTATTCTGGAAGTAATATACCCACATTTGTGCGGAAGGAGAGTGGGAAGGAAATAATTTCAGAAAAACCGCCCTCAGTGGACCCAACGGGGATTCGAACCCTGATCTCGTTTTCAGCAGGCCAGCCCAACACAAGTGTGACACCTTAAAATGATCGGCCACTGAAGTATATAAATGGTAAAAATTGCTCTGCAAGCCCCGAATACCTGTAATGGCGGACAGGAGCCTATCAGCTCCAGTTCCAGCGAGTCTAGCCAGTCTATCAATAGACCTATTCTCTCTGGAGGTGCGGACGTTGTGGAGTCTGCCAATAGGAGGGTCGTCATAGCCTCCACGAGTTGTTCCGTACTGTGCTGCTTGAGACATTGTTCCAGGAGACAGAAACCAGTCCTCTCCAACTTCTCAGACTTTTCTTGGGACAACACTGAACAAAGAAGAGTTCGAGGAAAGAGGCCATAGAAGAACAAGAATACTTGATAAATTGGTATTCACACATTAAAGAGAATTTAATTTAATTCTCTGGAAAATGTATATTATGTAAGTAAAAAAAAAAAGTCCACCTCTTCAATTCGAAGCGAACTCGAATCAGGTACATAAAATATTCTCGAAGCCAAATCAAAGTTCTGATTTTTTTAAATAATGGTTTTATGCATGAAAATATATTATATTTTACTTATTTATATAAATTTTTGCACTAAAGTCACTTAGAAAAAGATTTATTTCACAATTGTTTGTAATAATTAATTCTACGCTGATAAATCAAGTGAATCTCAGAACTTGTAATTCAATCTGTACAGATTTTTTTACATAGCGAAATATATATATATTAGTACCGTGTCTTACTACCCATTTGGGTTGAACGCTTATATACTAATTAGGCTAATGGATTAGGGATAAGGAAGGTTGAATTTAGAGGAGGTGTGACTACATTTGTGTGAAGGGAGAGCAGAAAATCATTTTGGAAACACCTCCCTCAGTACACCCGACCAAGATTCAAACCTCGATCTCCCCGTCATAGACAGTCTAGTCTACTGTGAGAGTAGTGCCTTAGACCATAAGGCCACCGAAGCGGGTCGTCCCAAGCTGACAGATTAAGCTTCTATCACAAAATGTAACTTAATTATATTAGGATTTTTTGTTATGTGAACATTAATTTGTGATGTGTCTACATTACAGCAAGAAATGTTGATAATTTATCATAAATGTGTGTTTTAAGTTAAATTTTTTTGGTGTAACTTTATAATTGTCAAATCTGTAATTTTACTTTCGAAATCAACTTCCAAGCAAAGTAACAGTTTTTGAAGCTGCGCACACAATAATAAGGGAAAATATAAATAATCTCCGCTCGGTGGGGAGAAAATGACAACAGCCAGCAAAATGAAACTGACCGGTGAGTGGATCTTGAACGGCGATCGTCGAGCTCTTGCTCTTGGGCAGATCCTTGTGTTTTATTGCTTGCTGCGTGAACTGTTTCAAGATGGCTACAAGAGGGGACTTGGCACTGGCCGGTCGACTCAGCACTGCTCGGCTAACAGAACGCACGGCTTTGGTTGCCTCCTCCCCCGCGTTCTGCTTGCTCTGTAGACAGAGACACTCTCGAAATGAAATAAAAAACTTTTTTTTTATAAAAAGTTGTATGGCTTTGAGTATCAAACTTTGCTGATCCGGCAACATGACAAACAAAATCATCTCCTGTTGCTTCATTTGCTGAGCAGAGGTTGGTAGCCTTGGAGAACACAACAATTTTGGGAAAAAATTGTGAACTTAAGAAGAAATGATGATATGAAATAGAAATAATAGCTAAATATAATTTTTTTTTAGCTAATATACATTCAGTTTAGTGTTAAATTAATGACCTGGGTTCTGGTTAAGATTTTCTATAATTATGGTAGGGCTGGAACAACAATAAATAATATTAGAGCTCTGAAAAAAGCTCCAATTTAAAAAAAATAACTTTTTTAAAGAAATCTAGAATTATCAAAACTCGAATATCCTTAAAGAATCAAAGATTTAAGGATTCGAGAGGCTAATAATCTGTAAGTTCCAGGTTCAATTCCCGACCATAAGATAGGTATTTTTCCTAACAGCGGAATTGTCCTTATGGTAGCCATGGTCCGGTTAATTAATCAGCCTTAATTTATTTTTAAAACTTCTACCAGCACCATATAAATATAATAATTATCATCACATCATCTCATCGAGATGTAACCACACCTACATGGTATCCAAACCTCTGAAGTCGGTTACATATCGGCCAACACCAGTAGAAGGTCAGGAATGTCAAACCGACAAACCCTGTTGTCATTAGAACTAAAAAAATAATCTGATGTAGAGCTATACATAAAGAAGGTATTCTAGAATCCAATTAAGGGTATCAAGTAACACTGCATATGAGTCAAAGACTTTTCACAGTGCAACCACACCAATCCCCCGGAACTCCGGTCACTCTTAGAGCGAGCTCTCTAGACCCGCCTCCTGCCAGGCGAGCCCTTATCAGGGACCCCCCTTCCGCTGGCGGGGTAAGTTGGAAGAGTTATATAGTATTATTATTATTAGCACCGTGTCTTACTACCCGTTCGGGTTATACGCACTTACACTAATGTGTAATGGTAGGGTGATTGTGAGATGAAATGGAGGACCTACAGTTTAACGTGGAATCCGAACCACGGTGGAGACCTGGCATTCCCCACATTCACAAGTTGTGATTAATACACGTCTTGTCAGAGATGAAGGAAGGGTTTGGTAATCAGATAAATCTGTGCCTAGACCGAGGATTGAACCCCAGACCCCAGCACATAAGTCCGACACCATACCCCTAGACCGCCAGGTCACCTTAGTTATATAGTAGAACTTCATTAATCTAGACCCTACTATACAGGACTTCACTTAATCTGGACAGCTTTTTCTCCAAAATAATACATTAATAAACGCCGATAAATAGCTGGTTCGGAGGAGCATGATGGCAAACTACATATTTGTGGTTTGTTTTTGTATAGGCTGTTTTAATTGTACCTTAACACATCTTATAGGTTGTTTTTTTTAATCCAGACAACTTCCAAGTCCCAATTAGTCTGTATTAATGAGGTTATACTGTATCAATTAAGACACAAACTGACCAGGTGTTGCGTGACGAGACGTAGCAAAGGACAGGAATATTCCACTCTGCTAACGAGTAAAGCAATAAACTCGTCGGCTTTCTCCGAGTTACACTTGTCCTCCAAGCAGCGCACAACGGCTGTAGTGAAGGGCAGTTCCTTTGACTTCTTCTGCACCTCTGCAGCAAGCAACTAGAATGATAATAAAAGTGAAAAAATAAGACATTTACTAGATTAAAAAAAAATTGTATGTTGTGTGGGCATTCAAAATTTTTATTTTTAATCTAGCTGGAATAGCTGTTCAAAGTTTAATTTTTCTTTATCAAATTTGAAAAATATCAATGCAGGAGATTTTTAATTTCATTTAAAAATTTTTTAGTTCAATAATTTTAATTTAACTTTAAGATGGTATTTTATAGCAAATGTTACAATGCTATTTTAATGATTTTTTCAAACAGCTTTTAGAGCTATGTTAAATTTAGTTAAAAATCTGATTTATTATGATCATATTGTTTAACAAAAAATAATTATTCTAAAAAAAAATTATATTTGTTTTTATGGTTGTACATGAATGGTTTACAAACATTCAATTTGAATGATTTGTAACACAAATATTGGTTTATATTACTCAAACTCGAATAAAACTCAATATATTTATATCCAAACTTAGCTCTAAGTGAGCACACTCCTAAAAAAAAGTGCACTCTAGGTATTTACAAACAAATTTGAAATTTTGAAAACAGTCGAACATGCATTTAGAAAAAAAACAACCTTTTGAATCTTTTGGAAACTATAACTATGTGATGAAAAAAAATACACTTATAATTAATTTCTTTGAGAAATGAATTAAGTTTCAATCATAGTATTTAAAATCTCCATTAGTCCAAATTATCATTTATATGCGACTATACAATTAAATTATGTTATCTTTCTTGAAAGAATGTAACTTAAACTAAACAAGTTGATCATAATATTTTGAAAGCAATATAAAAAGTTTAACCAAGATCTAATATGGGTGTATGAGAAAAGCAATAATTTGATCACTTTTACTGGTTCTTGTTTGTTTTTCCTGTAGAAGCACTCTATAATAATAAGTAATGTAATCTGCTTTGGTGGACGTATGGTTCAAGGCTCCACCCTCGCAATAGACTATACTGCTGATGACAGGAAGATCGGGGTTCGAATCGCGGCTGCGTGTATTGAGTTGTTTTTTCCCAAAATGGTTTCCGACTCTCGTATCACGCAAATGTAGGTAGATCACCTCTAAAATGCTCCCTTCTTCATCCCTACCTCAGTAGAGTAATTATCATATATGTGTACAACCTGAACAGGTGGTAATATGCGGTGATAACAAACTAATATATCTGTATAAGGAAAAGCTCTTTTCACTTTATGAGGTAATTGTATTATATCTGCTAGAAAGTACAGGAGAGGTGGATATTAAAGGGATGAACACAATATGGTTTTTAAAATGAAAAGAGGAACACGGTTCCCTTTTTTACACTGATGTCACTGGACAAAGAGGTTATGGTAAAGTGTGAACCGTGTTCTTCTTTTCATTGTAAAAGTCTTATTGTGTTTGTCCCTTTTATATGTTTCTATCCAACTTTCTTTAACCTTATTCCAAATGTAATAAAAACTAATATATCTGTAATATTCATGTTTACAAAGTCGGAATATTTTAATTTTAAACTTAAGTCGAAGCCAATATATTTTTGAAACTAAATCAGAAGTTTTCGAACCTTCCCACAGCTCTATTAAATAAGAAACTGGCTCCAAGTAACCAATGACATCTCACCCTTTGTAGCGTCCTCGAGTCGTCCTGAGTGGACGAATCTGGAGCTTGCTCCCCGAACATTTTCTCGAGTGTCTCTCGAACTGTCTCAGGGGTAACTCTATCCCGAAACCCAGACAAGTTTCCGGGAGTCGGTTGGGGCAGAGTTTGGCGTGGGCTGGCGCTGGGGTGATGGGACGAATCTAGCGACAGATAATATTACAAAAAATCATCAGAAAATATTATGAGGTTTGAAAAGTCCACTTTTTCAATTTGAAATGAGCTCAAATCAAATTTATGAAATATTCTCGAATCTGAATCAAAGATCAGATATTTTTTATTAGCTGTTCTATGCTTGAAAAAAAATATTATCTTGTGGTTATTTTTACTTTATGCACTAAAATTACTTGGGAAATGTTTTATTGCTCAATTGTTTAATTTAATAAATCAAGACCCACCTCGGTGACATAGTTGGCTAACGCGCTTGTTGTTTTGAGCTCGACTGCTGAGGACAGGAAGATCGAGGTTCGAATCTTGGTCGGGTGAACTGGGAGTGGTTTTTCCTAAATGGTTTTCCACTCTCCCTCTACGCAAATGCGGGTTCACTTCCTCTAATTCACCCTTCCCAATTCCTAATCCATTAGCGTAATTAGTACTTAAAGCGTATAACCCGAACAGGTAGTAAGATGTGGTGCTAAATATTATTATTATTAATAAATCACGCTAATACCAAACCTTACAATTTTTTTTTTTAATTAGCACACCGTCGTTAAGGTAATATATTTAAATCATAATTAAGCTAATGGGTTTAGGAATTAGGAAAGTTGTATTTAAAGGAAGTATATCCACATTTATGTGGCTGGAGAGTGGAAAATAATTGTGGAAAAACCACCCTCAGTACATCCGATCAAGATTTGAACCCTGATCTCCCCATCATTGGCAGTCTAATCTACTGCGAGAGTAGTGCCAAAGACCATGTGACCACCGAAGCTGGTTACAATTAAATTACTGGAGTTTTTTTCCCATATGAATATTTATTTGAAATGAACATAGCAGCTCAGAATGAAAATAACTTATCATAAATTGTTATTTCGGCTGCAAGTATTTTTATTGGAATTGTCAAAAGCCTGCATTTTTTCCAAGGCCAAGTTGAAATTTCGCACACCCCTATTAGATTCAAATACATTTAGTTAGAAAGTGCAGTTAAATAACAAACTTCTCAAATATGGGGCTAATTACATACAAGTTTGAAATCATACACAGCTTCGGTCGAATTTTCATAGAAAGAGCCTTTTAGAAAATAAGAACTTTTTATTTTACAGTCAACATTGATAACATTTTATTATATTATTATTGTTATTTTATAAGTATTGATAGTAGCTATCAAAAGTGAAAGCTGTAGATCACATGAAATGACGTATAGATATGTGAAAGTAGATCTATTGATATTTATAACTGTCAAATAAGTTCCTTCCTATGAAAAATAGACTGTGACCATACTTATCAGTTTGGCTTCTTTCCCTATCACATAAATTACTGTATTGGACACCCTTTCACATTATTTTCAAGTCATCAATGAATTAATAATTTTTATCAAAAATAAGACTTTGTAAAAAACTTATTTTTTTTAGCATCGCGTCTTTCAACCTGGTTTGAGTTATATGCCTCTTTAGTAGTTACACTTATGTGTTAGGGATTAAAAGGTTGGATTTAGAGGAAATGAACTTTCGTGGAGGAAGAATTGAAAACTATTTAGGAAAAAAAAAAAAACTTTCAATACATCCAACTGGGACCAAATCCCGATCTCCCCGTCTTCGACAGTCTAATCTATTGCGAGAGTAACGGCTTATAACATACGGCCATTGAGGTGAGTATTAATTTATACCACAAGATATAAGCAGGAAACAATGTTCTTCTCGTACAATGCCATAGCATTTAGAAGCGCAAATATTGTATTTAAAAATTTGACTGACCGGGTAACCTTGACTGCTCCAATTGCAGCACTTGCACCAATAGTTGCCCCCCGGTGGCGCCGCGATGATGTTGTACCTCGACTAACTGCGCCATGTAGCCCTTGTCTAGCACAGCCTCGGCAACTGCGAGGGGACTAGCGGCTACAGCCAGGTCCAGCATTTGTAGGAGTTTACTGGGACAAACACACCATTTTGTTTAGTTCCTCGACTTTTCCATGTTTTTCAGAGACAATGTGTTTTTACAGCCACTATATATAGATATTAAGTAGAGATAGTTCAAATAATATTCTTCTCAAATCCAAATCTTAAATTTTCTTTCGAATCTTGAATCCCAATTTGAATCATTGTGTCTTTAAGAGAATGACCAATTTTTAATATTTAAAATTGAATTTTAAAAATGTCATATAACGCTTGATTGGTGCCACTAACAAAATATATTTTGTTTGTTGTGTTTATTCCATCTTTCACAATAAAGATAACACTTTTTATTATTAGATTAATTATGCTAGTATAATTTTGTAATTTTTTGTGTTTTTGTTACCCTCCCAACTACACTAGCCTATTATAAATCATTTTACCGATTGCTTAAAATTGTTATATCAATTCAAAGGACCAGATTCATAGTCAGACTTGATGCGCCTCGACACTAAATACAAGACGACACCTAGGCCTACCTAAACTCGAATCAAATGGGACAGTTTCATAATCATAGTGTGCCTCGATACTAAATACAATTTACTTCACGCAGTGCAGAGCTGTTATCAGAACAGAGAGTACCTCATGGATTTGACCGGAATACCCACATCTATAACATGCCTAATGTTATCAGAACAGAGAGTACTCATGGATTTGACCGGATCCCAAGGACTGTATGAAGAGGACGGCTGGTTGGCTCCAGTCGATGAGGGCTGCATCCACCAGACGATCCACCTGAGAACGGATCATCTTCAACTTGAGCCAATCAGGAATGAGAAGGGCTTCCTCGGAGGTGTCCACAAGGTACGCCTTGGGAGGTTCCTTGTCCAGAGGGAACCACACTTCTAGGAGACTCTCAAAAAGTTCGGATCTACGATAGAATAAAACACCAACTCAAACCATTACTGTATGTACAGATATACAGCCTTTCTGACGGAAAGGTTATTAGATCCACTTTTATGTATTCATACTTTAAGCAGCTGTCACTTTTGGTAAATATCATCAATACGTATAAAATAACAGTAATTATACAGTAAACTGTTACCACTGTCGACCAGAAAATTTTAAAGAAAAAATGGTTTTCCTATGAAAATTGGGCAGTTTGACCCATTTTTGTGGCTGCATGGTCTAAGGCGTCACTTTTGCAATATTATAGACTAGACTAGAGTGCCGATAAAAGTAAGATCGAGGTTTGAATCATGGTCGAGTGAAGTGGGGGATGGTTTTCACAAAATAGCTTTACACTCTTCCTCCATGCAAATGTGGGTACATTTATTCCAAACACAACTATCCTAATCCTTAACACGTTATTATAGTTATATATAAATGTTTAATCCAAACGGTTTGCAAGAATCAGTGCTAAAAAAAAGTACCATGTATAAAATAGGTTTTTTAAGGAAAACCTTTTCAACTATTTGAGGTAAACTTAATACTGAAATTTAGGGGTGTGCAAAATTCCCGCGGGAAGAAAATTACTCATTCATGACCTGATTGTCGGGACAGTGATGCTATAATCTCGAAAATTTTGGGAATTGTTCGTTCATTCTTGAATAGAGAAAACATTGGGTAACCCAACACATTTTTAGGTTTGTATGTGACCGATAGGTATTTATCTAAGTTATTTTGGTTAGATAATTTATTTTATATCACATTTAGGTATTCATTTAACAAATTAAAGATTGCACAGTGTTTTACGATAGTATTAGAAAAAAATAATTATTCCTTTTTAATTCCCATTCTCGTCTCGAAGTAAGGGATTCTAAAATTCATGTTCCCATTCTCGTCTCGAACAAAAAAAACTTGATCTCGCACACCCCTACTGAAATTATTTAATATTTTGTTGTTGTGATAAAACCTAACATGAAACTACAAAATAGTCCAGCAATGAATGTGATATCTTGAATAACTAAACCCTGATTTTTATACAAGGTCCATGTTAGACCAACATGAGTGAAAGTCACCAACATTTGTCCTACTATAAATATGATTTAATTTATTAGAAAGTTCATTTAAAAATTAGAGTCGGGTCAAATACACAATTTTACAAATACGAACCTTCAATTTACCTTTGAATCCCTAATTAAGCGGTTCCCAAACTTTAGCGACTTGTGAACCCCTTTCACAAACATCTGAGTTGCACAAACCCCCTGGTAAATATCCATAGCCAGGCTATTTCTGCATATGTTTTTTAAATAGGCATACGAAGAAAAAGATTTATTGCTCAAATACGTAGAAGAAAACGATAACAAAGCTGCAATATCTTTATTCGCTAACACTCGGAACTTCTCTTTAAACTAAACCAGAAATCAATTAATGACAAAGATTTATAGCTTTCCTTTCATTCAAAGTCAGTGGATATTTCAAGGAGCAGCTCTTTCTCACTCTCGCTGAATGGGGAGAGTTCCTAAAAACTGATGTCTCTTACAGGGGATTGTGAATCCAGTCGTTATTATTGGACAGCTGGGAAATATTCTCTCAAGTCCCTTCAACTGTTCTATGATCATGTTCTTAACATTTTCTTCCGAAGAAAGATGATTCTCTACAATAAAGTCATGAAGGGTATCAAAGCACTTTGATTGCTAACTAAACACCTTTCTCAAAAGTTATTTTTTTTATGAACGATTTGATACAGTCTTGTACAGTAAAAACGTTAATATTCGACCCCTGAAGAGATAGGTTTAAACTGTTCATTTTTGAGAAAATTTCTGCCAAATAGGCGAAAGGCTGGAGCCATATCTTGCATGCATATGGCTCTGTGAAAGGGTGTGAATGGTAAGAAAAACGAAAACTTTGTGTTTAATCTCAAACAATCTTGTAAGAGTTCTACCTCGAGATAACCACCTCACTTTAGTGTGAGACGATAAAGAGTTGTAAATGTTTCCCATTTCCTCACAAAGTGCTGGAAAAAGTCCGCCATTATAGAAATATTTTGGCGAACCCCTTGGAAGATTTCGCGAAACCCCAGGGAGTTCGCGAACCACAGTTTAGGAACCACAGCCCTATAAGATTCAAATCTTGAAGAAAAGTTATGAACATACGAGAATATATAAATGTAATAGTATAATAGAAACTACAAATGGTAACTAAATGTTAACATTCATAATTCCAGTCAAGTGTTAAATTACTGGTCTGGGGTCTTGTTGTTAAGTTCGTCCTATAATTATAATTGCTTCTGAATCACCAATAAGCAGTATTAGTGCTCTAAAACTAATTTCACTTAAAAATTTAACTTTTTTTTTTAAGGATTTGAGTCTCGAATCTGAAATTTCATCAAATTCTTGAATAAGGGTTACACCCCTAATAACTTTTCCCCCCGTCAATGTGACAACAAGAGTTTTCAGTTTAAAACAAACAAACTGTCTTCTTATAAAAATGAGCCTGGTGTACACACCTTGCCCCGGGCCGAATGTGAGGAGGATTATGATTGCGTGGACGACAAGAATGTGCATGGTACATTCCTCGCCCGTGCACCAAGTGACCAATATCTGGTCTTGACTCTCTGACCAAGCATACGCTTCTCTGCGCGGCTCACGAGCCTAAAACAGAAAGAAACATCGGTCTATATATATGACTTCTGGAAGCATGTTTATTCAGGTGCATGATGGTATTCACTCACTCTCAAAAAACATGACCTTACACACTACTGACACAAGTTGACATAGTCTAAATAATTTTACCGAGACCAGATACCTGGCAAGAGTTTAGACGAAATATTTCATTTCTGAAAGTTGTAATATATTTTCTCTTCATACCCCTCGTTGTGTGTCAATTGTAATAGTTTACATTTAAATGTCTTTTTTATTGTCGACGAGCCCCGCGTTGAATGCCAATTGTAACATATACAATAAATCTTCTTCTTGTCGTGCCATTTCTTATAAAACCTCCACGTTGAGCGCCATTTGTAACAATTATATATATATTTTCAGAGGTTATATAATTGGGTGATATTGTTGAATATTAAGACTTCCTCGTACTTTATATGTTAAGTTTTATTTGCACATTATTTTATCAATTACATAAGACTAGTAGTCAGTCTCAACCACCTAAGACGAGGATTCTATCTCAACTGCCTAAGAAGAGGAGTTCATTTCAACTAACTCAGACGAGTAGAGAGTCTCAACTAACTCAGAAGAGGAGTTCATTTCAACTACTCAGACGAGTAGAGAGTCTCAACTAACTCAGAAGAGGAGTTCATTTCAACTAACTCAGACGAGTAGAGAGTCTCAACTAACTCAGAAGAGGAGTCATTTCAACTAACTCAGACGAGTAGAGAGTCTCAACTAACTCAGAAGAGGAGTTCATTTCAACTAACTCAGACGAGTATAGAGTCTCAACTACCTAAGACGAGAAGTCAGTCTCAACTGGCGTCAGCAAGCCAAGCGTCTTACTGCCTTGTTGATTGTGAACCCCATAGAAAAAAATAATCTCGAATTTCTTTCCATCGACCAATAGGGAAATTATCTTTGAGCGCGAAACTAAATCTGGCTTGGCGTCACTCGCACCTGCTATTCTTTTACTACGTAATATTACCAGGAATTCAGACCATGCCCTTGACACGTGCAGCTAAATGAAATAAAAAAAGAAACATGGCCGTTTCTTAGAAAAGATAAGTTTAAATCAAGTCAACTGAAAAAAGGAAATATGATCTCAAATGTTAATAAAGCCAGGAAAATTGATATAATTACAAAGTACATATCCATTAATAAACATTTAATGAATTTATAATGTAATCCATTTGATGCTCTATTTTCACTTGTTCTTGCTTCAAGTAGCCGATGTTCCATTTCCAAACTAAAGTATTGTGTGCTAAAGATTTAAAAATATTCCTTTCTCATTTACATTTAACTGTCCCTCTACAATTACTGTATTCCTATTTCACATTGCAATTAGAAAATGGGCAAATTTTATTGATAAAAACTTAAATATTCTGTGGAAATTAAAAAAAATAGTAGGCAAAACACTACTGAAAATTATTTACACTAAGATTCCCCACAACCCGGCCCTGATTTATAACATTTTAGAATGGACGATTGCGATTCTAGTGTATTCAATTTTAACTATATTTTTAAAGGTGTAAGAGCATTATCATCAATGAAAGTCTGAGGATATCTTCCCGCCTCTATCCATCTACTCACTGTGAACTCTGTAAAGATCTAGTCCACCGCAGCATTCTAGAGGCCAATGATACAACCCATCACTATCAGAACACAAGAACAACTCCAGAATGCTGGCCATAAGCAACCGTAGCAAGCGAGACCATGCTCGAGCCAGCCCTGAACAATCACCAGGCTTGGGCCACCCCTCATAGCAAGGGGGAGGGGGGACATTCCAACGGGCCGAGTGTATGGCTAAACCAGACAGGTGCGACAAGAGACAGTCGAGCAACGGGGCTGAGAGTGTCAACACTAGAGTGCGTGTTTTCACGTTGTAATGGACGTGTGCGACGGACTTAAGACTTGTGTATTTAATAGACGTATCAATAAGTAATCATTCTTTGTAATGTTGTAATTTAGAAATAAGAGTAGTAAATAAGAACCGTAACACAACCAACCAATTAACCAACCATTTTTGACTTTTTTATTTTAATGTTTGGATTTCTGTCTAAGCCTCGAACTATTATTTTGCCACAAGGAGTTATTACTATAAAAAAAAGTGTGACTAATATGTAACTATTTAAATATTATTCATTAATGTCTATGAATTTACAACATATTCTACGATGTGAGCCCCCGCAAGAGAGCTATATCGATTGAGCGGCCACCGTTTGTTGGTGAAAATAGTGCTAACATTTTGCAGAGAGAGGGTATCATGTGGTCAGCACAATGAAACCCTTTGGCTGTTAATCACAGTTTTCTAGACCAGAGCCACTACTTCATCATTCAAATCACTACTCATTTGTCCTAATGAGGCTGAGTTGTACCTCGTTCCAGACCCACTGCTTCACAGAAATATCTGGAAGTGCCGGGGATTGAACCCGGACCTCTGGATCTGTAGGCAGGACAGGAACTCTGACCATACGTACTAATAGTCTAATACTGATAATAAGTTAATATTACTGAGATAGTTTTCTTACCTTCTGCAGGTAAGAACAGAACATGAGCATGAGTGCATGCTGTGTGTTGGTAGCACTGGGAGTATCATTGCCAACTGACGGGCAAATGGCCGCTACAATAGAACTTCGCTCGACAATCAGCTGAGCCATGTCCTAGTAAGATACAAGAGCCGATTATTAAATTAGAATAAAACTTTAAATTATACCACTAATCAGGACAAAGAGACAGATATAAATTCTATTTAATACAATTTTTGGATCAAGTTTGGTTATAAGGCACAGAGAAGATTGAGCAGGGAGAGGTTTTCTACAGGTGTGTAAGAGACCCGCTATGGGTATAGAAGTGCGCTATAGTGTAAGTAAGTGTTGCATAGAGAATGCGTCTTCATACCCACAGTAACATCTGCAGCTGTAAGAAGGTAGGTAATATAATAAAGCTCAACCAGGCACTACATTAAAGCAAATCTTTACGTATTCTACTTTAGAAAACAGAGGAAAGAGACCAGTAAAACCGTTTTACCATATTAAAAAAACACAGCAATATAAAGAAATCTAAAATAAAAAATAAACCTATTAATTTGTTTAACACTACATCTTAGTATCATACAGGTTATATGAATTTACTAATTAATACTAATGTGTTAGGGATGAGGAAGATTATATTTAGAGCAAATACACCAACATTTTGGTGGAGGGAGAGTGGAAAAACACTCTCAGTACACGACTGGTATAATAACCTCAATATTCCCATCATCGGCAGTCAAGTCTATTGAGAGATTGATGCCTTGGAACATGCAACCACCGAAGCAGGTGACTTGACTATTAAACTAATCCCAATTTTGCTGTTGTCCAGTGAGGAATAATGAAAAACCGCAATTTTATGGGATTTTGTTCCTGAGCACAATCGTGTATGATATCTTGCCTAATCGGCCGTGAGATAGGTCCCTTTCACAATCGCGTGTATGATATCTCGTCTAATAAGCTGTGAGATAGATCCCTTGCACAATCGCGTATCTAATATCCTGCCTAATTGGTCGTGAGATAGGTCCCTTTCACAATCGCATATCTGATATCCTGCCTAGTCGGTCGTGAGATAGGTCCCTTTCACAATCGCATATCTGATATCCTGCCTAGTCGTCGTGAGATAGGTCCCTTTCACAATCGCATATCTGATATCCTGCCTAGTCGGTCATGAGATAGGTCCCTTTCACAATCGCGTGTATGATATCTCGTCTAATAAGCTGCGAGATAGATCCCTTGCACAATCGCGTATCTAATATCCTGCCTAATCGGCCGTGAGATAGGTCCCTTTCACAATCACATATCTAATATCCTACCTAATCGGTCGTGAGATAGGTCCGTTTCACAATCGCATATCTAATATCCTACCTAATCGGTCGTGAGATAGGTCCGTTTCACAATCGCATATCTAATATCCTACTAATCGGTCGTGAGATAGTCCCTTTCACAATCGCGTATCTGATATCCTGCCTAATTGGCCGTGAGAAGGTCCCTTGGACAAGAGAGTGTGGATGTTGATCTCACCAGCACAAGATCAGTGAGTTCATTCAGCGAGTCGTGAGTGGCGTGGACCGCCAGGAAACTGATGTAGCCACTGACGAGTGTAGGGTCATTCTCGACCTGCCCGGCCTGCCTTAGAGCGACAATCACCTGGGGCCTGGCCGCGGGAAGTGGGGTAGCCTGGGAGATGGTTCAGTAGCCACGAGCTGAAACACAAGACAGAGCTGGGTACATTCACCTGGGCCTGCCACGGGAAGTGGGTAGCCTGGGAGATGGTTCAGTAGCCACGAGCTGAAACACAAGACAGAGCTGGGTACAATCACCTGGGGCCTGGCCACGGGGAAGTGGGGTAGCTGGGAGATGGTTCAGTAGCCACGAGCTGAACACAAGACAGAGCTGGTACATTCACCTGGGCCTGCCGCGGGGAAGTGGGGTAGCCTGATCGATCGAGATGGGTCAGTTTCTTATGCGAAACTGGTCCATACCATTCTGATAAAGGTAGGAGTCATCTTGTATTTAGTGTACACCGCACTTGAGGGTTACTAAGTCCGATTATGAAACTGGCCCATTGTGTTTATTAATTTGTTGCTATCCCTTCCTTGAACTTACTTACAACCCAAAATATTATGAATTTTATTTAAATAATGAATAAATAACAAGAAAAATTCTACAACGCTAAGAACCACACTATAGACAGTTTACAAATGTGGTTAGTAATAAAATGACTCACGTTTCTGCTGTTGATTCTCCGGTATCAACATCCATAGGTTCCTCTTCGGTTATAACCGATGCCAGAACCAACTTTAGACCCTGGAAAAGACAATAAATACGGATTTTGATAGTTTCGAGGTGTTACAATTTAATCGGTAAAACAATGGAGGTATGACGAATCCTGTTTTCTACGATTCCGAGTCTTAGATTTCGACCTCAATTTTTAATTCTCTATTCTAGGGGTGTGCAAAGTCCACTTTCTCGATTCTAAGCGAACTCAAATCGAATATATGAAATATTCTTGAACCTGAATCAAAGTCTGTATACCTTTTGTTAACTATTTTATAATTGGAAAAATATATTATATTTTAATCTGATAAATAAAGTTATTATCAAAATATGCAATTCATTTATTTCAGATTTTTCATATAAATATAGTTTTGTAATGTATATAACAGCTCAGAATGACAATAATTGACTATAAATATTTTAGCTGCCAATATTTTTATCAATGAAGTTTTGTATTAATAGAACTCGGCATTTTCTTTAAAACAAAGTTGTAGCTGATTTTTACTTCAAAGCCAAATCGAAGTGTCCAAGCTTCACACACACCTTCTGTGTCATAAAATGGTTGAAAAAAAACCTATTAAATGTAGATAGTAAAAAAAAATCCATGTTTGATTTGCAAAATAATAATAATAATAATAATATTTAGCACCGCGTCTTACTACCCGTTCGGGTTATACACTTTTTTTAAGTACTAATTACGCTAATGGATTAGGAATTGGGAAGGTTGAATTAGAGGAAGTGAACCCACATTTGCGTGGAGGGAGAGTGGAAAACCATTTAGGAAAAACCACCCCTAGTTCACCCGACCGAGATTCGAACCACGATCTCCCCGTCCTCAGCAGTTGAGCTCAACACGACAAGCGCATTAGCCAACTACGCCATCGAGGCGGGTGATTTGCAAAAGATCACCAGATCATTTAGCTCATGTTTAAAACATTCAAAATTGGCTGGTTCTAAAGTGAAACGGCAAAAGAACTATCAAGTTCTGAATACTGATGTTTTGTTTGAATGGTCTAATATTTTTATTTGCTGTAATGTGAGCGCTAAGAATCTAAGTATAAAAAATTGTGATCTTAAGATGGATTCAATATTAGTGCTACTACCTGCTTCGATGGCCACATGGTCTAACACACTAAACTCATCTTAGCCTAGACTGCTGAAGACGAGGAAATCAGGGTTTGATCCCGGTCAAGTGCACGGAATGGTTTTCCACTTTCCCTCCACACAAATGCGGGTACAAAATCGTTAGAGTGATTAGTACATTTGTGCATAGCCCGAACAGGTAATAAGATGTACATATGTATTATCGTGTTTGACATCCTTAGTAACCAATATTTGTGCACCTTGATTGCTTGTTGTCTGCTCGTGGTCTGCGTTGAACTGAGTCTGCGCAGGAAATACTCCAGCACCTCACAGGCCGCCTGAGGGTCCTGTCCTGGGTCCGTGAGAACTCCTTGCAAATGCAACAACAGCTGCTGTCGTTTGTTTTGTCTCTCGGGTTGCAGAAGCATCGAGGAGGAGCTGAGGAGGAACTCGCACAAACACTGCACAGGAAGATGGCTGGAACAGGAGGATCAAGTTGAAATAATGCTGTAATGTGGAAAAATACGTTTCGTTGTTTTAATCTTTCAGGTGTAATGCACGAATTGTGATGATGAAGATACAAACCTAAGAGCTCCTTCTGAGTTCTCGACCAGATCAGCCAGCCACGGCATCGATTGGGACGCCCCTTGTCTCTGGATGATGTCGAGCAGGAAGTCGGGGTGTCGACTACGACACAACAAGTGACCCATGCGGTGGGAAGCATTCAAGGTCCGTAACTGGTCCAAGATTGACTGAGGAGGTTTGCGAGGCGGTCCGGTTGGGTCCATAGTTATCAGCTGAAGCAACATTCCCCATTTGACACTAATTATATTATCTCAAGGAGCAGATAGTTAAAGACATGTGGATGGCTAGGGGGAGTTAGTGTTGTAATAAATGTGGAAAAAAGTTATTAAAAAAAAAACTTGAGGTGTGCGAGTACTTGAAAATTTTGATTTGAGTCAAGGTATGGTTTGTTTGCGGCTTGCATACATAAAAACGTTGTTGCTTTTCCTACACTTTATCTTAATAGCTACCCGCCTTGTTGACATAGTTAGCTAACGCGCTAGTTTCGTGTTGAGCTAGACTGCCAACGACGGGGAGATCGAGGTTGAATCTCTCTTGGGTGAACTAGAGGTGATTTTTCCTAAATGGTTTTCCCCTCTCCCTCAACGCAAATTCGGGTTCACTTCTTCTCTATCCAACCTTTCAGTTCCCAGACCATTAGAGTAATTAGTACCTAAGCGTATAGCCCAAATGGGTAGTAAGACGCAGTGTTAAGTAAGTATATCTCATAGATCCGGTAAGTTTGTTAATTTTGAAAAATGACACCTGGACACAGGAGTCAAACCCGGGACTCTTGGAGAACCAATGCTCTACCCACCGAGCTATCCAGGTTTCATCTTGTGCTCAGGGTCATTCTTCACTCATAGTTTAAGGCAGAGTCTGTTATGGTCGTGAAGAAATCATGGGATAGCAATGAACTCTAATTGATACTATCACAGCCAGTAACGACTGACGGGGGGTAGGTGGTGGTCAGTTTTATGTTGCAGTTAATACGGTGAAAATCTTTACGTTAAAGTGAATAACATGGTGGTAAGTAAACCATCTTCTAAGCTTCGCTAGTCATGTACAATTAATTGCAAGATTTTTTTGCTTACTTTCACAACTTCTACTTAGTCCTTGCTGCCTAATCACCCTTAACTGTTCGATTTACACTTTTGTGAACAATTTGTTTTCTAACAGTTAAATTCATTGGATGTGTTTTGAGCAAGTCATTAAGTATGTTGTGTGAATCCTGATTACAATGTGTGTTTGTTATATGAGTTAAGTGACACTATTATGTGAGAGTAGTGAATGTGGAGATCAAGTGAACACTACGTTATGTGAGAGTAGTGAACACTACGTAGTGAGAGTCAAGTGAACACTACGTTATGTGAGAGTCAAGTTGAAATACTATAACAGTTAGTTAGTGAGAGTCGGATAGTGAACACATATGTTATGTGAGAGTCAAGTGAACACTATGTTAAAGTGAAAGTCAAGTCGATCGTAATCCCTGCGTCAACTATAAACAAAGTATAAATTGATCAAGGCACCAGCTCAGATAAGAACCTGTTACCTTGTACTAACCTGAGTTAAGAGTAAGCTGGTCTGCTCGGTGATAGTTTGCTTGGTGGAGGCAGCGGCCAAATACGACTCAAACTCCAGTATCTGCTGTTTCTCCTGACTGGCCACCTGCAGCTCCTTGGTCTTAGCTTCTTCTACCATGTCCCCTGCTGCCATCGTCGGAGGAGGGTACGAGAAGTGGCTGTATCAACACTCATTAATAATAGCTCTACGATTTCAACAAAAAAGTCTAAGATAATAACGTTTAGAAATAAATAGTGTGAGGTGGTCGTCCTTTGTCATTATAAGCTTTTTATAACATTTTTAGCTCAAATAAGGTATATTTCTAGAATGTCAGGTTTTAGTGACTTTAAACAAGGTTGGTAGTTGAAAGTGGACTTCCTAAATAAATAAGGTATATTTCTAGAATGTCAGGTTTTAGTGACTTTAAACAAGGTTGGTAGTTGAAAGTGGACTTCCTATATAAATAAGGTATATTTCTAGAATGTCAGATTTTAGTGACTTTCAAACAAGGTTGGTAGTTGAAAGTGGACTTCTTATATAAATAAGGTATATTCTAGAATGTCAGGTTAGTGACTTTTAAACAAGGTTGGTAGTTGAAAGTGGACTTCCTATATAAATAAGGGTTTAGCGAGAAAGAGACTCTCAAATATTTGTCATTGCCTGACATCTACAGGTAAATTCAAAGTTTGTAAATGGATAACAAGTTACCGGACGACATGATATGCTAGAGAGTTTGAAGAGGCTGTGAAAGCTATGATACTATGTATGCTATGTTATGCTATACTATACTACGCTGCTAGCCCAAACGAAACAAACGTTTTCTTACTTTGTTATACACATCTCCATGAACACCCGCAAGGTAGGATATTTCTCCCAAGCCACGCTGCCAAAGGTTGAAGGGTTGTGCGCTGACAAGATGAGTAACATGATCCAGGCCTTCCAGTACGAGTTGGTCACAGCAAGCCTCGGAGGACAATATCTAGCGCAAAAACGCACAGAGATCAACCAAATCTGTCGAGCTATCTTTATTTAAATGATGTATTCAACAGAATTCAAACCTGTGAAATTGAATTCATGCAAAAGACTATCGGAGTGACGAGAATGGATAGGAAGAGAAATGAAAGGGTGGAAAGGATAGATGAGGAGGAGACAGTGTAGGACAGGACAGGACAGGACAGAGAAGGCATGATTAAGGTGGTACAACCATATGAGGAGAATGGAGGAGAAGGAAACTATAAAAAAGAAGATGCTGGATAACGAAGTGGAGGTAAAAAGAGGCTGAGAGAAAGACTAAGGAACAGATGCTGGATAACAAAGTGGAGGACAAGAGGCCGAGAGAAAGACCAAGGGACAGATGGCTGAAGAGAGTGTGGAGGAGAAATGAGAGGACTGGGTCACGGTGGAGGGGGAAGAAAGGAAATCCCACCACTACCAGCGTCACATAAAACAACGTACGGGCCCATTATTAAACTTATCAGAATTCCGTGTTGTTATCAAGCGAATAACGCAGAGAATTCCACTTCAGATGTTGGTAGGACACTAACCCTTGAGGTAGGTCAATATTCTCAGGGTGGTGATAGGTGCTCAGATTGAACAACAAGTCGATAATTTCCAGTTTTTCCGCCTGAATCATTGGGAAGCCCTCAGAGGAAAGGTTTGCCGCCCTCTTGAGCAGCTGATCCACCAGCTCTAGGGTATCCGGAGGGGGCAGAGGGTGGTCCTGCAATGAAGCATACTAACTTGACTACAGGTTTTATCAATCATCGTGACTTACTGTGTGTTCAGGTTGTACACATATATGATAATTACTCTAAGGGGGTAGGGATGAGGAAGGAAGTATTTTAAAGATAATCTACCTGCATTTGCATGGAAGGAGAGTGGTAAACCATTTATAAAAAACCAATCTCCCTGGCCTAAGGGTCTATTCCTAGCGTATCATTATTTTACACTCGCTGTTCTGATAAAAATGAGGAGAGAAGGGTGTTTGTTACCTTGGACAAACCAATGACAAGAATCCTGATGAGCGTATTCTGGAGCAAAGGTACTTCCGAAGCTAGCCTGTGCATCACGACTCGATCTGACTCCTGGGGCCAACCATCTTTGTTGTAATATTGCTCCAGATGTTCCATGAACAGTACCTTGAGCATGACACAGTCTCTATAAGTACCAAGTTCTCTGAGGAATCAGTGGAATTTCCCTGCCCATCTGGTAGGGGTGTACAACGCTTTGAAATTTTACTTGGCTTAGAGACAAATACCAGCTTCGACAAAAAAATTCTGGTATCGACAATTATAGAAAATACATTGACAACTATTTTAACAGTTTAGATTCTTATGTTCAATTAGTGCCATTCTGAACTGTTATATAGATCACAAATAAATATTAATATGGAAAAATTGAAATTTGAAATGTAAGTTGTGATGATAGCTTTATTAATAAGAATGAAATCATATCTTAAAAACAATTATGAAATAAAACATTTTCTAAGTAATTTTAGTGGATAAAGTTATATAACAATCACAATATAATATTATTTCAGTCATAGAACAACAACAAAAAATATTCAAACTTCAATTCAGCTTCGAGAATATTTAGTATATTTGATTCGAGTTTGCTTTGAATATATGAATATATGAAGTATTCTCTACGTCGAATTGAATGTTCTACTGTTTAGATGTATCAGTTGAAATAGGCAGATCAACGATAGGCCTGGAAAGGAGGTAGTTAGTTACCATTTATTTTGTATGACTAGGGCTCTTGCCTGGAAGACAATTTGACTTGGAAGAATTCAGAGCCTAGGTTTGTGATTTTAAATATTGAATAGGCTGATGCATAAGTCATGTTTTCTCTAAGACTAACTTAGTGTTACTTTTAAATACAAGTTTTCTAATCCGGTCCTGGCACGGATTTATCTGATTTCCAAACCCTTCCTTCACCTTTGACAAGGTGTATTAATCACAACTTGTGAATGTGGGGAATGCCAGGCCTCCACGTTTAAACTAAACTGTAGGTCCCCATTTCATCTCACAATCACCCTACCATTACACATCAGCGTAAGTGCGTATAACCCAACGGGTAGTAAGACGCGGATGATAATAATAATAATAGTTTCTAATCAATAAGTAACTACCAATGAGTAATGTTGTATTAAAATGTTCCAGGTGTTTCCGGAATGTGGTCAGTGTCTGTGTCGTTGCTTCACAAGCCTTATAAATAAGATTTGGACAGGAAAAACCTCCAGTCCCCGTCCATTTATTTATCAATGTGAAAGGGTAAACCTAATTTCACCAATGATACATTTTTCGGCTATGCCGGGAATAGAACCCGGGTCCCTTAGCTCAGTAGGAAGACGTACTACCGACTAAGTTAATGTGTTGGATAAATATAAAAGAATATTTGTTTAAATATTTTATTTAAGCAACTAAACTTTTAATTTGAAAATTATGTTATAAGCTAGAAGCTTCCCCAAATTTTTCAAGTTTTTTTTTGTTTGTTTAAGATTGCATCTTAATACCATTAAGGTTATAATCTTAAGTACTTAATTACACTAATGAATTTAAGGATTAGGAAGGTTATATTTAAAAGAAGTGTACCTACATTTGGTGGAGGGAGAATGGAAAACAATTTTGGAAAAAAAAACCTCAATGCACCCAACAAAAAGTTGAACCTCAATCTACCCGTAATCGGCAGTCTAGTCTACTGCAAGAGTAACACCCTAGACCATGCGACTACTGAAGTGGGTTTTCCAAGAATTATATTTCCTGTTTCGGGATTTTACAAGTTTGATTTCCAAGGCTTCTTCAAGATTTTTGTGATCCTACACAGGTTTGCTAAATAGGTTCAATTGTTTTTTGTTATAAATATAGCGGAACCTCATCAATCCAACCTGTTTGGGGCTGAATCTTGTTCGGATTAACCGGGAGGAACGAATGTATCCGCAGAGTGTGCAAGTTTCCACACAGCCTTAAAATTTAAAGTCATTTAAATTAGAGATGGTTCGAATAATATACTTTTCAAATCCAGGTCTTAAATTTTTTTTCGTATCTCGAATCCAAATTTGTATCCTCAAATCATTAAAAAAAGTACTCTTTTAATTAGAGTGAAAATATTTCAAATTTAATTAAAAATAAAAATAAGTTGTATAAGGTCTGGTGCCACTGACAAATATGCTTTTATCCTGCTTATTACATCATTAAACAAATAAGATAACACTTTTTTTTCGCAAATTAATTGCATTTATAAATTTTGCCCTGATTTGTGATTTTTCTACCCTCCCAACCACACAAGTCTATTTAATTAATTTTACCAATTGCAAATTATATATTATTATTATTATTTATATTATTATCACCGCGTTTTACTACCTGTTAGGGTTAAACGATTAAATGTGAATTACGCTAATGGGTTAGGAATTGGGAAGGTTGAATATAGAAGAAGTGAACCCGCATTTGCGTGGAGGAGGAATGGAAAACCATTTAGGAAAAACCACCTCCAGTTCACATGATCAAGAACCAAACCTTGTTCTCGACAGTCTAGCTCAACAAAAAACTAGCGTGTTAAATAATTAGGCCACTGAGATAGGTAATTGGATAAAATTGTTATTTCAAGTTAATGTTTTCATAATTGGATTCGAGATACTTTTTTGAGATTTTTTATGAAAATAAACTTTCCTAAATTCCATAGGACTCGAGGGATTTGAGGATTGAACATCCCTGCTCCAATTTAAATGATGTGTAATAGTTTAGTGTAGTGTAGTTTTAAATTTACAGTAAATCTTTTTATAGTAATTTTATAGTCATTGTTTTTAGATGAAAGTAAACACAGTGTGTTGACTAAAACTTGTAATTATGAATCAAAACACATTTATAATTATAATTGTTCCTTTCAATTTTACTCTTAACTTTGAATTTATCAATAAAATACACCGCAACTGACAGAAAACGTGTTTGGATTATCTGAAATTTCGGACTAAAGAGGTCTTAGTGTATATTTAATGCTGACCTTATGAAGAGCGTGAACAAACTCTGGAGCTGTGGGCCGATATATCCGAGGGACAGTCTCGTGCAACCACCACACTGCCTCTCTCTGTATCATGGACACCTGCATCTGGAAGTTCTATTACACACACACACACAATCAGACCAACACATGTCACTTTACTTAAGGCTGTGTTATAAATAGAACAAGGTACAAGATAGATGGACACAAACAAATAACAGGGAACAAAAAATATGGCTTTTACAATTAAATGAAGAATACGGTCCA
The DNA here is from genome assembly GCA_039000515.1 of Timema cristinae. Classification (NCBI taxonomy): domain Eukaryota; kingdom Metazoa; phylum Arthropoda; class Insecta; order Phasmatodea; family Timematidae; genus Timema; species Timema cristinae. The sequence continues at coordinate 67,724,452 of JBCFYV010000935.1, read as the reverse complement.
CACTTTACACTGCTTCCAAGGGACGGTAATAGCTGCCTCTTGAAGAATAGTGATTGTAATAGATCAATTCCTCAACCTAAGTTGCATTCTATCGGAACTCATCCAGTTGGAATATGATACACAACTTCCTAAAAGAAAAAACCCCCGAGAAAACACAAAAAGAGAGAAAATAAAATGAAAAAAGAGACGATTCTTAAGGAAATTTTTAAAGGTTGGTAACTCTACATTAATCAACCTTCTGGGTCTGAGCCGAGAGAGCTGATCAAGCTCAGTACGGCTCATGTACTATTCTAGGTTATATTCACATGATAATCATCAAATGTTTCCAGCCCGTGGTTGGCTGCACACTTTTGGTTAACTACGCTTCCCATCCATTTCTTGGTTTCCTTTAGGGCTTTTCACTACAAACTCCACCAATCCCTTTAATATTCCTTTCTTTTCCATCCTCATTACACGTCCATACCATCTTAGTCCTGCTTCCTCTACTATCTCATGTACTCCAACATCCTCATTACATGACAATACCACTCAGCCTTGCTTCCTCTACTATCTCATGTACTCCAACATCCTCATTACATGTCCATACCATCTCAGTCTTGCTTCCTCTACTATCTCATGTACTCCAACATCCTCATTACATGACCATACCATCACAGCCTATCTTTCTCTAATATCTCATGTACTCCCTTTACCTCCACTCTTTCTTGGATGACATAATTCCTAATCTTGTTTCTCCTCATGACAACTAACCTGCCCTTCACAAACGCCATTCCCATGACCTCCATTTTCATACTATCTCATACATTTGATTCTAGTAATTAAGGAATTCAAACAAATTTTACAATGCCTTTTTGCTGCTCTACCTCCTCATTTTGAATCATTTGCCAGACATCGTGCATGCTATTTGAGGCTCCAAGTTGTTTGGCCATTGTTCCTGTTAGTATTGTATGTAGTTGTAAGTGACCTACATGCAGTGACGTGATCTCTCGCTTGTCCCCACGAGCCAGCAGGGACGAAGCCTCTCTTACTTGTGGTGAGATGGCCAGGAAAATACAAAGTGTGACGAGATCCACGACGGAAACAAACATCCTCTCCTGCAATGTTAGAGAACGCAAGTCTGAAAGCTGCATGGATGTGTATGATATATTCTGGTTGTGATACACTCAATTATATTATATATTAAGTTAGTGAGTAGTGAGTGACCTTGAACTCAAAGTCCCTGAATGGGGGCGTGTTGTCTTTTTTCTCCATCAGGCCTCGACACAGAACGGATAAATTGACGTCGTGGCGCAGAACCCGAACAATTTCTCTCACAAGGATCCTTAATGGACGCAAGTAGTCTTCTCGGTTCATCAACAGCTCCTGGTGACACATGAGAAAAAATATATATATTAAAGAGAGGAACAATTATGAATGAATATTAGAAAATGTCTAGCAGTAGGGGTGTGCAAAACTTTGAAAACTTTAATTTCACTTTGAACATTAGAAGGTTAAGGAATTTTGCAGGAACTGCATCTCGGTTTGTTGCATGGGTATATATTCGATTCGAGTTTGCTTCAAATTGAGAAAGTGGACTTTGCACATCCCTACCTAGCAGTTTTAAACACGCCATTAAATTCAAAACAATTATTATTTATATTATTATTATTATTATTTAGCACAGCGTCTTTATAACTGTTCGAGTTATATGCTTTAAGTACTAATTATGTTAATGGATTAGGAATTGGGAAGGCTAAATTAGAGGAAGTGAACCCCATTTGTGTGGATGAAAAGTGGAAAACCATTTAGGAAAAACCACCCCCAGTTCACCCGACCGAGATTCAAACCTCGATCTCCCCGTCCTCAGAAGTCGAGCTCAACACGACTCGTGCGTTAGCCAACTAGGCCACCGAGGCGGGTAAGTTCAAAACAAAAATACAACGCATTTAACATCATTTTAGATTATACTCGTTTTAGAACAGCTGATACAAATCTAAGTAATTTGTTATTTCTAATTTTTATTTTTCTACTTATCCACATATATTTGGTAGTTAAACTTGAAAGTGGAAACTAAAAGTATGTGGCTCAAGATTTTTTTTTCTTTTCAAGTTGAGCTGAAGAGAGCTTCTAATAAATATTCTGAACACAGAGTTAAGACAAACTTAATTTTATTTAATCATACTTTAATCTCTATAACTTAAGTGAAAGAAAACACAGCGCAGTTAAACTGACCAGGAAAATGTCAGCCAGCAGTGAGGCGGCAGTGTCTGGAGCAGACTGGAACATGGCCGACAACATGGCCATGTTGTTAGGATTGCGAGCGTTTGACAGTTCGTTGTATATAGTGTGTTTCAGCAAGGTTGCCAAGTTGTCTGGGTGAGAAGAGATCAACTCCCTGACAGGATAAAACAAAACATTATCAGTGCTAAACAATTGAGGGGAAAATCTGGAGACGCAAAACAGTAGGGGGGGTTCAAAACTTTGAAATTTTATAGTCAAAAATAGGGGTGTACCAATGCGGATACCGATGAATCGTTATCGGGCAATTATTAGTGAATCGGCAAATAATCGTTATGGGCAATTATTGTGTCGATTAATTGTTGTTTTTTAAAGTAAAATTTAAATCAAAATTTTTAGGTAGTGATCAAAATCGCAAAAATACACTTATATACACACTACATCTGGGTTGCGGGCTATGCAAAGATTACATAACTAGATAAAGAAATATAAGTTCATACCTTTGATGAAACTAACAATCTAGTTCCAACTTTAACCGGTTATGCGTAAAATATCTTTTTGTATGAATACAATCCTTTTGTATCAATTACATTAAATATTATCATTCTCTAAAGTATATTTCCCAATATTTATTAATAAATAAACGATAATCGCTACTAATCCCTGTAAATATTTGTAGCATGAACTATTATTTTAAATAATCGGTAATCAGTTTTACAACTCGGTACAACTCTAGTCAAAAGCAAAAAACTAAATCTTCTTTGCTTCAAATTTTACACCCGCAATAACCTTTGAATCTTTGAAACATTTTAAAGGAAGAAAAAAAACTTTGATGCAATATAATGAACATATTTAAAATATGACTTATTTCAACATGAAATATAAGGAAGATAATGAAGTATTTAGCAAAGAGACCGCAAGGGAGGCCAAGAAAGAGAAAGGAGAGGCAGATAATAGATAGTGTGCAAGTGAGAGAAGAGGAATGGAAGCTATTAAATGATGATGATGATGGTTTTGATGATAATGATGTAACATAATCAAAGATAAATTCATATATATCAGCATAAAATAATATTGTGGGGCTTGTTTCTACTCTAAATCTTTCTCTTAATTTAAATGTCCTCAGAGGAGATAACAAAATAATAGTTGTACTTTATGATAGCTGATAACTACAAAATCCTTATCTTTGACTTTTCTTTGCACATTTTGATCTTCAATTCAACTTTGCTTCGTATTTAAAAAAATTACCTTTGCTTTCCCCTAAAAGAAATAGAATGAACATTTAATGTAATAAATAAAGATGGGTTGATTGAGAATATTAATTTTACCTATGAATCCTGAATTTTAAATATGAATCTGAGAAAATATTTTTCAATCAATTCAAATATAATTTAGCCTAATATTTGATTTGATTTGCAACCTTTCCATCATAAGATATTCAAGTTGGAAATTTTCCAAAACATGAGATTTGATTCAAAAACAACTGACTAAACTAACCAAAGATTTGGATTTGAAATTGAAAATCTTTGAATTCCCGTAGAATTTAAAATCTTGAATCATATATTTTTACAAATACAGACTATCTAAGAGTGAGTCCTGATTATAGTTCTCCCCTGTCAAACTTTACCTGATGCAGGAAAGGTAAAGGTTGATGAGCGCCTTGGTCTTGAGTCGTATCTTGACGAGGTGACTTATTACTTCCACGTCTTTCTGAGTGTGGGTGTTACAGTTTACGCACACAGACATCAGCAGTTCTTGTGCCGGTCGCATCAACTTGGGATTCTGAAGCCACAGCTCCAGTCTCGAGGAAGATGCCAGACGAACCTGTTCAGAGTAGTTATAAATCAAGAATTAGGGGCGACTATCTCAGTGTGTGAAGCTTCGGAAAAAACAAAAACAAAAAAAAACATCAGCTTCGACTTTGCTTTGAAAAGAAAAAAATCCAGCTTTGAAACTTACTAAGCTTTGCAAATAAATAAATATATATATATATATATAAAGGTATGGGCCCTCAAATCCTTAAGGGTATTCGATGTTTGAGGATTCAAGATTCAAATCCTAAAAAAAAAAGTTTTTCTTTCTTTCTATTTTTCAAGTGAAATTAATTTTAGAGCAATAATACTGCTTAATTGTTGTTCAGGGTCAATTATAATAATTATAGGATGAACTTAACACCCGGTCGGAATTTTAATCTCGTTCTCCCTGTCATCGGCAGTCTAGTCTATTGCAAGAGTGACATCTTATGTGGCCACCGAAGCAAGTAATACCAATATTGGTAGCTAAAATACTTCAATTGTCATGTCTTAAACCACACGCGATTCCTGGGTAGTTCTAGATTAACAACAAATATGGCTCAATGACTCACAGAATAGCTAGTAGTATGTAAGAAGGCAAATCAAATAACTCTAGTATGCGGACTATTAGCAACCAACCAAACAACCGCTCAGTTATAACCATTCTGATCTGTTATGTAGCTTTTGTTTACTCTTTAGGAAATAAAGCTTACCTTACTTTGTTCCACTATGGAGTAGTTTATAAGATAGCATCATAGTGTAATACATCAAATTAAGCCTGTTGCCTTTCAGTGTAAACGGAGTGTAATTTACCAATTTTGATTTATTAGCGCTGACGGAAATATTAAAAAAAAAAAGTGCAATAAAACATTTTTTAAATTATTTTATTGCATAAAATTATATAAATAAACACACTACAATATTTTATCCACGCATAAACTAAGAAAATATATTCCAACTTTAATTCGGCTTCAAAAATATTTTGTATGTTCGATTCGCATCCCCTTTGAATTGAAAAAGTGTATTTTGCTAGTATAACTGTACCATATTTCTCACACTTGACTCGTGATTCGGGGCTGCTGGCTACCTCGGTAAAACTCCACAGACTCACCTCTGCCAAGCCAGATGCAGTCGAGAGCAGACGTAAGAAGTTCCTCGTAATACTCTCAGCTGGTTGTCTTCTGTTTAGTTGTTCACGAACTGCCTCCATGACTATTTGTTCAACAACGTCCTGCATGTTCACATATCTAGTCATGGAATAACAGGTGTATTATTATTATTATTATTAGCACCGCGTCTTACTACCCGTTCGGGTTATACGCACTTACGCTAATGTGTAATGGTAGGGTGATTGTGAGATGAAATGGAGGACCTACAGTTTAACGTGGAATCCGAACCACGGTGGCGGCCTGGCATTCCACACATTTACAAGTTGTGATTAATACACGTCTTGTCAGAGGTGAAGGAAGGGTTTGGAAATCAGATAAATCTGTGCCGGGATCGAGGATTGAACCCCGGACTCCCAGCACAGATTGTTTTAGTTACTATCCGTCTTAGTACTCGATTGAGCTATGCATATTTAATAATTACATTAATGTGGTATGGATGAAAATGTATTAAACTATTAACCGGTAAAGACACACTAACCTATTAAGTGTTTTAGACTAGGATAGGACCCTCAAAACCTTAAGGATATTTAAGATTTGAGGATTTGAGAAAATTTTCAATTCTAGACTTAGATCCTTACATTTTTATTTTATTTTTCAATTTTGCAAGTGAAATTTGTTTTAGAGCTCCAATACTGCTTATTGGTGGTTTAGAACCAATTATAATTATAGGACAAACTTAACAACCGGACCCCAGACCAGTAATTTAACGCTTAATTGAATGGATGAATGTTATAATGAATGGATTATAAGAAAGAATTTTAACATTTAGTTACTATTTGTATTTTATTATATTTATATTTCTTCCTATATTCATAATTATTTTCAAGAAACAAATTAGAGATTCAAAGGCAAATTGGAGATTTGGATTCAAAATTCGGATTCATAAAAGAATAGATTCGACCCAACTCTACTTAAGACACTTACCGATGAAGTGGAGAAGGCATACTAACCTGGGTACAACCGGTACATCGCTTTTGAACGCAATGTCTGCAGGAAGTCCAAGGTCCCCAGGAGCCTGATTCTCATCGTCTGGAGTGGCGGTGGAGGGGAAGGGCAGGCAGATAACCCTACCATCTCAGGTTGGAGCATAGAACGGGGCGGGGTGCGGCTGTTTATCGCCGTCAGGATGTTGTTGACAAAGCCCGAACATTCCTCGTGATCCACCCATACGCGTTCGCCCAAAGAATCCTCCACATACAACTATAACATCAAAGAGAATTATATATGTATATTTTTTTTATCACAGAGTTTGATTTCCTTTTCATGTTATAAGCATTTGTACTAATTAATCTTATATGTTACGGATGAGGCAGGTTGAATTTAGAGATACTTGCATTAGCATGGAGGGAGAGTGTAAAAACCATTTATGGAAAAACCACCCTCAGTACACTCAACTGGTATTTGAACCCCAATCGCCCCTTTTTTCATCTTGTGTACCCCTTGGTGGACCATTTGCATAAATTGTTTCCTTAATATTAGCAAAATATGTAATAAGCGATACAGTAGTAGTTATTTCTGATTTATTTGTTGCAATTGAAAATAAATGGGCTAACAATGGGATTAAAACAACAATATAATAATAGGGTGAATAAAGAGTGCATATATTTTTACATTCAAAATGCAAAAACTACAATACAAACTAACACATTTAATCTATTTATTAATTTATTGATAATTTTAAAAACTGGTTTATGTTTGTGATTGACATAATTTTCTCAAGGTCAAATATAGAAGAAAACTACCTCTCGCCATATGGTTGAGTTATTTTAATAGATTTTGACTGATCTTTTGTCTCACACCGCTACCATATGTAGCTTTTTCTGCCATTATTAAAATATATTTGTGTACCCCTAAAAGTCCTGGTGTGTACCTCTCGGGGTATGCCTACCTTACATTGGGAACAACTGCCTCAGATAATGTGTGTCAAACTTGCGACCATATTACTGATTTTGTGCGACCTGGGTACCTTTTGGAAAACCAACATATAATGCAACCTTATTATCCTTTTTATGAACATCGTCGAAATACAACGTTTGGGAATTAGGTACTACTTGAAGAAATCTGACAAGTGTGATATGTGTACCCAATTTATTCTCTTTTATTTTCAAAAGGGATGAATTCCCAAAAATTGTTGAATTTGATCATCAAATATGTGCAATGTTTGGGGCCACATACATATATTAACTAGGGTTGTGTGAAGTTTTGAAACTTTGAATCGGCTTCGAAAACAATATCAGCTTTGATTTAACTTTTAAAAGATTTTTGGTTTCGACCTATTATGTAGCTTCGCAAAAAAATAAAAATAAATAAAAATAGACCGATCATTAGTCTAGTTATTTTCAAATATTGTCATTTTGAGTTGTTATGTGTGTTAAAAATTAATATTAATATAAAAAACCTGAGGTAGTTGCATTCTATTTTGAGATAATAACTTGATTTATCATATTAGAATGAAATATTACAAATAACTATACAATGAAACATCATCTAGGGGATTTTAGTGAATAAAATTATACAAATAACCATAATATAATATATTTTCAAGCATCAATCAACAAAAAATATTTGAACATCGATTTGGTATTGAGATTATTTCATATGTTCGATTCTAATTCGCTTTGAATTGAAAAAATGTACGTCACACACCCTTGACCAGGAAATGTTAGTTAGATATTTTTTATTTTATAAATATTTTACTATACTTGTATCTAATCCTATGCTCATCATAACTGCCAAAATTTTGTTTAAATTCAAAATTTGAGATTTTTAAGCAAAATGAATATTCACTTGCGTTAAATAGTGGATTTCCTCTCATCTAGCTAGGGGACGATCTCAAGAACCAAAAAGAGTAACTTCTAATCACGCCCCCATGACCAAAAACTGACCAACCTTAATAAAACTGTCTGGCCATGTGTTTTTCTCTTGGAACCCTCGCAGGAGCAAGTTGGCGGCCAAAACTGCAACCAGGGGTTCCCTTTGCTCTTGAAGTTGTGCGAGATGTCTCGACGAAGCAAACTACACAGAGCCTGCGAGACATATTCCTTGGAATACAGAGAGGGTAGAACACGGCACAAGTAGGTCAGTCCCAAATACAAGATGGAGTCAGGTTTCCCGCGCTGTAGCCGAAGGACCCTTACAGCGCCGCACAACAAACCAACCTGGAACAATAGGACATTCATCGATATTCGGAGAACTAGAGATTTAATCGTTCAATAAAACTTGAATATGTTTCATTGAGTAAGAAACTTGATCGTTTTTAATAATAATTCAATTTTGCGGATATAATAATTAGATAAGTTTTGGAAGTATTTTCATTAAAAAAACCTACCATTCTAGTGATTAAGCTCGTACCCATTTTGGAGAGCACATGGTTTAAGTTGTCACTCTCACAATAGATTAGGCTGCTGAAAACTGTGAGATGGGGGTTCGAATCTAGGTCGGGTGTTCTGAGGGTGGTTTTTTCCTAAATGTATTTACACTCTCTCCAAATTTAGCCTTCCTCATCCTTAGCACAACAGCTTAGTTAGTACATCTGTCTATAACCCAGACAGGTAATAACGCGCAATGATACAAAGTAACATGATCTACTTAAAGCTTGTTCCTTACCACTCGATCAATGTCGTCCAAATCAAAAGCATCCTTGACGGATGGCACAAGGTCGGCTGGTTCACACTGCAGCGCTACCATTTCCCACGACTCTATCCCTCCACTACTCCCAACTGCGGAGCCGACATGTCCCAGTAGGGAGGTTCCAACGACCTTTGCTTTCTTGGGAGGAATTATGGGCGGCAATGCGACAGTTTCACGTTTCCTTTCTGAGCCTTCACATAAAAGTAAAAAAAAATATATTCCATATTTTTAGAAAGCATTGTTTTTATTTTCCAAAGACAACTTTTAAATAAGATAACAAAAGCAAATGAAACACTTATGTGGTCTAGTGGTCAGAGGTCCTGGGTTTGATCCCCAGCTATTCTAGATCCAGAATTTATCTATGAAGCAGTGGGTCTGGAACGGTTCAAACTCAACCTCGTGAAGACAAATAAGGAGTTAATTGAATAAGTACAGTAGCCCCGTGGCTTCTTTGGTGCTGATTGACAGCTCACAGCTGACTTCTGACAGTCATCATTTAGGTATATCCTAAAATTTTGACTGTCAGTAGTAATAGCAGCTAAAACACATGTTTTTGCAAATCATATGGTTCAGCGTAGGGATACATAATTTGGTCTGGTAACTTTTCAAAGCCTCAGCTGTCAGCTGTGAGTTGTCAGTCAGCACCAAAGAAGCCATGGGGCTACTGTAGCAGCTTCGGTATAGAAAAACTGAGATTAACGGCTGGAGGGTTCACTGTGCTGACCACATGACACCCTCTACCCACAAATGTTGGCAATGTATGTGAATAATGTGAAACACTTAGTTATAAAAACCAATTCCCCCTGAAATTAAACATCAGAAATGTCGTAGTTGTTCCATGACTCACTTCCCAGCGCATGAGATGCGCCCGCCTTGCCATGAACCACAGCCGACCTCTTGGGTTCCACAGCATCTATCCGACTAGACTTGGGCCCCAACACATACAGGTCCGTGGGGTACTGGGGCGTCTTGGTCTTCCCTCCTCGGCCTTGAACTGCCTTGCCCCTCTCCATCACAAAAACCACCAAGCTGGAATAAATCGAGTTCAACTTTGATCATGTATTTAAAAATTTAAAAGTTTTGATTGAATGTTATGAAAGAGGATCTTTTTATAAACAAGGCATTGATAAAAAAAAGTGGTTAAAGAAGAAAGAAAGAAAGCATTTATGTTCAATCAAAATTTATGTGAAGAAATTACTTTGTTTTAGATGTTAAAGATTTTTTTTTTTCATTTATTTAAGGTATTTAACGTGCATTTTCTGAACCGATTGATTTTATCAGTACATGAGAATTTCTAGGAGTAAGACCCGCCTCGGTGGCGTAGTTGGATAACGCGCTTGTCGTGTTGAGTTCGACTGCTGAGAACGGGAGATCGAGGTTCGAATCTCGGTCGGGTGAACTTTTTTTTTTCCCTAGATGGTTTTCCACTCTCCTTCCACGCAAATGCGGGTTCACTTCCTCTAATTCAACCTTCCCAATTCCTAATTCATTAGCGTAGTTAGTACTTAAAGCGTATAACCCGAACGGGTAGTAAGACGCGGTGCTATATATTAAATATTATCCAAGAGCGAGACGCAAAAGGGCCCACAAATTTTGCTGGTAAAGGTATTTTCATGTATCTCCCGGGATTCTTTTACACGCCACGATCAACATGGGACCAGCGGATTCACTTCTCGTCCGAAGGAAGATGTGCTATGGATTTTTATCGCTAAAAAAAAATCCGTCAACCGCGGCTGGGTTTGAACCAAGAACATCGGCTCCTTAGGCGAGCACTTTACTCCCAAACCAATGAGGTCGACTTTTACTATATTATTAGTGTTATTTTGACCACCTGTGTGATCATCAGAGGTCCTGGGTTCAATCCCCAATGATTTGATATTTCTCTGTAAAGCAGTGGGTCTGGAACGTAGTCAACTCAGCCTCGAGAAGAGTATATGAGGAGCTACTTGATTGTAGTAGTGGCTCCAGTCTACAAAACTGAGATTAACAGCTAGATGATTTGTTGTGCTGACATCATGACACCCACTATCCACAAATGTTAGCACTATCTTCCCAAACATGCGGCAGCAACTTGGTTAGTATATCTCTCTTTTGGGTTCATGCCATAGAATTTTAGTATTATTTTATAGTATAGCCTAGCAGCTGCATATCACATGACTTGCCATATGAATATATGATAGTAGAGAGAACATAAATTTTCAGTTTGATATATATCCTTTCATAAGAAAATTTGGGTATAGAATGGTTGTCAAGTCTTCTAAGGTGATAGATTTGCAGCATCTTACTAACTGTTTAGGTTATAAGCCTATACAGTACTAACTACGCTAATAGATTAGAGATGAGGAAGGTTGACTTGCAAAGAAATGTACCCATATTAGCACAAAGGAATAGTGAAAAAAGGGTGACCTGGTGGTCAATGGGTAAGGTGTCAGACTTCTGTGCTGGCGGCCGGGGTTCTATCCTCGGTCCCGGCACAGATTTATCTGATTACCAAACCGTTCCTTCACCTCTGACAATACATCTTGTGAATGTGGGGAATGCCAGGCCTCCACCGTGGTTCGGATTCCACGTTAAGCTGTAGGTCCTCCATTTCATCTCACAATCACCCTACATTACACATTAGCGTAAGTGCGTATAACCCGAACGGGTAGTAAGACGCGGTGCTAATAATAATAATAGTGAAAAAAACATTCTCAAACCATCAACCATGATCTCCCTCTCATCATCATTCTAGTATATTGCGAGAGAGACACCTTAAACCATGGGGCCACCTAAGTGGGTAATTTTAGTGTTGCCCAATCTCCATTAACAGGGCAATTAGATGTTGAATCCTGGTCTCTTGTGGTGTTTTCTTCTACCTCCCACTCAACTTATGTGGGTGTATAACCTTAATTTCTCACTGCACATTATTGTTAACTTTCTGAATTGACTGATTATATCAGTAGGCTACAAGACTTATAAACTAACCTAAGTCTAGTATAGACACCACACCCAGCCCCCTCGGACGTTAATTCATCACTGTGATTGGGGAAACCCCAATTTCACCAATAATAAATTTTACGGCCATGCCGGGAATCTATCCCGGGACCTTACCGCGACTAAGCTAAGGTGTCAGACTCTAACCCTTCACTCTCTTCCAAAAATCATGCAAATATTTCTTACTGAAAAAAAATATCCTCAGGCTACACAAGTAAGATGAGAATGTACTATATTTCTAAAAATACTAAAAACTAGCATTCTGGAGCTCTATATGCTTTTCAAACAAATTTTTTTATAGAATGGTTAGAATTATTCTACATATACATGAAACTAAGATTTTTAGGCCAACCTAATAAAATTAAATAGAACTAGGCGTGAATTTAGTTCCAAGTGAGTTCATATAGAGCGGTAAAAGAAACAAATATTACTAGAGGTATATAAATTTTGAAAGTTCTCTTTAACAGTTGCTTAAAATTATTATTTAAATTCATATTAAGGTTTGAGATGAATTATACGTTTTTTTACGATATGCTCGAGTACCATAATATTTGAGTTGCCCGTCTCTACTGCTTTACTTCAAAGATTATACTTAGAATGTTGCAGTGAAATTTTTGTTGGATTATCTCCAATCACTAAAATAATTTGAACTTATTAGGTAAAGACTAAAGAGTTCGTTTAAAGTCGATGTAAACACAACCAATGTCTAATCTGTTACTACTGTAAGAAAATATTCCAAGATATAGGTGCTAAATTTTTTATATATATTTTATTCTCTGTAGAGATGTCTCGTAGATAAGTTATTTAGTTGTACTGGTCGTTGTTTAGTAGGGTCTATTAAGAGAAAAAAGGGTAAGTAGGATCTGTCTATTCACCATCTGAGGACCGACTCTAAAGTATTATTTTCACAGTAAATTAATAACCTTATTTACTATCCCAGTTGCGTTCGGTAGTGACTAAGATTGTAATGATATTAGATGACTTATGGGTTAAGTTTGAAGGTTTTTTTTTTGTCTTTGTGATGAGTGAGGGTAATGAGATAAGGAGTATAAACTGCGCTGCCATCATATGACTTGTCAGAGTTGTTAATTTTATTTATTCTGCTCAGGCCACCACCGTCGTTCGGATTCCACGTTAAACTGTATGTCCTTCATTTCATCTCACAATCACCTTACCATTACACATTAGCGTAAGTGCATATAACCCGAACGGATAGTAATAATAATAATAAATTCTGCTATGAATTTTAATGCTAAGATTTTGTGTCATGTGTTTTTTTAGAAGACTACCAATTATATTTTTAAATAGCCTGATTCATTTATAGTACCTGACCTCCTCTTGGTCTTAACTTTCCTTATTCTTGTAATATGTCGTTTGTGTGGTGTTTACAGTAGTCCCATGGCTTCTTTGGTGCTGACTGACAGTTCACAGCTATCATTTAGGTATATACCTAAATGTTGACTATCAGAAGTGACGGCTGCTAAATCATATGGTTCGGCGTAGCGATACATAATTTGGTCTGGTAACTTTTGAAAGCCGTCAGCTGTCAGCACCAAAGAAGCCATGGAGCTACTGTAATTTTGAAGTAAAATAGTTTGTTCCAGTATCTATACTATAGTTCGTGAAGTGGTCTACACTGGCTATGGCATTCAATTAAGTGGTTCTTGTACCCTGTTTTATTCCTGTTAACACTTTTATTATTATTATTTATAACATGCATTAAAACCAGAAGAAAATATGTTATTGCTTTTATTATACTCAAGTCAGGAATCATTATTTGTGCTCTGTCATAGAGCAAATAATCCCTGACAGAATAATAATAATAGCAGAATAAATAGCTAATTTGCTTCTTTTTTTAATATTTAGGCTTAGGGGTTCGAATCCCGGTCATGTATGGTTTTCCACTCTCCTCACACACAAATGCGTGTACACTTTCTCTAAATTCAAACTCCCTTATACTTGACATATTAGCCTAGTATAGTTAGTACATATGCATATAACTATACTGGGTAGTACAAGGCTCTTATATCACTTTATGCCAATGACAGGGTCATCAAGGTTCAAATGTAGGTCAGGTTTTCCTAGTTTTTTCCAAAACGGCTTTCCAGACTCTCTCGGCCCACACAAATGCGGGTGCACTTCATTTAAATATAAACTCCCTAGTCCCTAAAACCATAGTGAGGTGCTGTGCTAAAAAATGTTTTGGTTTTTTCTGAATAGCTCCACTGCAGCTAGTCGTCGTCGTCATCATCTACAGCTTCCAGCCACTGGCCGGGTCTGTTTGGAACATAAGCCTCTCCACCGCCTTGTCTCGGTCTCCCCCCCCCTCCTTATCCACCATCCTCCTGGACTTCCTTTCTCTCTCCATTCTTCTCAGATGTCCATACCATCTTAGTCGTCCCCTCTCTATCCTGGCTCTTCTTTTACTATTCTTATTACGCTCTCATTCAGCTAGTGAATAAATTACAACACATTAAAGTGTATTATATTTGGAAGAAAGTAGAGGAAAGGTGGATAGAAAACATATTATAAAAGGGAGCAAACACAATATGGCTTTTACAATGAAAATAAGTACACAGTTCACACATTAAAGTGGAATTTGGACACAAGTGAACCTGTCTAGTTAAAATAATAAATTTATACTGAATAACAATAACACAAATGAAACCCTAAAATTGTGAAGTTCCGGCTCTTGCTTTCAAATGAGCATCGGTATGGAAATTGCATTGAACCAAGGTGGGAAAATAATTATTGTAGTTTTTAAAGCAAATTATTTGTATATAATTCAACACATGATGAGATTCAATAATATCAACAAAACAATACTTTTATGAAAAGCGGTGATTGGTATACACATGAACAAATAGCCTTTGTCTTGAACATTAAATAACACATATTTACATAGACTATCATATTAAATAGTAATAATAAAATATAACTATTGATAGCTAATACATTAAATATATATATATATGTGAAATAATGTGATGCAAGGCAGCCATCAAGGGTTAAAACAACCCAACCATCCATTCAGGTATCACATTACATTATTGTACAGTTTTTAAACTGTCATAATATATTCATAAGACATTAAATACAAAGCAAAATAAATACAACATAATCATAAAACTACAAAACTACATAAACCTACTGTAGTTTTTATAGTTTTAAAAAGGTTTAATCGAAACACACTAAATGTGCAGAAATAAAACAAACAAGTAACAAGTTTTAACAAAGAAAACAACCCTCAAATGTATAACAAATATTTATGTACATTACAAATGGAAAATTAATAATGCTTTTAATTCAATAATACAACTTTTAAACAAGCAACAAAATCACAAAGTCAGCAATTATCTACATGAGACATCAGGTGTAGTTTGATGATTTAATGCTGCCTGGAGGATTCGATAAGGATGTAGGACACGAAGGTAAGGATAGATCAGGATGGAGGGATCGCCACATTCATACAAACACTTAGAGAGTACAGGTTGGACTCTGAAGAATCCTGCGACATCAGAAACATAGAATTCTGTTTTCACACAATAAGTAGATACCAGTTTAAAAAAAATTATGTTTTCAAATAATTTGATATACAAAGTAAACTTTCAAAAAGTGACTATATGAATTATTTATTTATAAGTTATATTCGTGGCAAGTTAAAGCAAATAATTATAGAGTTGTAAAGAAAAATATTTCATATTCAACTCGTTTAATAACAAATAAATAATGTTTTAAAATATAATTTAATAAATAACATATTATAATATGTTTTTATTAATGATGGAACGCTTGAATAATTGTTTCCTTCGGTATTTGAGAGATTTGTGATTCATAAAAATCTTTTAAAAAAAGGCTATCTTAAATATGATTATGAAGATCTTGACTCAATACAACAATTTTAAACAATTGGTAAATTAAGGAACTATTTAGACGTGTGTAGTTGAGAGAGAAACAACATCACAAAAAAGGACAAACATGTATTGATATAATTAATTTGCTATAAAGTATTCTCTTTGTTGTTTATAACGTAATAGACATGACAAACAAAATATAATTATTTGTCAATGGCACTAAGCCACTTTATTTAAAAATTAATTTAAAATATTTTCATTTTAAATAGAATTGTATTTTTTATATGAGGATTTGAAGATTCAAAAGAAAATATAAGATTCAAATTTGAGAAATATAAGATTCAATCCATCTTTAATTTTGTATATTAGTTAGTCTTTAGAATTTGTCTCAAGTTAATCTTAAATCAAGTAAAATTTAAAATAAAGTTAATCTTCAATAAATCATAATCATTATATATTATTATTATTTGATATATTTAACATTCACTTTCTGAAACAACTGATTATCTCAGTGCACGACTTATTAACTAACTTAAATCTAAACCACACACAACACCCAGCCCCTGGTCGTAAATTCATCAACGTGAAACGGAGAAACTCACATTTCACCAATAATACATTTTCAGCCACTCTGGGAATCGAACCCAGGACTCTTAGCTCAGTACATTAGACACGATACCAACTGAGCCGAGGCGTTGGATAATCTTTAATAAAGTTTTGAAATATAAACATTTCAAAATAGTTAGTGAAGCAATAAAATCAGTTTATAATGAAACTTTTTCCTGAATTGTGTCAGGTGTAAAGAGAAGGCTTTCTAATAAAACATATGACATGTAAATGTTAGAAAAAAAAAGTTCGGAAACAAAAGAGGCGAAGCTGCCATTTAATTAACAAAACATATCCTACAGTAGCCCCATGGTTTCTTTGGTGCTGACTGACAGCTAAAAGCTTTGAAAAATTACCAATTATGTATCTCTATGTTGGACCATATGATCTGCAAAAACATGTGTTAGCAGCTGTCACTTCTGACAGTCAACATTTAGGTATATACCTAAATGTTGACTGTCAGAAGTCAGCTGTGACTGTCAGTTAGCACCAAAGAAGCCATGGGGCTACTGTAGATCTGTAAGATTCACACCATCCCTGGTGGTAGGCAACTTGCTATGACTATATTTTCCGGAGAATAGTTGGATGTGGAAATAAACTGGTTCATATGACGAATTCAAGAGCAAAGCTAGTATATTTGTTAGTTACCGTTAGAGCCATCACATTCAATCATATCTATTAGATTTCTGTGTAAGGTCTTATTTTTCAATCTAGTGAGTAGTTCATATGAATTACGAGTGATGTACAACACAAAAAAAGATTTTTATACAAATAAACACAATTATTTTAATTTAAATAATTTTGTATCATAGTCTTAAAGAAGTGTAAAAAAAACCCTCAAATATGTCTTAAAAAAATCAAAGCTCTTGAACCCTTTCAAGTACCACGCCTATACCTGATATGTGCACAAAGAGTGTCAAACCTGTTTCAGGTAGTGAGTGCAAAGAATGCCACGACTATATAACATTTTTGTACGGTCATAGAAGAAATATCGCCAACCGTTATTTATAAAGCCATTTTTACAGATATTTTTTATCATTCTTTTCTGCATATGGTACACACAATATAGAGGGGAACACTCGTGTTCTAGTGACATAATACATTCTTACCTCATATATCAGGTAACGCCAGAACTAGTGCAAATTGGAAACTGGATATTATTGGCTGTGGCTCTCTAAACGGTAAGAAGGTAGGGCCAATCATATCAGCTCGTGACACTTTTAATGGTCAATCATAGCCGATATGATTGGCTCGTTGCACTTTCAAGATAGAAGCTGAAGGCGATCATATCAGCTCATGGAAACTTTTAACGGTAAACGGCAGAGCCCATGGCACTAAAAGGGTTAAAGGAGCCTAAAACTTCCAGATATTTTCAGATCTTTTGTTAGTGACAGATACAAAGAGCCTAAACAGCTCTATCGTACCTGTGACTCCTCATTGGCGTAATGACCGTTCATGTTGAGTATCACCAGCAGTTCGTAGAGGTGGGGTTGGTAGCCGCTAGACGCCATCTTGGCCGCGCAACGATATACGAAGTGCACCAACGATACGAATGAGTCATGGATCTTGGCGAGCTTGTCGATAGAAGGGGCCACTTGATTGTGCAAGTGTCCGTGGAACTTGAGGACGAGACTGCAGGCCTGCATTATAGCTTGTTGCAACTTGGTGGAGGGATCCGTTAATAGGCACCTGCGCCACACACACTTGGTGTCACAGAGGGAAGTCGGACTTATTTTAGATTTTTAAATTACTCTCTATGCGTGGGCTATGACCATCAAAAAGATTAAATTTATGATATTTTAATTTGTAATTAAGTTTTTAATTTACTTTTTTGTTTTTGTGCTTCATGTCTTACTATTTGGCTGGGCTATTCTCATATTTTTAATGATGGGTTAGGGTTGAGAAGGATAGAATTAAAAGAAACTGTTCTCACATTTTCTCAAAAAGAATGAGTGGGAAAACATTTAAGAAGGACTATCTTGAACCTTGAAGTGTAAGGAAGTGTTGTACAGGGTGTACTTTGTATCCATTATCACACACGCAGCAGATACATGGACAGTGAATGTAAGAGAGATTAAGAAAGTGGAGGACATGGGAATAAAGTTTGTGAGGAACACGTTAGCTGTCACGAGGAGAAACAGGATTAGGAATTAAGTTATCCAAGAAAGAGTGAGAGTACATGAGATAGAAGAGGAAGCAAGACTGACACGGTATAGTCATGTAATGAGGATGAAGGAGAATGATGAAGATGAAGTATGTAGGAAAAGGAGGCTAAGAAAGAGATGGAAAGAGCGGATAACAAAAAGTGTGTAAGTGAGAGCAGAAGAATGGTGGAAGGATAGAGGAAGATGGAGGCATTTTATTAAACAGATCCGGCCACAGGCTGGAAACAGTTGATGATGATGATGATGAGTGATGACACAAAACATAAAACGTTTGTGGTTTTACCTGAACATGACTTTCTTGATATATCTGACGTGTGTCCTGTACAGGTCCTCCAAGGTAAGAGCCCCCTTAAGATCCCGCTGGAACTCCGACCAGCTCGACTGCAGGGCTACTGACGTCACATAGTTCTGGGTAGCGTAAACAAAGTGGGTCATCTCGTGGCGCCACAACTGGACCTTCACAGACAACCGCAACATCACAAATGTTCGACGAAAAGCTTAGCACATCCCTAATAAATTATTATTTGCATACCTCTGTACATTTTGTTGTTGTCTTATCCATTATTGAAAGTTGAATGTTTTTGAGTATTACAGTAGAACTTTGATAATTCATAAAAAAAACTCTGGCGAAAACAATAAAAATATTAAAAGTAGAAATATTCAATTATATTCAATCATTAACATAACGAGCAGTTAAGTAAATTACAAATTAATATTTAAATGAAACAGTCTGAAGTGATAAAGTTGATTTTTGTGATAATACCTTGATTTATCAAATTATAATGAAATATTACAAAAACATTTTTTATCACCGCGTCTTGCTAATGCTCAGGCTATACACATTTGTACTAAGTCCACTAATGAGTTAGGGATGAGTAATAATGAATATAGAGTAAGTGCACCCACATTTTCATTGAAGGAAAGTGGGGAAAACATTTAAGATAAACCACACTTAGTATACCTAACCGGGTCTTGAACCCTGCTCTTTCTGTAAGCGGCAGTCAAATCTATTGCGAGAGTGATGCCTTAGACCATGCGTCCACCAAAGCAGGTAACAAACAATTGTTCAATAAAATGTTTTCTAAGTGATTTTAATGCATAAAGTTGTATAAATAAGCATAATATAATATTTTTAAAGCATAAGACAATTAATAAAAGATATTCTAAATTTAATTCAGCTTTGAGAATAATTCATGTATTTGTTTCAAAGTGTGCAAGTGAGAGGAGAAGAATGAAAGCATTTAAAGAGGAAGGATGGTGAAATAATAGACGAATACGAAGGCATTTTAATAAAGTATCCCATCCACAGTCTGGAAACAGTTCATGATGATGATGGTGATGATTTGATTCGAGTTCACTTTGAATAGAAAAATGGGAGTTCACACACGTGCATCTTTTTATGGTCACGTTAGTTTCGATATTATTATTATTTATTATTAGCACCGCGTCTTACTACCCATTCGGGTTATACGCATTTATGCTAATGTGTAATGTAAGGGTGATTGTGAGATGAAATGGAGGACCTACAGTTTAACATGGAATCCGAACCACGGCGGAGGCCTGGCATTCCACACATTCACAAGATGTCTTGTCAGAGGTGAAGGAAGGGTTTGGTAATCAGATAAATCTGTGCCGGGACCGAGGATTGAACCCGGACCCCCAGCACAGAAGTCTGACACCTTACCCCTAGACCATAGTTTCGATATTGAGCTAAGAATGTAAGTAACCTTGTGGTAGTCTGAGCCTCGAACCCAAGGCTCGGTAGGTCTCTTCAGCCAATGGAAATCCTCCTCTAAGACCCAGGAGATCGTCGTAGTTTCAGCAGGAAAGCAAACACTGCATCATATCTGACAGGCAGAGAGAGACATTTAAGTATGTCCTGGTTAAACAATCAACATGTCGGGAGAATAGATAGAATATTGAGATAATTTTATTGACAAAGGACAATTTTATTTGGTCTCGGTGTTCACTGTTCCAAATTAATAAAGTAACATATTTTAAATAATTGAAATAAATGTGCATCAATTCAAATAATCCTTGCATAATATGTAAAAGTATGTGGTGAGATTCAATGAACTAATATCTGTTTATAAGTATATGAAAATGTGGGAGTAATTTGCAGTTTCAAAAGTCAATATTTAAATTTGAGTATTTAAGAAAATGCTAGTAAAAAATATTCAAACTTTTGAATATTTGCACAACCCTAATTTTTTATTTAATTTAGCATCACATCTTACTACCCATTCGGGTTATACGCTTAAGTACTAATTATGCTTATGAATTGGGAAGGTTGAATATAGAGGAAGTGAACCCATATTTGTGTGGAGGGAGAGTTAAAAACCATTTAGAAAAAACACCCACAGTTCACCCGGGCAAGATTCGAACCTCAATCTCCTCGTTCTCGGCAGTCTGGCTCAACACAAAACCACTGCGTTAGCCAACTACGTCACTGAGGTGGGTTGCACCCCTAATGCTCAGTCACACGATAGAATTGTAGAAAATGAAGCATGAATGTAATTTTTTTTTTTTTTTTTAAACACCTATATGCAAATACTTCAACATTTCGATGCCACATAGCATCTTCCACAAAATATTGAAGTGTTTGTAAATATGTTCTTCTCTTTAAGGAAAACCTCTTTTTACTTTTTGAGGTATTCTGTTATACTTCTTTGAAAGGGGGGTGGAAAATATATAAAAGGGAACGAACACAATATGGCTTTTACAATGAAAAGAATGAACACGATTCACACCGGACAAAGAGGTAATGGCTGCCTCCTGACGAGTTCCGATAAAATGAAACCTAGGTCGGGGGAATGGGCGGTTAAAGATCGATTTTCTTCAAGAGGCAGGCATTATCACTTTGACCAATGGCAGCAGTGTGGAGTACGTTCTTCTTTTCATCGTAAATATGTCTTTGTGTTTTTTTAATTTTATTTTCAATCCATTTGATAAAATTCTATCAAATTTATTTAATGACCCAATCTGATAGAATGGTCTAAGGTGTCACCCTCCAAAGACTGGACTGCCGATGACAGGGAGATAGGGTTTATAATTCCGGTTAGCTGTATTTTCCTTTTTCCTGAATGTTGTTTGATCCCTCTACACAAAATGTGCGCAACACGGAAAAGGACTTATCTTCACCGGTCAATATCGAGTTATTGCATCACGGGAAAAGGACCTTATCTTCACCCGGGTCAATATCGAGTTATTGCCATCACGGGAAAGAGCACACATTGCTGAATCGTGTAATGTAAAATATGTAAACATATTCCAAAAATTGAAAACGTTATTGCAATTCAATCCTCAAGTTTAAAAAAATTATGTTTTCAGAAAACAAGGGTTATTTAAAGAAAAGTCTCAAAATGCTTTCTCTGCTATCTAGAATGTAAAATATGAACTAAAACCTATTTCTAGTTGTTCAATGTGAGTGTAGGTAGTGTTTGCTGCAACAATCTAAACATATATTTTGACCCAGATCACTATTATTAGCTGTCCTGAAATATTTGCTCGGTGAAGCTAAGGTCCTTCCTTTTCCTGTGGTGCATCACATTAATGTAGGTACATTTCCTATTAATTCAACCTTCCTAATTCCTACATTATTAAAGTAAATCTAGTATATATGGGTAGTATTAAGAGGTGGTATAGAAATTACAATGAAATAAGGTGTTTAATATTTTGTGCGAGTGTATAGCAATTGTTACCTCTTGAGGGCCTCCTCGGTAATGAGTATATTGAGGGGATAGGACACCCTGTACCGAAGAGACAAGCAGCTCAGAACATCGGGCGAAGAATGCTGAAAGTAGTCAGGAATAAAGTGCACACCGAAACTAAGTCTTGAATCATTGCGCTGACCTGAACCACCGGTTGCACTGAGAGCTCTAGATAGGACAGAATTGAGGGCAGTAAAGTTGAGTATGTCGGCCGGTCGAACTGCTTTCGACATAAGCTCAAAGAGCTCACGGGTGACATTACGAGCAAACTCCCCATCCAGAAGAAAGAAATAGCTACGCAGACTGTCAAGATGCGACAGGAAGTTCTGCTCGACCAGGAAATGTCTCAAAATCTGAGAGTTGACTAGCTTCATCTGGAAACCTAGTGGCATGGCTACGGATTTGTAGAGCGCGGACTGAATGAAGGATATGTCCAGGTTGTGGTAATCTGCAGTATCGCATTTACGTGTCACTACTTTATCCAAGATGTCCGTGACGAGAGGTAGCTCTCTGAAGTTCATACAAGAGTAGGAGAAACTTTGTTCAACAGAACACGAAGGTACATTGCCAGTATTCGAAAGAGAAATGGCAGACTTCTTTGGTTGTTGATCAACATCGTTTTCCGCTGACAATAATTTCAAATCTTTACCCTCATCCCTTGTTACAAGTTGAGATGAGGTTTTCGTCAATAGCTTGTTGCCAAAAGAACTAGACATGTATAGGTTTTCACAGGGTGTAGAAAAATCATTCATAGCTCCATCAATCATATTTGAATGGGTACTGAGAGAAGTTTCACTCCCATCGTCATCCAACTCTGACCACTTGCAAGAAACCAGACAAGTTTCTTTCTTTGCATCATCCTTCGGGGTGATCACGGATGGGGCCAGATAATATTCACTATCAGAATTTGCACAGGGTAGGTCAGGCAGTGATTCACCAAAATCCACACAAGATTGGAAGACGTCGAGATTGAGCCCATCGTGCGTCGAGAGTTTGTTGGAGGCGTCATTTTTAGTTAACGATTTTAAGGTGTTTTCAGTGGAAAGTTTAGTACTGTCAAAGGTTGTCAGTGACAATGTTTTAGAGGCGCCAGTGATGATATTGAAATCTCCGTGAAGAACTCTTCTTCGATTCTTCTCAAGTTCAGTTTCTATGTGATCGAGTTTAGCGTCGGCAAGTCTTTCCGCCATATCTCCTTAAGACACACTTTTGGATTGTTGGTGATAACAAGCTCTTCTTGTGGTGCGTTGTACTTCATCTTATGACTGTCGCTGGACCTTGATATCTTTAAAGGTGTTGCATTTGTCTCCAAGTTAAGAAGGGAGAACGAGTTTAGATCTAGTTTAGTCGGTACATTTCTTATGACTGTACCGATGGTATTGGTGTCTAGGATATTTCTGTTGGGGTCACTGTTCAAGTTGAGGCACTCGTCAGTCGGTACAAGTTGGTGATAGATCAGATCAACATCCCGGTCCTTTGCATCAGGGTTGTTAACATGGTTGTTGTGGATGGTTGTGGGGGTACCCCTAGGCCCAATGAGACTGTTACTGTTCACATCTTCCACCAGGGTGTTACCGTTAGGGGTGGTTATAACGGGGTTATCCAACGAGTCGGTGATGCGCGTTCCTTCTTCACCGCTAGATCTGGCGAGATTGCACAGATTGAAGGTTTGGTATTGGTTGTTGTTGTCAAGTTCAGCATTAACCGTTCCCACCGCCTTGTTCGAGACTATAAGGGAATTTGTAATACGTTGTTGGTACATCTGTTTTCGCATCTCTGCGTGTGCCTTCCTCTGCTCCACGAGCTCCGTTAAATCATCATAGTACTGGATCAATTTTTGTCTACAACACACACACACAAATATATATACAGTAATAATAAAAAAATGAGTGATCCTTATATTCAATTTTAATGTTTATAATCTAGTTTATAACCAATAGCTAGGAGTGCACAAAGCTTCGAAATAAACAACAACTTAGACTTCACTCGTTTAAATGTTCAAACCTCACTGATTTTGAAACTTTGCTGATAAAAATATTGCCAGCTAAAATATTCAGTTTATGTTCAATTATTGTCATCGGAAGCTGTTATGTACATTAACTTGATTTATCAAATTAAAATGAAATATTACAAACAATTATTCTGAAAAAAAAAAAAAAAAATTGATTTTAGTGTATAAAGTTCTATAAATCAGTACAATATGTTTTACAAGCATAAAACAAACAAAAAATATTCAAAATTTGAATCCACTTCGAGAATATTTTATGCATTCAATTCATGCTCGCTTAGAATAAAAAATAAACAAAGTGAACTTCTCACAGCCCTAACATTTGTTACCTTTCCTCTTCCTTCATCCTGTCCTCCTGTTCCTCGTGACGGCGCGCTTCTTCCATAGTACGGACGTCTTCGTCTTTCTGCTTCTGTCGCTCTTCCTCCCGTCTCGCTGCCACAGCTGCCATCTGCCCTTGTAGCTCTGCCAGCTGGCGATGCTTTGCTTGCGCTGTCGCCACAGCTAGCGCTGACCGTTCCGCTGACAACAATTTGAACAATACTACTCCACTGCGAAGCACGGCATTGTTCATAGTGGTGAAGTATTCTTAGTTTTTTTTAAGAGTCTGCAAGCTTAAGTTTTTAAATTTGAGTCAAACTTAAGCTCACAAGTTTAATTGATACAAGCCATTAAATCTTAACCACGGGAATAAAAAGGTAGTCGTGTTTTTTTAACCCCGCATCTCACTAATCGTCTGAGTTGTACATATATGTACTAATAACGCTAATGTGTTGGGAAAGAGAAAGGTTGGATTAATAATAAGTGTAACCACATTTGTGTGGAGGGACAGTGAAAAGAACCATTTAGGAAAAAACACTCTCAGGTACATCCGACTGGGATTTGAACCTCAATCTCCTCGTTAACTGTGGTCTAGTCTATTGCAAGAGTGATGTCTTAGACCGTGTGGTCACTGAAGAGCGTAAACATTTATCACGACTCTCGCAATAGATGGGGAGATCAGAGTTTGATTCAAGTCGGGTGGTGTGAGGATGGTTTTTCCTAAATGGTTTTCCATACTCCCTCCACTCAAATGTGTGTACCCTTCTTCTGATCACTAACACATTAGTGTAGTTAGTACTAAGCTTATAACCCACACAAGCAGTAAGACGCGGTGCCAAAAAAAACACTTTACAATGAAAAGAACATAAATTTTTTTTTTAAAAGTATTCTTTTAATCAAACAGATTAAATAACATCGAGTGGAGTAGAGAGAAGGGTAAATAATGAGTCAACCCACCACGAGTTAATAAATCTGCTCCATCCCAAGCCTAAATTTTGACTTAGCTTTACAACAAATATCAGCTTTGATTTTGATTTGGGGAAGAAAAAAAAACATTCCCGGCTTCAACGATTCTCCAACAAGAAAAGTGGCGCTATTTATTTATGGTCAATTACTGACATTCTGAGCTGTTATTTAAATCACAAATCAATATTTATATGAACAAATCTGAAGTAATTGAATTGTTAAGTTGTGATGATAACTTAATATATTAGAATAAAACAAAATATTATGACCAATTGTACAATAAGACATCTTCCATTTAATTTATTCCATAAAGTTATATAAATAACAAAAAAATTTTTTATCATAAAACAACTAGCAAAAAATATTCAAAATTCGATTTGGCTTCGAGAATAATTAATAAATATGATTTGAGTTTGCTTCAAATTGAAAAAAGTGGGCTTTGCACACCGTCACCGCCAGAAATTCGAGTACCATACATGCGAATCCCTTTTATTTTTCCAAAAGTGTATTTTTTGGTCAATAAATGAATACATCCTATGTTACCGACACTCACCCCGCAGAACAGCCATCCTACTCTGATGGGCTTGCAACACTAACTGATGCAATTGGCTCTCGTGGTGAGAGGATTTTTCGAAGAGTTGGGCAGGTGAGGTTGGGGGCCCACATGCGGCCAGGGCCCGGGCTTGATACTTTCGGCACCGAGCACCTAAGTCCTTGAGTTGGTCTTCGGTTAGGTAGCAGTCGAGGCGAGGGTGGTCACGTTCCAATAAGAGGCACAACGGATCCTAAGGGAAAAAGTCAAAGTCAAGGTTGTGTGTCTGCCTACAACATTATCATGTCTATCACAATTATTAAACTAGACAATAGTATTTCAATATGCACTAGAGTCGCAATTATCCGTCCTAAAGAGGCCGGATAATGGAAAAACTGGATAATAAGGAATCTGAGTGTAAATAATTTTCAGTGTGGGTTTTCCTCACTTTGGAAAAGGGCAGTTGGGATTCTTTAATCTTGCAACTTCAAGCAAAAAAAAAAACAACTAAATTAAAAAAAATGCTGTTTGGTGTTTAATAAAAATAAGTATAGTTTTTATATCGTTAACTCTGATTAAAGCTAACATAATTAACCATCATTTGAATATGAAACTCTAAATAATCAATTTCACAAAAAGATCCAATTTTGTTTTATTTTGTGGGTGTAAAATATATCTAAAATATTTACAATGAACTTTAAAAATATTTTGATACTAAATTTGATATGCCAAGTAAGATTTCTTAAAAACATGTCTTGCAATAGTTTGGTGTCCCTATATATATTAGTATAATTTATATCATATTTGTGAGCAGCTCATGAAACTCACACAATGGAATTGACTAACCTTGGGACTGCACAGCTTGAGTAGTCTTAGAGTCTTTCCACAATCAAATATGGCAGCCTCAAGACCGTGGAGAAAAGTTGGTACCAATCCCTCCACCATCTTGAAACCCTTGCTCCAGTAATGGCGGCTTTGACTGCTGGCGTCAATTGACCCCGTGCGTACAAAGAATTCCCCGTATTCGTCCACACAGTCCCCCTCATAGATCCACTTCTCCAGGAATCTGCGAGAGATGTAAAAACAAAGATATTCCCTAAGTGCCTCTTTATTTTTTTAAGCTATCTAGCTTTGCCAAAAATATTTAGTTTAGACAACGAGGTGAATGAAGCTTCAAAAACTTTAAATATCTGACATCTTTGACTTTGAAACAAAAGTAGGATTCCAGAATCGACAATTTTGAAGCTTTGCCAATAAAAAATATTATATATTTATGCTAAATTATTATCATTTTGTGATGATAAATTAATTTATCAACTTAGGATGAAATATGTTGATTAATTTTGTAATTTAATATCTCGTACAGGATATTTGACATAAAAATTTATATAATTAATTAGGAATTATATAGTACTAGTTTCCAAAATTTAACATTTAAAACAATATTCCAACTTTGATTCAACTAGAGAAATATTTCATAATATTTTATTTGACTTTGCTTCTAATTAAAAATGTGGTTTTTGCATACACCTATTAAAAACAAATTATGGTTTTTTTTTTTGTTTTTTTTTTAATTCTTTGAATCTCAAATAACCTGAAGGATTCAAGATTCAATCCCTACTATTGAGAGATCTTGGGTCTCTTGGAATGGGTAAAGGGCTTCTAGATCATTGCCACAACTAAGACAATCTTTTTAACCCTCACCACCCCATCCCCACCGACCAATTCAAGGGGTTGCTTGGACACACCTAAAATAAACTCGACAGCAAGCCCGCACAACGAAATACAGCACACATGTAATATCCTCTCTGACACCATGGGACAGATTGTGGTACAGACGAGACAGGAGAGGCCCAGGTGTTCCAACAACCTCTAGCAGTACTTGTGCCAGTCCCAACATCTGCAGGTGGTAGCACTGGTAGTCCCGCCAAAGTCCCAAGAGCGAGGAGCCACTAGGGAGTCTCATCACAGCGTGATGGTAGAAGAGGAGGTATTGTCGCACACTCTCACACAGGGCCTTGAACACAGGGTGCATGAGCAATCACAGGGCCTTAAACACAGGACAGAATAAGTTACCCTGCTAATTGAGGCAGTGTCACAAGTTACCTGGTAAATGAGGCCGTGTCGCGAGTGACGCGTCTCAGCTAAGGCACTCAGTTTACGGCAGTAAGTTCCAGATGTGAGAAAGTTATCGCAGAACTTCCGCAGTGTATCTGGTCTTAATCCTTCGATACATATTCCCGGCAGCATTTCAAAACAATCCTTCTCCTGAACAGACACACCGAAGAAAATTGTCAAAACACCCAAAATAGGCAAAAACAAGTTTGCCAGTGTTTTGAAAGCTTGTAAATGTACTAATACTTCGTTGAAATCCTATATATTATTTCTGTTGCCAACATCCCTTTTTCTTGACTAATACAAAGCCTACAACGATGAATAAGGTATCAGTGGATAGGATTTTTTACCGACTTCTGACATAGCGTACTCAGTTTACGATAAAAAAACACGTTGTTTGTTTAAAACTTAAGTCTAAACAAAAATCTAACAATTACCGAAAATAAACTATCTTTGCTATTTTGTGTATACACTTCAGAGTCAATTTCAACAACCCACCAAAAGACTAAATATTTTTGTGGGGTGGGGGTGGGGTATGGGGGAGAGGGGGGAGGTTGAACTGCTCTCACGAAATATTAAGATGAGAATAAACCGGTTGTTCTTTATGGGCGTGAGCCGTGCCCTCTCAATTTGTACCAAGAAAATAAATCGGGGAGTTTAAGAACAAAGTAGCCTACCAAGAAAAATGTTTGTACCTAAGAGGGATGAACAAACAGGAGAATATAAAATTTTGTAAATTATATTTAATATACTTGAACTTATATAATATTCATATTTTAAGGCAGATCTGCGATGGAAATATCATGGGTTTGATTCCCATGTCCAGGTGTTATTTTTCTATTGAAACAATACAGTTAGATGCGGAGTTAGAGAAGATATCAGCAGTGCGTGTGCAAGTGGGAGGAGAAGAATGTAAGCCATTAGAGGAGGAAGAGAGGTGGAAGGAAAGTGGAAGATGGAGTAATTTTATTATTAGAATATTTTTTAAATTATATTTTATACATAGTTTTATTTTATTTTTTATCACCGCATCTAACTAACTGTTCAGGTTTTACGCATATATGTTAATTACTCTAATAGGTTAGGTATGAGGAAGAGCATTTTAGAGGTATTCTACCAGCATTTGTTTAGAATGAGTGTGGGCCACCATTTAATAAAAACTACCCTCATTAAACCCAATCAGGATTCAAACTCCTATCTCATCATCAGCAGGTCATTCACAAAAGTGATGCCTTAAGTGATTCTGTCACGGGTGTTTATACTTTAAGTTTTATATACATGCGACATGCATTTTTTTCTCCAACACTATAATTTATTAATTAAATAGCCTAGTTTTGATTCAGTTTCAGGAATATTTCATTCTATTTGATTCTACTTTGCTTTGAATTGAAAAAGTAGTGTTGGCACACCCCTAGTAGCGAGGTCTACCAACAAAATAACAAAAACTAATTAGTAATCTCTTGTATCTGTCACCTGGTTATAAGGGAACGTGCGAGACTGTATTCCCAATATCAGATACTTGAGATCTCGTATTAGCTCTTCCATGTTGAGGTAAACCACCACTTGCGGCAGCATCGCAGTGTTGTGGTACATGCACTCCAAGGTCTCTGCCCCCAGGAGAGCTTTCACCCCTGGGGGTCCAGACTCGCTCAGGAAGGGAGGCTCGGGCCGAGGATTCAGCTGGCCCAGAGCTTCCCAGGTCCGCAGCTGAGGCAAGTTCTTGGCGTGAAGAGCCTGCTCCCAGATATCTTCTTCCTCGATACACTCGGCAGAACAGACAGAGTCAGCGTCGGAATTCTCCGGACTGGGGGTTCCGTAGCCCTCATCTCCCATCTGTCACAAACATAGCTTACATAGCCTGATATATCTCTAATCATCAATCAGCTGAAGGTTAATAAATGTGAAGATATCAAAGGCATAGGTCTCCCCATATATAAGTTAAACAACTCACAATAAATGTTAAAAGGTATCCTTCGTTCACCCTGTAAGGTAACAAGATTACCTTGAACTTTTTACACCATGGTATAGTTCATAGGTTTCCAACTTAAAAATGCTAAAGGGGCACAATTTAATCCCCGAGTCTAGTGGCATAATTTGCTTATCTTTGTTAGTTTTTTTAACACCATGTCTTACTACCTTTTTTGGTTGTAAGCTTATGTACTAATTACACTAATGATCCAAGGTTTATTAAGGTTTAATTTAGAGGAAGTGTACCTGGATTTACATGGAGGTGAGAGTGGAAAAACGACTCACAATACACTTGACCGGGTTTCGAACTCTGATCTCCCTGTTGTTGGCAATCTGGTCTAAAGCCAGAGTAGTATCTTAGACCATGCAAACACTAGAGACGGTTTAGATTTGTCAAGTTAAGCAAAAACGAGGGAAAAGGTATTTAATTGTGAATAAAATAAAAGTGTTATTTCAAACATGCTTGATTACACAGTATAAAAATTCTTCGACAAAAATATAATATCTTTGATACGTCAATATATAATCCGACACCTTAGCTCAGTCGGTAGCGTGTCTGTCTACTGAGCTAAGGGTCCCAGGTTCAATACCCAGCATGACCGAAAAATGTATTATTGGTGAAATGTGGGTTTATCCTTTCACAGCCAGGAATTAACGGACAGAGGCTTTTGTTCCTGTCCTAGCCTTCAGTTAGTTTGTTCAAACATAAGTTACCTGGTCAAGAGGCGTAGTGGCGGGTTTTGGGACCTGCAGGTAGCGTGGGGCCTTTAGCTCTGGAAGAGTGAAATAAATGGAATCCGAAGGCTGATTTGACTTTGGTGAGAGTCTGAAACAAGAAAACAACCGCGTGTTTCAGCCACAAAGCTGTTTTGTTGGTTGTCTTGGATGGAAGAGGAGCTCCTTGTACAAGAGTTACAGATTCGATTCCTGGCGAGATCCAAAAACATATTTGGTTTGATATATTTTTCTAAAATAAAATCTAACAGTCATTGATATCAAGATGTTGAGTTTGTCTTTGAATAAAGTTATAGGCTTCTAAAAATTGTAGAGGTCTTAAATAAGTAAACAAATGAATACAAGTTTTTAGGAAATTAACTCCCTATCTTATAATTAACAAAATTCTCAATAAAAAAAAGCTTGAACAGTAAATTGAAATTGGAATGGAAGACTCTTCCGATCCCAAGTACAATAACTGGAATGAAAGAATTCTCCGATTCCCAGAAGTAACTGGAATGGAAGGATCCTCTGATCCCCAGTAGTAACTGGAATGGAAGGATCCCTGATCCCCAGTAGTAACTGGAATGGAAGGATCCTCTGATCCCCAGTAGTAACTGGATGGAAGGATCCCCTGTCCCAGTAGTAACTGGAATGGAAGGATCCTCTGATCCCCAGTAGTAACTGGAATGGAAGGATCCTCTGATCCCCAGTAGTAACTGGAATGGAAGGATCCTCTGATCCCCAGTAGTAACTGGAATGGAAGGATCCTCGATCCTAGTAGTAACTGGAATGGAAGGATCCTCTGATCCCCAGTAGTAACTGGAATGGAAGGATCCTCTGATCCCTATAGTAAATGGAGGAAGGATCCTCTGATCCCCAGTAGTAACTGGAATGGAAGGATCCTCTGATCCCTAGTAGTAACTGGAATGGAAGGATCCTCTGATCCCAGTAGTAACTGGAATGGAAGGATCCTCTGATCCCCAGTAGTAACTGGAATGGAAGGATCCTCTGATCCCCAGTAGTAACTGGAATGGAAGGATCCTCTGATCCCCAGTAGTAACTGGAATGGAAGGATCCTCCAAGCCACTGTACCTCGTGTTGCTGCTGATGAACCGGCCGAGAACAGGCAGGTCGACCCCTGGTTCACTGGTAAAGGGGAAGCCTCCCGAGATAGGTATGAACTGGTAGCCGGCGTATTTCCTGGGTCTCCTCATGTCTTTTATGAGGCTTGTCGGGTCAAACACGGAAGGGGGGTACTCTGAGTAAGGCCGCACAGTCTGGTAGGAGTCCCGGGGCTCAAAATGCTGATACTTGAACACGCTCTGAGAGGAAAGTACAAGAGAATCTTATCTTACGCTGATTAAGTACATCACAGGTTGACTATTACCAGGCTTGGGATGTTGAGGACCTGTACGACATGGGTTTGAATCCCAGCTAAGTTGGGTGTTAATCTTCGCATGGTAGTTAAAGTATGAGCCAAATGAAGCTCACCCATTAGTGGTGTTTCAAACGCTACAAACCCAACTTGAAGTACGTGTTTCTAAAATAGTTCTGACAGTAACCGTAGGCACCAAAACTTAATAAGAGACACAAACTAATAGATGCAAGATAATGTTTAGTGCGGTAAAGTTTACCAGAGTTGGAAATTTTTAATACATATTTTTTTTTTAGTACCAAGTTTTGCTACCTATTCAGGTTGTATGTGTATGTATTTATTACACTAAAAAGGTTGAGTAGAGAGGAAATGTAACTGTATTTGAGCAGAGGCAGAGTGGAAAACAAGGTTGGAAGAATCACCCTCAGTACACCAGACCCGGATTCGAACCCCGATCTCACCGTCATCAGCAGTCTAGTCTAACATGAGAGTGACGCCTTATACCATGCAGCCACTGAAGATGGTAAAAAATGTATTCAATTTATAAGACACTAGTTAGAAAGGACCTGTCGGTCTAGGAGTAAGGTGTCAGACTTCTGTGTTAGGGGTCAGGGTTTCAAATCCCGGTCCAGGCACAGATTTATCTGATTACCAAACCCTTCCCTCACCTCTGTTAAAGTGTGTGCGTTCACGCTTTTGAATGTGTGTAACGCTAGACCCCCACCGTGGTTCGAAACCCATGTTAGACTGTACATTCCCCCTCCCCCTACTACTCTCTGCCATCATGATTCTCACGTATCATCCTACCATCTGGGGATAATGGGATTCACCTTAATGGTGACTCCACCTCAGAAAAGGAATTATTCCTCCATACTCCAGGAGAGAAGGGGTAAGATAAGGTTGAATTACCAAAATCTAGAGCATTAGTCCCTCCTCCCTTCTATACTCTCAGTTTATTTATAAAAGTATGATGAAGAAAAATCATAGACTTTACCATTACATACAAAATAGTGATCTCTGTTGATGAATAGTTTATCTGGATATGACTATAATATTGGTACTTGAAATGATAGGGCATACTTCATACTCATGGTTACACATGCGGCAGAAACCTGGACATAGGCTCCAAGAAACATACGTGGAAAGTGTAGTCCATGGAGAGCAGACTAGCTGTCACCAGAATAAAGAGGAGTACATGAGATAGTAGAGGAAGCAAGACTGAGATGATGTCTATAGGTAACAAGGATGGAAAAGGAAATAATACCATGGAAAATGATTAAGAATAAGTTTGGAGTGGAAAGATTGAAACAGAGACCTTGGTAAAGCTGGAAGGAGCAGATAGCAGCAAGTTTGCAGGTGAGAGGAAAATAATGAAAGCAAGGAGGAGGAAGAATGGAGAAAACAGAGAGAGATGGAAGCATTTTACTAAAGTGAACTGGGTACCGGCTGGAAACAGTTGATAAGGATGATGATGATAATAATTTTATATAAGGGTATTATTATAAAAACATTAATGGGATTTATTTGTAGACAAGCTTGAAGTGTACAGGTAAATATAAACATTTGTAGCTCACTTGGTGCAAGTTGAAATATTTTCAATTTGTCTTGTCTGCAACTCAACTTGTACAAGCCAATCAGAGCTCAAAGCTAGCCAACCTTTCTCATTTGTACAAACATGTGTAACTAGACACAAGACAGATGTGTTGAATATTTTTATATAAAAAAAACCTCGTTAAATGGAAGGTAAATGTATCTATTTGTGATGAATTACTTCGGAGAGACAACACAATAAAATGAAAAGAGGTACTGGGATAATAATCTGAAAGATCTATTTACCCACTCGGAAACAAAAGATGCCGATGAGGTTTCTAGTTTCCGTTATAAAGGATGATGGGTCTTGCCGCACCAGCTCGTGGATTGTATTGCCAATCAGTGAATGTTTGAATCAGAACTTAAGAACACACCAATTAAAAGGATCTGGTTGACATACATGAATATTAGGTGGTATCCATGTGTTGATCTTAGTGTAGGCAAGCAGGAACCCCACAGCCGGCTGGAATAGAGGATCCTTGACAGTGGCATCCTCAAGGATCCTATCCACACACTCTCTCAGCTTCTTGGAACGAGAGAGGCTGCCACAGAAATGCAGCACCAAAGATTCCGAGCAGAGTCGGAGAACAACACTCTCCTTGTCTGTGACTGCTCCTGAAAAAACATTAGTCTGACAGTTCAGCTCGGTCGATAGAGAGTTTGTACACTGATCTAAAAAAAATCAGGTCTGTTTCATCTTATTGATTGGTAAATGTGTTTTTTAGACTATTCCCTCAACTAACGATGTACATTTGTGGGTGGGCGTATTTTTTAGAAGGCCATGTTCCTTCTTGCTACAATCCCCCAACACATAAATATTGTGTTTGTAAGACTAAGTATTCGTTTGTTAAAAATATTTGTATGTGAGCAAAACCATATAATACAAACATATTTATGATGAAAGTGGCATTTACTGTATTTAATATTATTAATGTAACCTAATATATTAACAGTAGTAATGCCTGCTTTATAGCTCTCTATGAGTGCCTTATAAAGGTTCATTCCGTTTGCGGTGAAAAGTAAGAAGCTAAACAGTATAGCTCTGCCACCTTTCAGGGTTCGTAAGTGGGATGTACACAGAAACTTGAGATTACTAGGTTAACTTTTTTACACAAAGTCTCACTACTCAATCTAGTTGTACGCACGTATCAATTGCGCTAATGGAGTATAAGGATTGAGGTGGAATTTAGAGATAATGTACCCACATTTGTGTGAAGGAACCATTTTGTGGGAAACCACCCTTTAGTACACCCGACTGAGAGTTGAATCTTGGGATCCTTATCACTGACAGTCCAGACTAATGCGAGTGTGACACCTTATACCATTCGACCACCAAAATGGGTAAATAAACGACTAATTAAAGTGAAAGTGTTTTAATCCTAGTGATAATATAATTTACACTTGTTAATTCCTTCACTATTCCGATCAAAACGAATGGTAGACAATAATAACTAGTTTCAAAGAAACTGCCTGATTAGTAGTAGACTTGAGTGACATTCGGATGACTATATATATTTGTACCTGAAGAAGGCTGTTCTGAACATTTCTTCAGAAGAATCTCAAACGATTTGATCCGAAGTTTCTGCACCAAATCTGGTCTGCAATCCTTCTGCAAGCCATTGAGGTCGATCAATATTTCACACAGTTTGGTCACCAGGTTATAAACGCTTTCTTCTGGCATCGCTGGTTTAAGCTGGAAAAACACATTTAATTCAAATACATGACTAGACAGTATGGTAATTTAACTCTACAAACTTTTTTTTTTCAATATTAAATAGAGATCAGCATTTTTCTTCCCTCGACAATAATATAATATTAAAGATTGTGACCCATTTTATTTATCTTATTAAATATCTTCCCTTTTACTACCTGATTTATTATCTTCTCTTTTATTACCTAGGCCTACAACATGAAATATTAATGTGTCAAAATTGTGCACCTTCAATGTCTTCATTTACAAACATAAAAAGTTTTGAATCAATTTCTAGCCGGTATACCACCAAGCTTCATGCACTCCAAAACATAAGCCACACTTGGTCCCTGCTTTGGTACTTGGTCATTTATGGATGTAGATAAAATAGGAAACTGGGTCATAGATAGTTAAATGACCATAACAAGTGAAACGTAAAAAGAATGAGAAAGTAAGCTTCAAATATTTGCGGGTGCTCTTTAGTAAAAAAAAAAAAAAACTTAAATAGAAGGAATGGTTTGAGTGTTTGTTGATATGAAAGATATTAAAAGTCCAATGTGTTCAGTTACAAATCTGAAGTGAACAAAAAAAGAGAGATGAGACCATGAATGATGCACTCTGAGGGTGGGATTCTCTTAAAGTCCCTTTCATGTGTGAATAAATAAAAGATTTGATCAGCTATTGTTTTTAGAATAGTTTTATTATAAGTGATTGAAGGATCACGACCGACTTATAAAATAGGACTTTATAGGACCGTCTCCAAAATAGCGTCTTCATGACTACAGCTAAATTTCCTAGGCATTTTAAAGAAAGAAATAATTCAAATGACAGTCTTTGTTTTGTAATAATAGGAAATTTTCTTACCTATGTTGTTAAATGTATAGATTTTAGAAACAATACGTTTCTAATAATTTGATACCAAAAAAATAAAGAATTCCACCTATGATGCATAACATTTCTGATGACTTATAAAGGGTGGGGCCAAAACGATTACCTTGAAAATTAACATTTCAATTCAAAAGTAAATACTCACTAGCTAAATAAATGCAAACTACACTTTTTGTCACTCAGGTGAGTTCCACCAGTCAGGTAAACCTCAGTATTTGTCCATCACTTTCCTCAGCACAGATCATATAATTGTTTCTGTCTCAACCTATACAAGCTTTTGAAGGGTTTTCTTAACCAGTGTTTGAATTGGAACTAGCTACAAGAAGCAAGTTATCAGAGGGGCCATAGAGTTCATTAAACACCTCCAGCAGGGAAGCTGGTTTTAATTGTAGGAAAGAAAATGCTGTTGCATTTTATACTTTTTTACATGATCCACGTCCGGATTATCTGCAGTTTAATGCTAATATGATTAGGAAGGTACACTGTACCTGCATTTCCATGAAGGAAGAATGGGAAACTATTCAAGTAGGCTAATGCCACCCTCTCAACATTTGACATGAGATCCGAAACTTGATAGTAATTACCAGCAAACCAGACGAGACTGACGCCTCGATCCCCATCCCCAACTTAACTGGTACTTACAAACTTCAAAATTCCGTATACCATTCATCAACACACCTATGGTTAGCCAAGTACATTTAGGTACTTTAATCTTACCTTTCTGATTGGGTAAGAGTTTACATTAATTATCATACATTTATGATCACACAAGGTAGTTTGCGAGTCGAACTTTTTTTTAAAATAGGATAGTTTTGAACGATATTTATCCTTGACACTAATGAAAATTGAGTTTTGCCATTGTTTTGACAGCTGATGAAACGAACATTAATCTATCAATCATCTTTTATATAAAGAGAACAATAAAATAATTCGTTTGCGTGTTTATCAAAATATTGTTTTGGCCTTGGTTTTGGATAAATCTTAATGAAAATGAAATCATTAAAAAAAATGATCAAACAAAATTCTCATAAATAATAGGTACCCGCCTTTTATGAGATCATAAATAAAATTACCACATCCGCGGTAGCCAGGCTTAAAGAGAATATTCCTAAAGATTTAAAATTATAGATAGATAGTAATTTATTGGTTTTAATAATTGGTAAACTGCACGGGGTCCCGGAGAGATTAAGAAAATTATTTTTGATTTGTGAATGCTAAATTGAAGTAGATGTGCTATAAATTATATATTTAAAAAGTGGCACAATTAATATACGATGTGGTTGTAGAGGACTGTGACCTTGTAAAAATTAATTTAATTTTTGTTTAACTTCTTTAGTCCTTTGAAAATATTACTGGGATCCTCACAGAACCGTTGCCCAAAGTTCTACTTCTCGAATCCTTACGTAACTTCAAATACCATCATCTATCTGGTCAATGTTCAAGGTCTATCAGAGTAGGCCTACACTATAATCTTGTCCATCAGAATAATTTGATAGAACCAGGTCCAATCCAAATAATTGAATTTTAAACAAAACTTAATCATGATCCCTGCCTCCAATCCTCGGATTTGATATTAGCGAATTCAATTTAACAATATACCGTACAAATTAAATGTAGCTTTGAAACAAAAAAATGAGTCTTCTATCTATAAAACAATTAATTTTTGCAATAATTTGTATAGAATATAACTGTAAAAGTGGTAAATTTGCTATCAATTGTTAATATTTTGTTGGTATATGTTGGTAGCTATGTTGTTTCTATCAAGATATATTTCTACTTGTATTTGTTCTTATTATTAAAGTTATTTGTCTTATTTATTAACAGATAATTTCAATTAATAACGTGTTTTTATACATATAAAGGAATTTGAAAAAGTATATGTTAATTAAATATGTCTATAGAAATCGAGTCTGCTGATGTGATCCGTTTGATTCAACAGTATCTGAAAGAGAGTAATTTGATGAAGACTCTACAGACACTTCAAGAAGAGACAGGGGTGTCCCTCAACACTGTTGACAGTGTAGAGGGTTTTGTATCTGACATCAACAACGGTCACTGGGACACAGTGCTGAAAGCCATCC